>JAWNNL010000485.1:1812500-2353955 GCA_035045005.1 Liodrosophila aerea
GGCTGTGGCTGCTGATGTGGCTGTGGCTGTGGCTGTGGCTGTAGCCCTCGTTGTGGCTGCCGATGTGGCAACATCAGCCGAGCCGCCCCAATGCGTTGTATATGACCGAAAACGTTTTGTTCATGCTCTTGGTACTGCATCAGCATCAGATTGTTGTCGTTGCTGTTCCGTTCGTTATTGTTGCTTTGATTGTTGTTATCACTGCTAAGATTATTATTGTTGTTGCTGTTGTTCGTTGCCATTGCTATTTTGTTGGTGTTTTTTTTTAAATTTTTGGAAATATACCGAAAAAGAAATGTTTTTGCGAGCGCCAAGCGAATTTTTAAATGTTTGAAGCGTGCTTGAAACCCGATTCATATGCCGATGAAATATAACTGAATGAAGCTGAGAAAATCTGAACTATGACAGCCGTCATATCATCGCCAAGGCCTACTTAAACTATGAAAACAACCTCAAACCTAACCTATAACGTTCTTATATCTAAATCGACGTCTGTATGTGTGCGAGCAGAGGCTGTGCGTGTGAAAACAGCGCTGCCAAGCAAAGGGCACATGTGATAGGAATTATATCTAAATAATTAAGTATAGGCGTAAGTATAAAGTATATAATATTTTACTGTTTTTAGAGTTTTAAAGTCTTTTAAGGCATTAACATAGCATAATTTATATTAGTATATTAAAAATACTCACAATAGATGACTGTGTTTGTCCTACCACAGGTATGAATACTAAATGAAAAATAAAATACACTGATTTGGAAAAATAAAATAAACATTTTTACCGTTTGCACACAGTTTTTTTTATGACTCTTTAAAAAAGTACAAATAAACTTACAATAAATAAAAATTAATATATCCCAAAGTTCTTAAAGTAGATTTAAGTTGTATTACAAATTAAATTATGTATATTACATAACATCTGACGAATAGTTTGCAGTCTTTGCTCAAATCTAAGATCCAATCGATTAGTTTTCAGAGCAACATCAAAGGCATTCCAATTTTGTTAGTTCATATGTGATAAAAAAAACAGCTAACACAGCTCTAGATTATCTGTTGGTGCTCGACCATATTATGTATGCTTGCTGACAGGACATGCTTACAAAAAAGGCGTCAGCCCAGGTAGATGGGGATACGGCAAGACACGGCAACGGATAGGACATTGGAGACAAAAAGCGGCCAACACAAATCATATTACAAAACTTTACACGCTTAAGAGCGCATGTAATTGGCTTTTGAAATGTACGCGCGCCAAAAGGTTAACACGTTTCTGGTAGCCAGGAGCCCCCGTGCACTATGGGGAAAACCACCATTTTCTTGGCATTAATCCATATTTCTAAAGTCGAAAATATTCAAGTGTAATGCTTCATACTAAATAATTAAAACTAAAGAGTGGTCCACTGTTAAATTAGTAGTTGCTAAATTCACTTCTTGCTTATGTTAAATACGTACTTTATAGTGGAATTTTACAAACAATTTAAAAACAAATAAAAATAAAAAAAAGAAAAAACGAAATACTTTGAAAATGTTTGAAATGTAACCTGATCAGTGTTGGTGATTATGAACCATAGAAGATGATCGTGATTTCCTTATAATTGTGTGTTTTTGATACGATACCATCTATCATCTACAAATTAGTAACGAATTTTTAAAAAAGTGAGCAAAAAAGTACAGAAGAGTCAAGCGATATTTAAATATGATTAATTTATTAACTACTGATTAGTATGTTTAATGCCTTTTAACACATTAACTAAATTAAAAAGATAATACAAAAATTAAAATTTTCGTTCTCAAGTTATTAATTAATGCCAACAAAAGTGATCATTTGCCCCATAGTACCGTGTAAGGAGTCAGCAGACAGTGGACAACGGACAACAAGGGACAAGGGACAACGGACACGACACAGAAGCTCTGCAACTCACAAGGACAATAGACTGTGAACGCTTAGTCCAATGTGCTAATAACAATAAGTGTCGTAAAATGTTGGCTCTGCCCGTGTGTGTGTGTGTGTGTGTGTTTGTGTGTGTGTGTGTCTGCTGTCCACGTTTGAAATATGAGAGGCGAACCGAGCTGAGCGTTGAACACAGCGACAGCAAGGACCCAACAAGGACAATGGCTGACTGGCAACCCCTTTATGCCACTGGCTAATTTTTGCTGCTGCCAACAACTTAACGTCTGTTATTGTTGTTGGTGTTGTTGTTGTTGTTGTTGCTACTGTTGGCGTCGGTTATATCCTTGAAACTTTTGGCGCTAGACATGTGCTCGTTTTAGCTGTGACGTATATTTAACATGCCACACCGCAACTCCAACTCCAACAACTTCTCGTCCCCTGCCAACAGTTGCCATTACCTCAACACACTCGCCCAAAAAAGTATGCTACAATTTTTGAGTGTTGGCATGTTTGCTGTCAGAAAATTGTCAGAATTTTATGGCCCCATTGCTGCAGTCGCTTTCTCTATTTTCTTTTAGTGATTATTACCGTTGGTGTTGTTGCTGCTGTTGCTGCTGTTGTTATTATTGCGCTAGAATTTTCATTAGGCTTGATGATTGGAAAAATTGACAGGACGCCTTGGCAAAAGCGATCACTTTATATATAGCATTCGTGCATATTGTGCCAATTGTTTGGCCAGACAATTGTGTAACAACTTGATGTTGCTGTTGTGGTTGTTGTCGCTGCTAGTTCAGCACAGCAAGTAAAATAGCAATAATGCAATAACTAAACAATCGCTGTAGCCCAGCCATAAAAACTAATAACATAAGCTGGCTACAAGTAGGTACACAACAGTCGAGTGTGCTGGCTTTGTAAAGAGCATAAAATTTATGGCACAATTATGAATGGCAATTAGGCGGATCAGCCAGCTGCAGCCAGCCAGTAAGTATTAGTGTTAGTGCTTGTGTGTGTGTCGCGTATATTTGTATGTAAATACTGCTGTTATCAACCTGGCTATAACCTGGCAAACCTTTACTCCAGAAATTGCAAGCTTCCTCAACCACAACCAAGAAATGAATTGTGATTAAAAAAGCAGAGAAAATGGTGTGATAAAGTCAAAGCCATGACATATATACTACAACGGCCGACCGACCCAGCTGTTACCGACTTGGCCTACACATATGTTAATGATGCCACTCAGGAGCCTCTGCAAGAGCTCTCCGCTCCGCTCCCTGTGGGTTTCATCAACGGTATGTGCTGCTTCCGAGTCAAAAAGTATTTTGTATCTTTTTTAATGTGCTGCCGCCATTATTTATCTAATGCCTGCCAGGGGGTAAGAGGAAAGGTCAAATTCAAAACAAAAAAATGCATAAAAGCCGCGGAAGAGAGGGGAACGAAGAGCTGGAGAAGGGAATACGTCATAAGTGGCAGATATGTAGTACTCTTGTTGCTTTGGCCTCTGTCTGCATATGTCTGATAATGTTATCCTTTGCAGTGTGCTCAACTCCCTGTCCGATCTCGCACCAACCCCAACCGCTCCCCTACACACCCCACCCCCTTTGTTGGCCTGTACAACTGTTTGAAGTGGTTGTACGATTTGGATTTTGATTTCAATGCCACTCAACTGGCCGCTTACCGCCCTGGGAAAATCGCCTTAAACAGTCCATTTCGAAAATGCGAAAAACGCGACCGACCGACCGAGCGACCGAGCGACCGACTGAGTGCAACCCCGTCCGGGTGTCGGGGGTAATACAGGCAAAAAGGGGCAGGACCTGTAGCAGTAGCTGAAGCAGTCGCATCAGGCGAACCATTGGCCATGCACGGGGTGGTTTTTCATTATCATTTGTGCGCTTCACATAAATTATTTATTGTTAGCGATTTTCAAAAAAGATAACAGTAGCAAAGCAGAGCAGAGAGGACGGAGTAACGTAGTGGAGTGGCATGAGGCATGAGGCGAACGTAACTGAGCAGAGCGAGGCCAGCTTTTATTTACTTTGGCCGCGAATCCGTTAGGACGCGAATGCGGATGCGAATATGGATGCGTTTGTCTGTCTGTATCTCAATTGTAAATGTGCTTTAAACACACAGGCACAGAGAGACACAGTCAGTCGCACACACACACACACACACACACACACAGGGAGACAACAAGTAAGTCAGGCTAATATAGATTCATATGGATTTGTGTGTTCGTATGGCATCTACCACTCGATATGTACATATGTGTGTGTGTGTGTGTGTGTGTGTGTGAGTGTACGTTTCTGAGTTTGTGTGTATGTTTACCCTAAATCGACACCCCAAATTTATACACATGCATTCCGCACAGCCCGGATATATATAAATATTTATAAGTTTTGCCTTTGCCGCATTATGCGATACCATATAAAAAGCATATTAATACAACTTTTGCGTTTTCAAGTAAATAGCCAAGGGATATATAAAAACACACAAGCTCACACACGGCCCCACCAGTGTACATGTTAACAAAAGTCTTTAACTAATACTAATATTATACTACTAATATTTCGAGATTTGATTTTGAATATAATCGATTATTTTAACGGTGGAAAAAATCAACGTTTCATGTTAAAGTCTTGTAATAAAAGTATAAAAAATATAAAAGTATTCACATCTGACATAAGAGTGTCTAAAACCTACAGAAACATAATACATATTAGTTTATTTGCAACAATAGTTCGAGTGTTATAGCTCGATACATTTTTCAAGTAGGGAAAGCTACAGTCGGACGCAATCGACAATAGGAGGCCCTGTACTTTGATTTGCCCTGGGCGTCGATAAAAGCATCAGCATATATGTACTCACATACACATGCACTTATACATACACACATAGACTTATACATACAAATATACGCGCAAATACAAACAATAATCACATGTTCTCCAGTGTTTATTATCCGATTGGGCTGCAAATCGCAGCAAACATTCAAAGCGTCTAAAGCTTTATTCATGCAAAAGAAATCCAGTGACTCTAAAACTGTACAAGCCAACAAAGACATACTGGAAGAGCTTAATCAACGAATTAGTTAAACATTAATTTTGAATTGCAAGAAACTGCAAAGAAAGGATAAACGGCTCAAAGTATTGGAACTTTCTCTACTATAGAAAATGTATCCTGAAGAGGATTTCATTCAGTTCAAATAGTCTTTAAATTTCTAATATTGATCAAATACCAATGATTCCCAAGTGGAAAGATGTCCCAACAGACGCCTGAAACTGACTAGTTAGTATCGCAAAATAGAGAAATTAATTATACCCAGTAAAATGGGAGACAACTTGACAATAACCATTAAATATTTAAACAGTAATATGTAATATGGGTAATATGAACACGTCTCACGGATATACTTAAGAAGAACAAATTACAATTTGTAATAGAGAGAATCTTAAAATTTGAGCCCACTTGCAGTCTTAGCCAAAATGTTCCGGATATTTTATGTTCGACTTTTGACTTTTACAAGTTACAAATTTGCAATTGAGCATGCCAAAAAACGAGTGTATAAAAAACCCCCGAAAACATACACGTAATAAAAAAAAGGAAAATGAACGAATGAAAAGTAGAAAAAAAATCTGTAACCGTCTGGCCGTAACCGCCAAACAACGCCACTACATTAGCAGCAACAAAATAGGAAGAGCAGAGAACAATTTGAAAAAGCATACAAACCTCCGGACCCCATGCGCCCCCACTTCCCCTTTTATCACATGTAGTGCCCCTGTGCCCCCATGGGGTTCAACTGCAGCCCCGCTGTCAAATAATTGGACTTTATGCTGATGCTGATGCTGATGCAATGCTCATACACAATTTTTGGCTCTCGCTTACTGCCCGCAAGAGCGGAAGTTAACTTGCGTGCCAGGAGGCCAGCGCTGCCCCAACAGAAACACGCCCCTCCCGCCTCCCTCCTCTCCCGGCAGAAATGAAAAAGAATATACGCAACACGACCCCCGCCGCCTCTGCTGCCACTGCTGCTGTTGCTATTGCTGGCTGCACGGCTCGTTCGGTTGCGGTTCAAATTTAATATTCACTCGCGCAAATAATCCACGGACAGACGTACGGACAGTGGACAAGACAGACAGACAGTCGAATGGACAGACGGACAGACGGACAGACAGGCTGGCAAACACAATGGTAAAATGGCGCTGCTAAGCTGACATGAGCAGCAAAGCGGGGGCATATAAGCACGCACCCTCCACCTCCTTGCCTGCCCCTCGTTCTGTCTCTCTCTCTCCCTCCCTCTCATTCTCAATGTCTCTCTTTCTCTCGCCCTCTATCTATCTGCCGCTCCTCTGCCCTGTGCCTACTTGGCTAGCCACAGCCGCCAGCTATGTAAACTGCAAACTGCAACTGCAAGTGAAGTTTGTCTGTGGCTTGCCTCGGCTGGCTGTGACTGTGACTGTGACATTGCGGGTGTGACACACACTAATACATGTGTGTGCGTGTGTGTATGTATAACTGTTTAATATTTGTCTATGCAAATGTTGCTTCTCAAGTTGTGGCCTCACTAGTCTCTGTACTTGTCATTAACCCCATAACTAATATTATGTCTGACATCAGACTGAAGATATTGCCTAAAATTAAGAGAAACATATTTTGAGTAATAGTTATGAGTAATGAATATGTATATAATATGTTGCCAATATACATATTTCAGCTGCTCGTCGACAAGTCATCTTCAGGCCAATAAACACTACAAGTAAATTACAAGATAAAAAAACTCGTAAAGCTACAGTCGGATTCAACCGACAGTAGGAGACCCTCTCTAGCTCTTACAGTTTACGAGATCTAGGTGTTCATTCGGACGGACAGATAGACGGACAGACATGGCTCGATTACAAGTGCCACTATGGACAAGGCCCAAGTCATATCGCAAACTGTAAAATCTGCTGGAAATATGCAGAGGTATGAATATAATAACATACTCGTATATGTATTCAAATAGTATATAGCCAACATTATTGACGAACCTAGCTCTATTTGTTTGTAACAGTAAACACAGTAACATAAAACAGCCCCAAGATAGTGTTACCATTTTCTTTAAATATGCGGTCACACTTCCAGCACAACTCCACACAAACGGAATATACTTACTGTGATTTTCGTACTTTTAAATTTCGGCATGCTCCGTACAAGACTTTAATACTAAATTACTGTACTGCTCTCTACAGGAATCTTTCCACAGCGTAGTATGCTTTTGTTTTCCTGCTTGTCATAAAGTAAACTTAATAAACCTATTCATGCCTTACCTTTATTACTGTCGAGCAGTAAGGTTGTCCGGATCTGTCGTTAATAAAAATAAAATGTAAAGAAAAGAAATAAGAAAGAAAAATTCCTATATAAATATATATTTGCACAATTTTTGTGAGCGTTCGCAGTAGTGATGGAGTCAAAAAAGAAGTCCGGAAAGAAAGAGATTCGTGATAAAGTTAAGGAGATCGTGAAGAATCGCCTAATCACTATAATTGCCAGGGTGCCCAAGTCCAGTTCAACGTTGAAATTCGGCTTGGACTTAAAGAATCCGAACCCTTCCAGTACAGTGGTGATCGATTGGCGTGTTGTGCACACCTCCGCTGCCATAGAGCATGCTAAGAACAATGTATTGATCAGGTGTCAACAGGATATGCTGGAGAAGACACACCGCATTAGCTTGGGACAGGAAACTGAGGGGAACAGCTATGGAAACATTCACGGGTCTGACTACGTGTCGGTAGCCTACTACTTCGCCAAGAATGGAAGTCCATTGAGTAAGTTACAATATTGGTCAGTGTCCATTAGAGTATTAGAGTATTACAGGTCTAAATATTTCACAGCTCCTGAAGGATTACTAACCCTAATGACGCGCAATTTTTGGTTTAACGATATGCAAATCAAAATAGGTGGAGAATACATGTATGTGAATGAGTTTGTATTCAAGTACTTTGCCGGAGCCATACAAAATCACAATGTGAAAGCTATTGAATTTCCCAAGCATCAAGTGCCCATGCATCAGATGATGAAACTGTATCACTGGATGCTCTTCGATTCAGAAGAGTTGATGTTGGGCACCGATTTTCTGGATCTATATAAGGCGGCTAAGTTTCTTGATGTTCGCACACTGTTAGAGCAATTCTGGTACAGTTTCTCCCTGACCCAAAGAGCTGGTTGTTGGGAGCAGTCGGCTTTTCAGGCGTACTTCTGTGCCCGATTGAAAATGTGCTCCGACATGATGTGCATAATGATCGGTCGAGTACAGCGGGCTTTTCTACCGTTCGTCGCATCACGGGAATTTCTCGATATGGCTGCAACCGAAGTGAGTTATCTCTTCAAACAGGACACGCTTTTCGTGAACTCCGAGGACGAACTATTCTTTGCCGCCGTGCACTGGCTTCAACATGACTGGAGGCGGCGCAGGCACCATCTTACAACTATTATGTTGGCATTGCGTTTCCCTTCTTTGTCGCCCTGGTTGCAGTATTCCATACTGGAGCGACCAGAGAACAGCCTTATCCGTGCCATTGGGTTGCATTGTGATCTCCAAGCCATCATGTGGCAGGGCGCTTTGTATCAAATAGGAATGATTGCCAGAAAGAAACACCCTGGGCGTCAGAATGATCCTGGGATGAAGAAGTGCTTTCAAGGCACACATGGGGATCGTCAGTGGGTATTCTGCGGGGGTGTACCACATCATCACGATGTGAAGTGCGAACACTTCCGTCCACTCACCTACCAGACATTTAAACTATTCTTGATCAATCTGCAGAAACATTCCCAAGAGTTCATGGCCAATCTCGTCTTTATACCAAACAAATATGAAAACAACTCCTTCAGCTGTTGCAAACCGAAATCGAAGTATCATATCTCGACAGCTACACGGCCGAAAATCTACTATATTAAGAATCTCAATTGATACAATGAAGCAAGGAGTAGAGGAAGCTCCATACACATCAACTAATCAAGTCATGTGTTTCCCCACAACATATATCATATTTATGTTAACACTCAACCAATTAACATGAAAATAGTCCAAAAGTTGATACATACATTTTCGTTTCTTTATACTCAATTTAATCGAAACAATTGTGAAAAAATAAAACTTCTTTAGCCAGATTATAACACTCATATTTTATTTCAAGAAACTGTTCTTACATTTAGTTAATACAAATATATAAATAATGTAAATTGAACTTAAATTCTTTATAAAAACAAACCGTTTCTCGCCCAGCGGCTGGCATGGGTTAAGCTTTAAGCTGAGTATTAAGCTCATTAAGCCTTTTGGCTATATTGCGCATACGCCGCGTTGCCGTTGACCAATTTCCACTTTATTTACCTGCTCGCAGTACATATGAATGCCACAAGCTTGTTGTTTTAGATGCGATGAAAGTTGGCACGACTCGCGAGGCGGGGCAGTGGGCATGTTTGAACTTTTCCTGAGGATCATTAAGTGAAATGCATTGTCTGCGGTCCATCGTGTTAGGTTTACAATTAGCAAATTTGTGAAAAGTTTCGAGTCTGTTTGTCTGCATATTGCTTTTGGCTATAATTTGGCTTGATTTGGCTTGATTTGCCAGCTGACTGACCAGAGTCAAAGTCAATCTGTTACAGACGTGACATTAAACCCAGGCTACTCCACTGCCCCTATTACCCCTCTCCCTGTGGCTGACCAATGCCAATGCACTGCAGCTGCTGTTACTGGCGCTGCTGCTGCCGCTGCTACTGCTGCTGCTGCTGCTGCATTTTTGTCAAGTCACAGACCCCCCAAAAAAAACAACAAAAAAGAGCTAGTTACATGAAGGCCGAATGCGGTATACCCTATCTGAGTAGGCACTTCTCAAAGTACATGTGGAGAGTGTGTAGTAAAGTTCTATAACGATAGATTGTATACTATATATCCATGTTGGATTGCATATTATATATTATATTTTAAAGGATCTATTCAACATACTTAGAATAGATACAATTAGATTACAATTATTGCCACTTCTTGTGGCCAAATTAACACGACTTCCGACGACTCACGATTCTTTCAATTCAAATCATTCGCTTTTTTCAGAGGTCGATAGAAAATAGGGAGAGGACTGCAAGGTAAACTCTAACGAAAAGTCGAAAGTGTTTACATACTATAACTGATCCCAATCCTACATACATATTATTGTAATAGATAGATGTGCAAAAATATGCATAGAAATAGTTTGCTCAAGAGTTTTGTTCGTTTCGGTTGGGTTGTCTAACGTCAATCCACACTGGCCTAAGCATCAATGAGTTTTCAGACTAATCCCTATAGTTTTTCTTGTGGTGACTTAAAGATACATATTTGGTAGCTTAAGCCACATATGTATGCACCTCAATATTAGCTACGACTAACTAAACTTAACTAATACACTAGTAACAGGCCTATACTAGTTGATGAACTATGCACATAAAATGTCAATAATATTCATTAACTAGTATTATATATCATATTGTTCACCACATTATTATAATACCCTTGGTTAGCGCATAAAAAATGGGGGAAAAAAAGCATTTACTTGTCTGCCAAATTGCAACTGCACGCTAACTGACCCGGGCACAGGGCAACCCTTCCCTTCCCCCTTCACCCCACCACCACAACCGACGACTCGCTGCCTTGCCATACCTCTAAGTATGCTGCTGTCGCGACTGCTCCCCCTCTGCTCCGGCTCCCCCTGTAGCTCCTGCTTCCACTTTACTTGTTGTTGTGGATGTTTGTTGTTAGTGTTGCTTCATTTCACTCGTTTGTTTTGTGCCTTTTGCTCGACGCGCTTCTCGTACAACTGTCCAAGTGACAGCTGCCGCCGTGCCTGACAGGCAACCCCCCTCGCCCCACGCCCCTCGACCCCTCTTTCACCCTGCACGCATATGCAGCCTGCCTCCAATCAAGCCTGTTGCCCTGCCCCTCGCCCCTTGCCCCTTGCCCCTCTTGGCCCGTTTTATGCGCAATCAGTTGCAACGCAATTTGATTTTGTCGCTTCATGGCTCGTAGCAGTTGCCATACGACATTCAGCAAACACCTGACCCCTCCCCCCTCCCTCTACAGTTGCTCCCCCTGTGCTTCTAGGTCGCAGCCCCCGCTCGCTTTGTGGCAATAGCGTCCATCGCTTGGCCGCCATAAAGTGCACATGTCGCTTCGTGTTCGCAGTGACATTCATTTGCCGTTACAATGCTTTCTTTTTTGAGCGAGCGCGTATTGCGCATACCACGAGTGGGCCATAAAAAAGTTTGCCCTGCAATCTGGCCAAAGCGATTGTATTTCACCTCTCCTGTCTCTATGGCTCGCTCCCCTCGCCGCATCAAACTCGTTCCGTTCGTTCCACACTCCGTGCTCTGCAACTCCGTTTGCGTTGCATTTTTTGACAATTTATTTGACGGCTTCAAGTTGCCGACGTTGCTGCGGTTGCAAAAGTGCATTAGCCGCTGCCTGTCACTCAACAACAATAGCAACAATAGCAACAACAGTAACAACGCCAGCAACAACAATGGCAAGAAATGTGAGGGTGATGGCGCCTACACTCCACGACAGACAGCCGTTAAGTAACTCCAATACCCACTCACAGCGCAACCTAGAGTGTATTAGGATTATTCTAAATAAATGACTGGTAACTTGAAAAAACTTGGATAGATACAGTCGGATGCAACCGACAGTAGGACCCCTGTACTCTCCTTCGCACACACACACGCTAACAAACACTCACACATGCAGACTTCCCTTCAATCACATAGTCGCATACACACGCATACACGCCTATACACTTAAGTATGTGTATCATCAGCCTGTGCGAGTGTACACCGGTTTGACTACGAGTATATCTGTGTATGTGAGAGCGCAGCTCACTTACGCAAGCTCATATGCTTGCTGCTGTCCCCAAAATTGCCCTTCCTCCTGCCCAATATATAGTACAGATAGTTGATTTTTCAATATCTTCGCTGTTTATTACCCAATTGGGCTGCAAATCGCACAGAACATTCTTTGCATCTTAAGCTTTATACAAAAAAGGACAGTGACTCTGAAACTGTACTTGCTGAGAATATTTTTGCGAATTTGAAGGGGAAAATATGATAAGATGAGATATCGAAAATCAGACATAAACTTGGCATATGCAATACACGAACCTAACCAAAGATAATAATAAATAGGCAGAAGGCGTGGTAAACCCCACAGAGTATAAATATTCTTGATTCGGACGATGATCTGAGTCAATACAGCCATATCGGTCTGTCTGTCGGTCTGTCTGTATGAAAATCTAGATCTCGTAAACTGTAAGAGCTGGAGACATCATATTTGGATGCCCCTATAGTGCAATCAGGTCAAGTTTGTGTTAGAATTTTGATAGCTTTATCTGTTCCTGAACTTATTATCAGCATAAAGAAAGTATCACTTTACGACATATTTACTTCACTCCACCGTGTCCAATCCTATTATTGTTTCTGTTATTAAGAGTAAGATACAATTTGTTGATTTCCGCAATATAGATTTGAAATCATATACAAACGAATATACAGGATGCCCTCTCATTAATTTAAAGGACAAGTCGTGTTGATTTTCTCACACATATCTCTATAGATGTATTATAATCTTAAGCTCCACTTATGGAACAGTGAGTGCTGTAAGTATTCTCACAAAGCGTTTGCAATTTTATTTTATTGTCTGAGCGTTAACAACAATAACACTTTTTGTTATTGTTGTTGCTGGTTTTAGCACTCAATTGATTTTCGGCTGACATTGTTGTTGTTGCTGTGGCTTTATGGCTGTGCTGCCAGTGTTGTCCGTGTTGTCCATGCCGTCGTGTTATGGACTGGGCTGCCGTTTCTTTTTTATTTTTGTTCGTCGAATGCCGAAGCATTGCGGTCGCCATATTGCGTTTGCATGCATACCCACAGTCAAACGCCCCACACACACACACACACACACACACACGGAGCAGACACGCACACAGCTGCAGAGAGACATTGACGTGGCCATATTGATGGCCATGTTTCATGCGCCGTTGTCAGCCAAATTTAATGCGCGCCACAAATATGCAACAAGACCTCCCAATCTGTGATCTGCCTGCCTCACCACCCCCCAGCCCGCCCTGTGTATGTGTGTGTGTGTGTGTGCTGCCTGCAGGACACATTTGCTGCCTGCCTTTGGAACAGGACTCTTCTGGCTGTGGCTGTGGCTGCTGCTGCTGCTGCTGCTCCATTGTCGAATGCATCGCTGGGGTAGACAATAAGCGCGACTTTTCATTTGGCCATTTAATAAAATGCAACGCAGCCGCCATATCAGTAAGCTGGGAGGCGTAACCCCAGCTACAGCTCTCTCTACAGCGCTCCGGTCTCGCTCCACCTCTGCACTCCGAGTGAAATTGTTGTTGGATTTATGGCGGCATTACATGACATGATTAATGGCCATTTTTGTTGGCAACGTTGCAGGCAACACGAACTCAATGCATCGCAGACTTAACTGGCCATCAAAACAGCTGCCACGCACTGCCCAAGCCGAAGCGGCATTTATGTACAAGAAATCCCAAAAAGTATATTATGAAATTCAAACCAAAGAGAAACGCGCAGAGGCAACAGTTCAACAGTTCAAGGTGCAGTATCAGAATGGTTCTACGGGATAATCAGCCAATTGCACCGGATTGTACCATACAGTGCAATCAAAGAGTTTTATCATAATTATTGGATATGAAACTAAGTCATAAGAGTCATTTTACTATACGACGACTGAGGTAGATAAAAGTACATATCTTTTTATCTGTTTGACTCCACCTGACTGAAAATCTTTATAGCCATTCCTATAACCATCTATCGTTCTATTTTCCCATCTACTAATATATTAATCTTTTTACCTATTCTGTAGTCTATTTATTTGTTAATCGATCTCTCAATTCATCCAAGTATCTATCTTTTCATGTAGTTATCTATCAATCTAACTCCCTATCTATCTAAACATTACTCTATACTGCATCCAACTATCCACTTGTCTCTCAATATGTCTCTTTACTTCATAATTTGTCCATTTATATTTATCTTATAATCAACTTGTCTAACTTTATATTCAACTGTTCTATCGGTTGTATCTGTATCTATCGGTCTACTTACATCGCTTTCCATCTATTGTCCTAACTTGCAACTATTTCCATACCTATCTATCCGTCCCCTCCTCAAGACAACACAACTTTTATGTGGATAATAAAGACCTAGAAAGTTGTCTAATTCAGTACGTGAGTTGTTAAATTTGCACGAGTCCAGGAATGTCGAGTGCTGTGTATGACTCGAAGTCCTTTCATCATGCGAGGCATATCAGAAAGCCACAATATTCAACTCACCTGCATTACAAGGCAACAGTCTCTACAAATATGACACTCAAGCAGACTGGCAGACTGGCAGACAGACAGACTGGCAGATGAACTCTGACAATCAGTGGATGTTGCTGCAACCAGTGTCAAAAGTTTGAGCTATAAACCCAAATAGAATCTGAACCCGAATGCCGTATCCGTATCCGTCGCCGAATAACCCAAACCAATTCCCAATTACCTCAATGCTCGATGTTGCCTCGCTTACGATTCGTTTATTCTGTTGATCCATCAAATTAAAAATGTAATGCTTCAACATTTACACTGGCAACACCCTGGTCACCACGGACACCCCATCCACCCCACTCACCCTGGCCCTGCCTGGTCGTATCTAATGCCACTGCAGGTGGCAAGTGGCATGGCACTAATAAGTGCAACCAGTGAGGACCAAACTGACTTCAGAGCCATAGCCAGAGCCAGCGCCAGAGCTCTGAAGCTGCAATTCTCTCTGTCTCCACCTCTGGTCTTGGTCTCTCCCTCTCTCTGTGCCCTTTCCCAGCAACAGTCCCAGTCCCTGCAACAGTCCCTCTTCCACTTTTGCCAGATGACTGTTAACTGGCAACTGGTCTCTATTCTGGGGCACCTCGTTGGCTTTGTTTTTTCGGCAATCGTCTCCTAATGAACTGAGCGCGCAACAAGCAGAGGCAGGGGAGCTAGGGGAGCCAGAGGAGCCAAGGGCCAAGGGCCGAGGGTGGGGCCAGGAAGACCATGCCGAACCATCAAGTGCCATCAACGTTGTCATGATTTCTGCTTGTTAACATGGCTACCGTGACATGGCCAACATCCCCAACCACCCCCCTCCCCAGATACGTCAGTTGAAAGCTCTCCACATTGGTTTTGCCATCTTGCGAATTGTGAATTCTGGAAATTTAACTCTTAACGTAAAATGTTAGCTCGCTTTTTGGTTGCTATTGACTTTGAGCGACAGCCAGAGCAAGACAGGAGCAGCACTACAGAAGACTGTAGAATCGCTAAATACAGAGAGAGAAACAGAGAAACCTAGTGGAAAAGTGGAGAAGTGGAAAAGAGGGGAGCAGGGAGAACGAATCTCTGCCATAATTCGCCGACGACATGTCAACAGTGCACATTGCTCCACATCAGAGCTGCATAGTCTGTGGCACTAACTAGGGGTTAAGCTGCTCCAAACTCTTACTGTGGGCGGAGAGGAGGGAGGGAGGGAGGGAGCCCGGGTAAGCACACAGAGCACCGAGAGAGAACCAGCGAAGCAGCGTGTTAGTTCATTTTGATTGCTAATTGGTTTGTTACACAATGGCGCAATGGGTTTTAACGAATTGGCCAAAAATTTATCAGCGAACGTACCACTCCACTCCCCTCCACTGCCAGCCACAATTAGTAGTAGACGGGGAAGTCAACACACACACACACAGACACACACACACACACACACACACGCACACACACAGACACTCATTGGCATAAAGTGATGAAGAAATGCTTAAATCCAAATACATTCACCTTCGAATTTATTGCAATTTCAATGCTCCTTTAAACTAGAGTTTGACTAAGATAGAAAGCTTAATACTACTATATTTTTAACAAATAAATAAAGCCATATAGTACTACATACTATGTTTACCATACTATATTTGGTTCAATTAGATTTTTTGAAAATTTGTAGACACGACGAGCTGAGTCGATATAGCCATGTCTGTCTGTCCGTCCGTCTGTCTGTCCGTCTGTCTGTCTGTCCGTCTGTCCGCCCGAATGAACACCTAGATCTCGTAAATTGTAAGAGCTAGATGCTTCTTATTTGGCAGTTAGATGCCCCTATGGTGCAAGCAGATCAAATTTGTGTTAGATTTTTAATACTCCTCCCCCAAAAACTGCAAAAAACCACCACACCCACAATTTTAAAGACACAATCTTATGCTTTGGTACACAATACTCCTATGATAACATTTATCTGTGCTGTGAATTGTGGCTCAATCGGATAATAAACACCGGAGATATTCGATATTCAAGTTTCCGTACTAGGCAAGTGGGATCAGTGAGCATTTTTCGCTCATCTGGGAGTAGGCATTAAGCTAAAAAACTAAATTGGGATGAGAAACATGGAAAATCCTATTGCCCAGAGTGTACTGGGATAGTAGAAAAGCTAACTGAAGAAAATACTATGCTGTAGCACAATTAAGTTGAAGGAAGCGCTTAAAGTGATGAAGCCTCCATATGTACCTCAGTGAGCTGCAGTCTAGATCCCTTACCCGCATTTGCACAGGTATCAATTGAAGCCCAGGATATTTTTTGTTGAATTCCGTTACAAATGAGCAACAAGTGAAAACAAGCAACAAGTGAGCCGACCGCATAATCCACAGTAACCACAAAGGTCACACTGGCACACACACACACACGCACACTCACACACTTACGCACACTCGCACAGTTTGGCATTAATAAATTTGCAGCAAAAAGTTGTTGGAAAATATTGAAAAAGCGATCTCTACACAACGCGGCATAAAGTCAACCTGCCAGAGAGGGGGGAGTGTGAGAAAGCTGGTCATTACTATTATTATTATTATGGTTTTTATATTTTTTATTTTGCAACCACAGCGAGGATTAAAGCGGACAGTAGAGCGCGCGACAGCAGCAGCGACACAAGTATTCATTGTTGTGACAATGTGGCAAACAAAGGCAAACAGCGACAGCGACATGGCTGACTCTGACTCTGACTCTGACTCGTTGATATTGTCAACTTTTTAATCACTTAATAAATTCAATAAAAATTAAATCCGGTCGCGCGTCAACAAGGACAACACGAACAACAACCGACAGCAACACAAACACCACACTGTAAGCATGGCAGCAACGGCAAAGTCTCGCACTCAATCACTCAATCAGTTAGTCAATCAGTTAGTCCATCAGTCACTCAATCAAGCGCTTGACAAAAACTCGCCCGCCTAGCTGACAATGAGCAAAGACCAAAAGGGTTCAGTCTCAGCCCCTCGACCGCTCCCTGGCCCATGTCACTTGGCATCGCATCTTAAATCAGCTCGGGCAGTCCAACTTTGTGGACAAAGGACCCTGTTCAGCGCTTAATTAAGTTGCCTGCTCTTTACTTAACAGTTTATCAAGGTAAAAAAACCAATATATTAATTGAACTCAAAAAATGATTGCCATTCGCTTTTTGTACTAGAGGTAGATGCCGTTGATTAAATGTTAATTAACTACCTAATAGACTAATAGCTTTCATCCAAATTACGCACACAAATTAATATGTTTTGTATCGAAAGAGCAACAACCTAATACATTGAAAATTGTATAAAATTATGTAAAAATGCTAAACCAATTCTCTGTATTACTTTCTAACGGACTTGAACAAAAAATAAATAAATAGTTTCTACTAATTACATTATCATTAAATAGTATAGGAACTTACAACTATTTATGTCAAAGTGCATAACGAAATAGAACTCCTATACAGTAAACAGGTTTACCAACAGTTACCAAGTTCTGTGTCCTCACTGACTTTCTCAAAGACTGATCAACATCGCACAGCTAAAGCCGTAAGACATAGCGATGATGATAGGCCCTAAGTCACCCTCAAGGTAGCGAAAATCCCATCACCTTCTCACTTATAAGACGCGATAAACCGCAGTTTAAAAAAGTCTGAAAGAATACAGTCGGATGCAACCGACAGTGAGAGACCGTGTTCTTTGCTTCTTGACATATACATACAAATATACGCGGACACACGCACACTCACACATACAGAAATACATACACAATCGCAATGTCACGCGCATACACATTGAATTCATGCTTGCTGACGCTTCCCCCTCCTCATTTATCGACTTGGCTCATCGTTCTGATCAAGAATATATGCTTTGTGGAATCTGCAACGTCTTCTTCTGTCTGTTACATTCATCTCTCAGCTGCACAAACTTAATAAACCCTCTCCTACTGTTACTTTTTCAAAGTACAGGGTCTGAAAATCACTTCAACGTAATAGTATTTATATGAAAACTGTAGTCAAGTATAACTAATATAGTATTTCCGCTCTCTCTCTTTGATAAACCCTTATACTTTTGTATCTTTGATTCCATAATGCAGCTTATATATTATTTATTTACTTATTTTCCTATTCATTGTATTTCAGAATACATTATCTGTTTGTAAGGGCATATAAAGTGCGATGTTTGCATATATAATGGCTGCCGTCTTTTCTTTAGACGCAGTTCTAGCTTTTTTGATAAAAGAGAAAATTGAACGTCATTTAATTAGTGTGAAATATTTTTTGCAGCACTTTAATTTGGCAAATTAAGTGGATCTCCAAGGCCAAAGTTCAGAGGGTTGACGTTTACTTCCCGCACTCACTGTACCGGTTGTATTAAGGGGGGTGAGTGAAGAGTGGATTTGGATAAGGAGTTTTATGCTTGTGTTGGGGTTAGAGCTGAGGCTTAGGGTCGCATTTGGAGTGGAATTTATCGAATGCTATAGTTGGTCAGCTGGTCGTATCGATATCACTCCATGGCCTAAGCCTAAGATAGAGCAAATCTCGGCTATTGCGGATTACGCCGCCTCCTCCATACCGACATTCAGACATACAACATATCGTAGCTCTTGAGTGCTATTCTAAATCGAACTAAGCTCATTACACACACACATACGCACACACACACACACTCAGCTAATGATTAAAAGTGGGCAACCCCAAAGGGGCTAACCGCGAACCCAATAGTCAGACTGTTTAGCTGCTTCTTCTTCTCAGGCTGCGTGCGTAGTGACAAGTTACAAATCGGCAACATTGGCATTTAAATTGTAAACCGGACAGCTTTAAAGTTGCCCAGACAATTGACTTTGCTTGCGTGACATGCGGCAAAATGTACTTCATTTCCGTTGCCAATGGATGAGACAGGATGATGCGGGAGATCATGCGATGGGAGGAGGATGGCAGGGGAGAGGGGTTGGGGCTGGGCTGTTGTGTGGCCAGTTGGTGCTGGGACGTAGGACTTGGCCACATGCAATCAGCGTTGCAGCCAGTCGCATTTCATTAGCGCTAAATTAAGCAAAAATCAAAACAAAAATTCGCGAAAAAAAAACCCAAAAAATAAAAGCGTACAACGAAAATGCGATTTAATTGCAGACAATAAGCCGAATATTCTATGCACTTCGACTTATTGGTATATTTTCTACATTTATTTATAATAACCTAATGTAAAGTTCAAACTTTATAATAGGGGACAAAAAATACTAGCAATGGCAGGGAAAGTTTATGTTTTTAATTTGATTTCTTATCCCCCTCCCCTTCAAAATTACAAAAATGTTCTTAGCATGTACAGTTCTAGAGTCATTGGATTCCTTCTTTGCATGAATAAAGCTTTGGATGCTTTAAATGTTTGGTGCGATTTGCAGTCCAGTCGGATAATAAACACCGGAGATGGTACGACTAAATTTGTTGTGGGGTATTTTGTAGAAGTAATCATATATGTTTATGGAATTTCGATTGAGACTTCTGTACCACTCAATTTTCTATATTGAAGATATGTTTTATTACTTGCAGAACTTTCAATTATTAATGCAAACATACAAACATACGAGTGTTATCGACGCCACCAGCAATCGATATATTTTTCTGATTGTAAGGCACAATATGTGTGAAAGATCACCACAACGACATGGAGGATGACATATAGTAGACTATAGCATAGAATAAGTTGCAAGATATAGTATTACATTTGTAGATTATGCCCTAGATCCGCCCTTTCATGCATGCTATATAAACAGCTATAACTGCTCTACTGTTCGCTAGAATGAACATCAGCACAGGCTCTGTTATAGCTGATACAGCCTGTTGGGGCAAGTGTATTAATGCATCGAACAAAGGCGATTGCAATTCATTTTCCAATGTCAGGCGACCGAAAAAGTCTCTCATTTCGTTTGTAATTTGTATGGTTGGGTCGAAGTGGGCGAAGTGGGGCAGGGCAGGTGGTGTACGGGGAGGGGAGGCAGCTGGGCCTGGCACTGCTTGCCGCACCTTTGGCTCTAACCAATATGTGTATGTTTGCTCTCTTTCGCTCTATTTGTCACCGTCTCTTTCACTCTCTCTCGCGCTTTTGTGTCACTCTCTCTCTCTCTCTCTCTCTCTCTCTCTGTCTCTGGCGGCAATTTCCACTGATGCGCTCTTTGTAATTTCTGGCCAACCATTTTCCATTGCAATGCATTTTGGCCATTTTTATATTTTCAGTTGATTTCTTTACGTTTGCGTTGTCGATTTGTTGTTGTTGTTGTTGTTTGTTGTTGTTGTTTGTTGTTGTTGTTGCACGTCGCGTCGCGCGGTTTATCGTATCTGTATCTGCAGCTGAGTGCTGGCGTATCTGTGTGTGTGTGTGGGTGGGTGTGGGTGTGTGTGTGTGGGTGCGTAGGCATTTTTGACTTTCGCCGTTTTTTGCTTACCGCCGCCAACAATCACACAGTCAACCTCAGTTGCGGCGGTCGCCCAGCAACAACAACAACAACAGCAGCAGCAGCAACACACAACTGCAACAATCCGCAGCAACAACAACAATCAATGCTAAATACTCAAATAGTTTTCCACGCATCGCATTTTACAACAAGAAACAAAGGAAAAGCAACGATAGCAACCAAAAATAAGAAAAGCCAAGCAGAGTCCGATAACAACAACAACAACTGCAACTACCACAATTAAAGAAAAAAGATTAAAAACAACAAAAAATGAGAAAAACAATTGCAAATGCTATTCAAAACCCGAAACCATATGCAACCCAAAAAGCTGCTGGAAAAACATGCAGAAAAGTGTAAAACACATTGTGAAAATGTAAATTTTCCATTGATTAAAAGCGAAATATACACAGTAGTCAACACACCGAATTCCTTATTGACAGGGGAGGGGGAAGAGGGTCTTATTATAGGGCTAACAGATCCATCCTCCATCCATGGATGGGGAAGAGATAGAGAGTCAGAGGTACATATGTACATGAGCGTTCGTACATATAAAGCTAAACTACAGATGAATATTGAGCCACATTTAATACCTGGACGCGGTTCGACTCATTTGGCTCAGCATGAGCTATGTACATATATATTAAACTAATTGCATATGCATTTGATGAAAAGCATAAACATACATACATAGTCAAAATCAAGTGATTCTTCACACTTCGCTAGACAAATGCCGTTTATTTCTAATGTTTCTAATCATCATCTCTTCATTATCTCATTGATTCTTCATTTGGGTGCTAAATCAAAATTATAGTTACTCAATAACTCAATACTGAAGTCAAAATCATTTTGTAGTATGTATGTCCCATATTATACCGTTTCAAAGTGTAGATGTATATGCCACAAATTCCCTTCCTAACAAAGAAAACAGCCAAAATGTTCTCAAAAATGCAATAAAAGTAATTTTTTAATCACTAATCCCAAGGATGTTCAACGGCTCCTGAAAACCCTACATGTATTTTATCATTTAAATATATTACAATAAATTTTATGATTCAGTTGCTATCCAATTATGAAAACAGAATTAAGATTATGCGAAGAACATACACTTAATGGTGATAAAATATACTATGCATGTGACAAACATAATATTGATACATGATAAGTTACAAAATTCATCTATGAAATTCGTAACTTGATAACATTAAAAAATTTCTAGAATTAACAAAATGAAATACGTTTGTTTTAATGTATATTATATAAATGTGTAAGATATATATATGTCATATGGATACTAACCTTACCTGATGTTCCAGACAAACTTTTACTAGAGTAACTATAAAATATCAATTATTAAGTATCCATAATATTCAGTTATTGAATCTGTCTAATTGATCTTCAATTATCAAATTTTACTCAGAATCTCTTTTCATTATTTTATGTCTCCTTTCACTCCTCGATCGGTTTAGGGTCGAAAGGCGTTTGTTGTCCTTGAAGTTGCTGTCTGTTCTCTGACCCACATAAAAAAGTCGATCGTAAAACTGAAATTAGCTTTTATAGCGAAAAGTATTACTAAGTACAAAATTTTTTATGTTTTCGACTAAAATAAGGTTAAAAAACGCTAAACTTATCCTAGCTGTTTTTTCTGTGTATGCTAATTAATGTAACAATTCTCAGACCACCAGGACAACAGTAATAACAAAAAAAGGAATATGTGTATTGGTAAAGGACACCCACAGCTGTTGGTACCCCCTGGCCACAGCTCATAATCTTTAATTATGCGTTTTAATTGCCATTATGAATGTGACCTTCAATTTGTACGGAAACCTAAATGCTCAGCTGTAGATGGAGAGATGCCTCTGGCTGGGAGAGAGCCATGCAACAATGTCAACACTTTTGGTTAGTGTAGTTGGAAGTGAAGACAGCAGGATGCAGATAAAATCCAAGGGACAGTGCAACTAATTGAGGACAAGGTAAAAACTCACACTCACAGTAAGTAACTTGATCTGACAGTGACAATTCGAATAGCACGAAGTCTATATACCTCTTTTCCCATTCATTTTATTGGGTATTAGTATTAACCCAATATACCTCATTTCCTATTCATTTTATTGGGTATTAACCTTCGATAATCATTTAAAGAGCTACTGGGCTTTTCCAGTATTTACGATTACTTTCGACTGTCTGGTTGTCTTATCACATCGGTTTTTTCGGAACCATATCGTCTAACCACAAAAGTGCTTGTGTTTCAGAGATAAGATATGGTTCAATTGCATTTAAATCTGAAATATATTGATAAATATTATGCGAGATTAATTGGGAAATTCTCAATTGCCGATCGGGGCGGAAGCGCAATAAAAACACAACTGAGTTTTATACTTTTTTCCTTTTGTTTGGTTTTTTATTATTTGGTTTCAGAAATTCGTTTGTTGGTTTTTTTCTCGCTAAAACTTAAAGCTAGACAAAAAAATTGTTGTTACTCTTGGCTTACGTATCTACTACAAAAAAAACTTAATAATTATCAATAGCTAAATTCGCAGTTTAAAAAAAAAGTAGTGTTATATATAGAGTTGTATATATATACTATATGCTATGTACAAGTTGACAACACTCATAAAAGTTCTTGTTCAAAAGAAAATTCAAATAAAAATAGAAAAAAAATCTAAAAATGTAGAAAAATGTACAAAATAGGATAAATATTTCGAATACTATGCGTGGTTTCTTTTTGGAACTCTTTTCTTTCAGTGGGTCGTTAACTCTATCGAAGACAAGTATTACAAACAAAGTTATCGTTAAGTAAAATAATCAAAATAAGAGCATAAAATTGAACTAAAGTTTTCAGTTTTCACATTTCACATTTTTTCACATTTTCTGGGGGCAGATCATATTTTCCGTAGCGTTCGCTGCGTGGCGATCGCTGAAATGTTTTCGTTATAGCTCGCGGATTTGTTTGGTTTTATACAGGCGTAATTGCTATAGTGTGGGTGTGTGTGTGGGAGTGTGTGTGTATGTGTGTGTGTGTGTGTGTGTGTGTGCATATAACGAACTCAACGCACGATTTTATGTAACGAGCATAAAACAACGAGGGAGCTCGTCAAACTGCTCTGATCTCTTTCTACCATAAACCCTTTCAGCCCCCATACTATTTGCCCGGAGTCCAGCTGCTGCTCCTGTTCCTCCTCCTCCTCCTGCTCCTTCTACTACTGCTTGTTCATGTTGTGCTGTGCTCTGTTCTATGGACGTGTCTAAACTTATATGACTATATCACAATGTTGGCTGCCGCTCTGCGTCTGCTCCTGCCTCCTGCCTCCTGCTCCTGCATCCATTTTCAACTATCACTCTGTGTGTGTGTGTGTAGGTGTGTGTGTGTGTATGTGTATTATGTCCGTGTTGCTCCTCAGTAAGGTCGCCACACGGTCTTCTGCTGTACGGCAACGCTCTTGAGCTTGGTTGCTGCCGTCAGCGTTGTCTCTGGTGATGCTTGGCGAGGCGATGCCACCACCGTTGGCGCCGTTGGCACTTCGTGGTAGAGGGGCTTCAATGCCGACGGCGCCTTGAGATCACAACGCATACGCAGGGGCACAGAGATTTGTTGGGTGGGTGAACTGCGATTGGAGTCGATGGACTTATCCAGTTCGTACTCGGACTTTACCACATCGATTTGCTCATCATCGGAGTCACCATCGGAGGCGGATTGTTCGTGAATGGAGCTGGTTTCAATCGAGGTGTTCAGCTTGAACAGCACGTGTGGTGTGGGCGATGAGCTCGATGGCCGTGATGAGGCGGGACTCATATGTGCGGCATCGGCGGCGCTCACACTGCCCCCATGATGCAGTGCAGCGGCAGCGGCATTGCGTGCCCGTAAGCCAGCGGCTGCCGCAAAATTGTACGGATGAAAAGCGTGAGGTGTGGATTTCTGGCTCTGATGCTGTGCAGCAGCCGCTGCTGCGGCGGCCACATGATTGAATGGGAACTGTGGCATAGCATATGCTGCCGCCGGTGCGCCGCTCGGCGGTGAAGGCAACAGGCCAGCTGGTGGCACAACACCAACGCCGACACCATTTGGTGGCGGCGGATATTCAGAGGCAGCCACAGCAGACCCACCAGAGGGCACGCTTGCAGCTGGCGCTCCGGGTGAGACAATGCCGGTGGCGCTGCCGTTGGGCGATGTAGCAGCCTTGGATAGAGCAGGATGATGCACTGCAGCGGCGGCTGCCTGCTGATGGCGGAAGTAATCGGCATAGCCGTAGGTCATATACGCAGCGTCCAGCCACGCCGGGTTCAGCATGAAGGGATTGAAGGCGCCGGGATGTGGATAGCCATAGCCTGAAAGGGCGATACCAAAGGAGAAACAAAACGAAAATTTAGTAAAGTAACTCAAAAGAGATTCATTTTAAATAACTTCAGGGGAATGTGTTGCATTTATAGTAACGGCGAAGTGGGATGGAAATGGAGGACAGTGGGTAGTGGGTAGTGGGTAGTGGGTATTGGGCATTGGGTGGGCTAAACTGAAAATCGTAATGGAAACTAAAAAACTCACTTTGCTTACTTCTTGGCTCCCGCGGCCCGTCGACCGTTACTTTGATGGCCTTGCTATAGCTGGCAATCTGCACCGGATACGTCGCAATGGTTATGGTCAGCGTGAAGGATTTGCCCCGGCCGGAGCGTCCGACGAAGCGCAGATCATTGAATTTCGCCACCTGATTCTTCATTGTTGTGGTGCAGTTCCTCAATTCGCCGCAGTAGTTCTCGTCGTTGCCGCACTTGATGGACACCAGTGTGCCATCGGGCACGTCGTCCAGTGCGATCACCTTGAACGCACCTGGCAGGGATTTGTTCGAGCGCCAATGGTTCGGCAAGGCGCTGCACAGTATGGAGGGTGAGCCCGTTTGGGCCAATTCGCCGTGGTACTCCTGCAGCATCTCGTGCAGGCTGGCAAACATATCCGTCATCGAGCTGGGCATTTTCGCCGAGTTCGAATTCGCCGTGGAGCTCGTGTTCGAATTGGAGCTACTGCTGTTGCTGCTGCTGCTGTTGTTGTTGCTGCTGCTGCTGCTGTTGTTGTGATTGTTGTTGTTAGCACTGCTGTTATTGTTGTTGTTGTTATTGTTGTTACTGTTGTTGTTGTTGCTGTGGCTAATGTTGTCCGGCGTGGAGCTGCCCGTGCTGCTGGCCGAGTGTGTGCTGACATTTGTCGTGGCTACGGCTGCTGCCGCCGCCGCTGCCGCTGCTGCGGCCAGCACCTGCGTATGGGCAGTCGTATTGGCCACCATTGTGGGACCCGCGGGCAAATGCATTTCCTATGCTCGAGCTTTAGCACGTGCTCAAAAAAAAAATAAACAAACTCCAACAAGTTTGCAATTGTATTCTTGTTGCCGTTGTAATCCCAGTAAATCCTTGTTGTTGTTGTTGTTGTTGTTGCACTTCACCAAACACAAAAAAAATGTAGTTGCAATTTTGAAATAGTCGTAATACCCGAGAGCGCTTTCTATGTTATTATAGCTCTTCACGAAACGCACGCAAAAGGGAGAATGTCTTTGGTTGTAACTGTAACTCGCGTTCGCTGCACTCTGCATAGACGCGGCGAATTGCTGCTCAGCTGTTCTACGTTCGCTCTGTGTCTGAATTCGCTCTAGCTGGTCTCTGCGTTCTCGACTCGTTAAAGTCGCTGTGTGAACTGTTTCTCAATTGCGATCGTTGGCAGTATTTAAAGTAGAATGCGCTGCCGCTGCCGCTGCCGCAGCTCGCGTCGCTGCCAGCGTCACTGCAAGACGGCCGAACGGCTGAACGGCTGAGTTGCGCTCGCGCTCGCTCTGGCCACAGCGGACACTGCACTGCTCGTCTCAGTCGCGTTCGCTCGCACACATTGCAATTGCTCAGGACGTCGCTGCGTGGTTTGGTTGGCTCGCTCCGCTTACCTCTGTGTCTGTGTGCGTATGTGTGACTGTGTGTGTGTGTGTGCTTGTGTATGGGCTAAGGGTGCAGCGGCTGCCGGCAGTGGCGGCGGCGGTGGTGACCGGGGCAGGTATCAAGCAACCACCATTGCCACAACAACAACCACAGTAAAAATTTCCCATTTTTCCATTGCGGTGTACACTCGCGCACACAGAAAACAGAAAAACACGGCCGGCAACAACAACAACAGCAGCAAGAAATAAGGGAAGTCGAAACTGTGGCAGTGGCAGCGGCAGCGACTGAAGCAGAGGCAGAGCCAGAGCCAGAGGCGTGCTGCTGCTGCTGCTGCTGCCGTTTCTCTTGCTGTTGTTGTTGCTGCTGTTGCTGCTGTTGTTGTTGCTTTTGCCTTACTACTTGTGGCCAGGGGCGCGCGGTCAAACCGACAAGAGAAAAAAAGAGAAGCGCTCAAATAAAAAAAATAGAAAACACCAAAGGCAAAGAGGGCAAAAAAAAGAAGAAAAAACGTTGTTGGAAGCGAAATAAAAATGTGCCGTGAGAGCGCTCTCTTCGCTCTCTGAGCACATTGGAAAGGCGCAGGCGAACGTTCAAAAAAATTGGACATGAAATGAAGGAAAAAAATCTCTCGCTGGGGTTTTATGAAAAGTCATGCGGAAACACACTCGCACACACACACACACACACACACGCAAAGGAATAACTCATCTTGCTCTTATTTTTGTTGCCTTTGCTCTCGCTTTCGCCCTCTCACTCTGCTCCCAGCTGCTTTCTCTGTTTCGCCTGCACAACGGGCGGTAGCTGACTGGAAAATTTGTTTCTTTACGCACGCAACTTTCAATATCGGCATGCAACAGTTCCAACTGCGCGCGTGTAGGCACCCCACGGTCCCAGTCAGAGGCCCGCTGCCTGCTGCCCGGTGCCTAGTCCCGATTCCCATACCCAGTCGTAGTCCTAGTCGCAGCCAGAGCCGTAGTCCCATTTATGCTTCAAGGTGCAGGATCTGGAGACTACATAGCCACGGCAGAGGTTCATGCAGAGGTGGCGAGCCACAGGTAGCGAGTAGCGCCATCTTGTTTTCAGGGGGCTACAGTAGCTTACTCTGACAGGGGCTGAATATTCTGAAGGGAGTTCAAAAATTCTTTGCTTCTTATTTACACTTAATTTTGCAGTATGTAAATTTCAATAAACTCAAGTGAAATTGTGTAATAATGTAGACAAATTCTAAAATCAAATTGAACATTTTTGAATACTCAAAGTTTAATTTAAGAGAAAATGTTATTTTTCAAAATATTATTTTTAATTTATTTGGGTTTTTTTAATATAATATGTATGCAGACGTAATAAAATAATATAATTATTTTGGGCTTCGAATTCTCTATACTTTTTAATGAGTGTAATAAATTTTATTACCTTTACTGTGAATTAAAAAATAAAACGATAAGGGTGGCCCTGACCCGATCCACATAATAATAACAATCCGCAGATTAGTGCTCAATCTGCTTTTAAATCCTTTTCGTTCAGAGCAATGACTTCAGAAGTAATTAGAAAGGATACATTTTCTAGGTCAGGGCATGGATGTAGCAGGTCATTGATGTGTGAATGAATCTGTGTTTAGCATCATATAGTATCAATCAAATTAATGGTAATAGTTTGACTAATTATTGGATTTTTGTTTTGCAAGTACTCGATAAGATGATTCTTTTAACTTGGAATTATCTTTAATTTAATATCAACCGAATTTTTAGACCCTGTACTTTAAAAAAGTACAGTTTGCAGTATACAGTAGTATATATATTTCTGATCAGAACGACGAGCTGAGTCAATATAGCCATGTCCGTCTGTCTGTCTGTCTGTTCGTCTGGATGAACAACTAGATCTCGTAAACTGTAAGAGCTAGAGACATCATATTTGGCAGTAAGATGCCCCTATTACGCAAGCAGATCAAGTTTGTGTTAGATTTTTGATATTAAGATGCTAAGTACAGGAGGGTCTCCTACTGTCGGTTGCCTCCGACTGTAGCTTTCCGAGTTTTTTACTTATATATTTATGTGTTTTTAACATCTCTGATTAAATAAATGATTAAATAATACGCTGTATTTCCACATTTAAAATGAAAACACCGAAATAAACATCAGTTTATTCACAAGGAAAGTAAACAATTTTGAAGTATACTGAGGGAAATATCTCCCACTACGCGTCACGTAATGTTTCATAGCATTTACGCCCCTTTTGCCCCTCCTGTAACACGCAATGCGTACGTCTCTGTGCGCCTGGACGACAAATCAAACTCTAGTGGCAACCCAAAAAATTGCGGAGCACCGAGAAAGTTAAAACGAGGCCACAAATGCTGCACACAAAGTGTACAGGCCGACAGACATACTATAGAGATAGGTGGACGGGTAGACAATACAGTGGTACAGCGCGATGTGGAGGAGACGACTGGCTGGACGCTGGGCGATGGGCGTTGGGCGGAAATTGCTGAGCAGCAGGGCAACCACAATGAGAGGAGCCAGAGACAGAGCTGACGTTGAGCAGGGGTGGTTGAGGTAGCTGAGGAGAGGGTCGCAGGAGGTGGGAAGGTGGGGATGTGGGGGCACAACTCAAGACTGTGTCAGGCTCGAGCCAACCAAAATGTCGCGAGAGCGCGCCGAGAGCAGCGGGCGGTGCGCGCGAGGGGCAACTGGGAAAGTACACGCACACTTCCAATAAACTAAGATGCCGACGCTGGCAGCGATGCCGACTGCGCTGCCGCTGCTGCGTATGCGTGTGCGCCCGCTCGCTGTGACAACAACAACAAGGAGGCAACTTGGCAAGGACACGCAGCCTGGATGCGCAGTGAAGGTGCCACAGGTTAGTTAGTAGCGTAGATCGCGCTGCGAGGCAAGGCTTGTCTGTGTACTATGTTTTCCACTGAAATTACTCCTGCGTGTATGTGTGCGTGTATGCGTGTATAGTGCGCTCCTGTCGCTTTCCATGGCATTTAGCTGCGTGGCTCATTCATCACCCGCTGATCTCCAACACAGCACAGAAGCTGAAGCGTTTTGCACGCGCAACGCGCGTTGACACGGCAGGACGCCTCTTAGTTGCACTCCGTTTGCTCTCTGAACTCAAGGTCGAAGTCTCAATCTATGGCAAGAATTACAAATAATCGCAGAGAGTGTCTGTCCGCGCTTGTACCTGCTCTTCACTCCGACTAGCTAACTATCAATCGTTTTGCAAGGCAGCTGGCATACCCTTCCTTTTTATAGCAGTTTTTTCTAAAGCGTTTTTGGCCTGATAAAAACGTCAATCTGGCTCGTTTTATGGCCTCCAGGTACGAAACCACATCGAGCGGGAAAGCGCGTGGGCGCAGTTAGTCGTTAAGCCGCATCCGTTACTTATAAAAGTCAATCCGCAGGGATTATCCAGCACGCCCTGCAAATATTTTGAGCGATTAGTCGTCCCGCAACACGCCATAAAACCCGGGCAGACATCCGAACATCCTCACTTCATTCTGGTAAAGGCAACGCCTCTTCTTTTTAAGTGCTCATTTAAATATTGACCTGATGACTGGCTCAGCCGGTCCCTGAGGATTCTGATTTAAAAAACGACGGCACAAAAAGGTGAATTGTCAGTTGTGAGCAATAATTGTGTTATTAGTGAACTACAATAAAGTAATTTAAAGATCTAATAGCTAAAAAACGGAGGTTCAACTTCGCTTGAAGTTTTTTAGTAATTTTCCATATTATTTTTAGTTTATATATTTACAAAATATTTCCTCAAGTAGTTTACGATTAAATGCATTAATTGTCCAGCTTTAAGAATGGAAAGCTTATAGATTTCATTGAAATTATTTTATTTAAGAATAAAGAATTAGGATTTTTACAGTAAAATATATTATTGTCAAAATTGTCCAAATTTTTAGACTACTATATTGACCTTTATGATTTTCCACCGTGCAAACTACTTAGTACCGATATTACTTAAACAGAAAAGTCGGGAAAGTTGCAGTCAGCCGTAACCGTCTCCACACATCTGTACACATGCATATATGTACATACAAATATACGCGTATACACATACATACCCGCAAACGCAAATGTGAAGGAGATATCGAAAATTATAAAACAACTTGATATGATTTTTAATATTTACATATATTATTTCAATTTCAATTGTAGTCAAATTAAAAATCATTTCATTATCAGCAACAAATATTTAAAATCAAGGAATATTTGACCAAATATTAGGAGTATTTTCTATCGAGATGGAGTTTTGATAGCAAACAGCTGATTTTTCACAGCGAACTATAATTAAATTGTGCGAATAAAAGAAAATTTTCATAAATATATGTATGTATGGTGCGAGGAGGAAAAATATAGTAAATACTATATAGTACACCATGTACCGCATTTGAAGTATGTCCATTGATTCTATCGACATCAGTTTCTATTCTTTGTGTCCGATTCTGATGTAAACACTTGAGGCCAGTCTAAATAGGGTATAGTATATAATACAGGTATAGTTATCATCGATAGTATCGGTATCGACAGATTGAATACCCACTCTACTGTTGCTTGGAATAAAATTATAAAACTGATATTTTTATTTTCCACATATTTAGTATATTTATTTTATTTAATCTTTATTTTATTTACATTTATTTTTTATATAAATAATAGATATTCTATATTTTATTCTATTTTTCATTTTATTTATTTTATTTTAAATAAACTTTATCGATAATCGCTCTGTGTTTGCGATCAGTTCAACAACCACTCGAGCAGAGGCCGTTGCATGGAGTGCAGGCAACTGTAACGGTGTCAAGCCCCATGATCAGTCCAACCCTCACACACACACACACACACACACACACACACGCACACACACAGCGAAATTCAACAAATGCGGGAAGGGGGCGCAACCAGTGCGAGACTAGGCAACCACTAAGAAGCGGCAATGGGCTCCTCTCTCACTCTGCCGCCTTCCATCTCTGTTCTGCAGCTAAGCACACGCGCCGATCAGTAGCCACAGCTGCTGCTGGCTCTCAGGGGTTGTTTATAAATAGACGTTCATTGTCTGCACCGAGGCAGCGAAGCGTGGCGAGACGCCCTACTGAGGCTGACCGCTGGCTCCGCCCCAAATGGAGATCAGTTGCGAAACGACGTGCGTTGCGTTTCGCTCCACGCTGCTCCACTCTGCTCTGCTCCAAACGCCGCCACTAACTAGGCAACACTGAAAGCTCTCAGTGCGAACGGAGCGCCACAAAGCGAAATTCCAATGGCTCCACACACTGTTAAAAAAACCCCAACGAGAACAAGAACAACAACAACGAAACGAGGCATGCAATTGAGAGCCATTTTAAAAGCAGAGAAAAAATCGTATGGCTGCAGCGACGCCGACAGCGACAGCGACCGCGAACGTCGCTTGTAAGTGAATTGTGGTTTGTTGTTTTGGTTGGCGCGCGCTGCCACTGTCGACGTCAGCTGCTGCTGCTGCTGCTGCTGCCGCTGCCGCTGCTGTCAACGTTGGCGCTGCCAGGATCAACCACCGAGTGAATACGAAAGAAAACCAAACAAAACGAAAAAAATTGAGACTGCCTTTGAGTGAGAGAGCGCGTGAGTATGTGAGTGAGCGCACATTAAAAATCACCACACTTCCATTCCCCCTTCGACTGCGCCAGCCTTTCCAGTGAACGGTTTTATTTTGAGTGTTTTTTTTTCACTTTTTTTTGGGGTGGTTTGGCCAGCAGAGTTTGAGCGCTGCAGCTGTAGCTGTGGTGGGTTTCAAGATGAGCGTTTTTTTTTTGTTATACTCTGTGTGCTCTGAGCGCCAGCTGACGGTGACACTCCCACAAACACACACACACACGCACACAGAGGGAAACGTAGGGACTCTCAGTCCTGGCCACAACAGCGACAATTGTGCCCGCAAGTTTGTGTAATGTGTTTGCCTTGATGTTGGTGTGTAATGAGTGTGTGTGTGTGTGTGTGACGCCCAAGCATTGGCTGGCTCGTTGCATGCTGCTCGTGCCCCTGCGCCATCCTCTGCCCGCGCCTACACCCCCAACCCTCCGCCGCGGGAATGCACTGGCACGCTACTTCCAGCTGCTGACGGTGCCATGTGCGCTACACTCGCTGCATCTCCATCAAAGACGGCGGCACATGTCGCTGCCTTGCCTATTCTTATTCGTGTTCTCTTTACACACACTTTCTTGTCAATTTGTATTTTGTTCTGTGTGTACTATTGAGAAATGCCCATCACAAACAAACAAACAAATTGCTTGTGTGTGTGGATCACATTTCTATAGCTTTTTGCTAGTACTTCTACTTTTTACTATACATAAGATCGGGCAGGCCTCGACGATTAACAGCTGCAGATCGTTGGAATAGTACTAATGATTGTTGCCATTGAAATGCCAGGGACTCAGGCGGGGAGAAGCGACAATGGGCAGACGTTGACATGTGTATTCTCCGTAAGGTTACAGCAGATCTTGAATATTACACAATAAATAATGGAAATGTAGAGGCATATAATAATCGCGATACATTGATCCAATACGTTATTGGGCTGCAAAGGGTCAACTTTTGCATATATAGCTCTCTATACGTAGATCTGAATTTAAATGAATTATCGATCGTTGGAATTACCGACTAATGAGTGGTTTGTTTCCCACTAATTAGCGATATACTATTCGTATATATCGGTATACTATATATATACTATATCTATATTTTGCGTACATATACATATGTCAAAAAGTATATAATTAGTTGGCAATTCCATAGAAAAAAGACCAAGTCAAGGATCGATGTGAGAAATGCGTAATTGAAATAACAAATATGGTATTGAAATAAAGAAGCACGTTATTGGGCAACTGTCGTAATATAATTTGAATTCGGACTTATGCAAAAACAAAGACACGCACATACGATAGTCATTTGTACCTAAGTGCTGTGCAAAATCTATCATAAATGCACATACAGTCACACTCAAATACCCACCTACATACCTTCAATCGCAATAGAAAATTCACACGCATAATAATAATATCTAATATCTCCGGTGTTTATTATCTGCTTTATTCCATGCAAAGCCAGGAGTCAGTGACTCTCTCAATCTATCTCTTTGCAAGCTAAGGGATTACTAGTTTCGCGAACTAGACGGGGGCGGAGAAAGAGAGAGGAAATATCGAAAATAAGAAATAAGAAAAAAACTTAACCAGCTTACGCAATACATGAAACTAACAAAAGAAAAATTGAGCCTCTATCACTTACAGTTTTCGAGATCGAGGTATTCATATGGACGGACAGACAGATGGACAGGCATATACATAATTGACGCTTCCATACTTCCTTCTACCTGCTACATACAAATGTCAATTACAGAATCTCCGCTTTGAAGTACTGGGTCTACAAATGAATGAATATTAATAAACAGCACAGATAATTCACAGTTCCATAAGGCTGGAAATATCTGGAATAGAATAATTTCTCTCTTACACCGTCAGTCTCCCTTTCTCCCCGTTCCTATCAGTACTGTATTGCTCTTAGTTGCCCTTGGCCCTTGGGCTAACTTTCGGCTTTTGTCATGTGATACATCATATTGTTAGCAATAATGATGCTAATATTAGAGAGCACACTCCACTCCATGCCATGCACTCCGGGGCACACTCTGGCAGTCTATCCTCCCCTGGCTGCGTGTGTTGCACTCGAAAAGTGCGTAGACAATATATAGATTAAAGCTGGAAATCCGTTAAGCCCGGCAATGGGCCTTTAATGCGATTGCGCCCTATGTTCAAGTACCAGCGGCAACAACAACAGCAGCACCATCTATGATAACTGACGGAAACAGGAACAGGAACCAGTTTGATTTGTAAATTTCTCACACACACAACTGCGTTTCATTAAATATCAAATTTCATACAATTGGCGGCCATTTTGAAGTTCCTGCATTCAAAATGGAAAACCTCCTGAATTACAGATTTTTTTACAGTTGTTACCTATCGCTGACCAGATGCAATATGCCGTGGTTACTGTAGGGCGCAGCGGCAGCAGTAAATTTGTGCCATGGACAGCGGTGGGGTGGGGGACGGGGTCGGTAGGGGTTTGTTCCTTATGAAATGTGGAATGTGCTTGATGGAGCGCCACTTGCAGTCTGCAACATGATTTTTTATTTTGTGCCTGCACCAGAGGCGTCAGCAAAGGGGGGTTAACACAGTTCTACATGTGTTTTAGGAAATTTGATTCTATAACATATAACTGATAGAACAGAAATAATAGGCTAAAAGCTAAAAACTTAGTAAATAAATATTAATTAAACACATTAAATTTTAAATCATTGATTTCAATCGGGATATTGCCATCAAACTAAACTATAAAGTCGAACGTAGTACAAACAGAATGTAGTTAAACATAACATATTTAAAAGTTACCAGTTGGTAATAAAACGGATCAAGATTTAAGTTATCTCGATAGCTAGGTATGTATATTCTAAGATATATGGAACATCATATAATTTTGAAATAATCTTTATACTCCTATAATAAAAATGCCTCATTTACTACTACTCCCAATATATACATCATTTCAACATATACGTATGTACATACATATAGAATAAATGATTCTGATTATTTATTTATTATAACTTACATTTTAAATTAAATATTATAGTTATTGATAGCGTATCGATACCATTTCAATATAGCCATATCAATGCCCATCACAACAACACATTTGTGTAAATATTTTCCCACTCCCTTCGTACAACGAAAAATATTCTCAGCCGCTGGAATTAAGACTACTTGTACTTTTAACCTTAAAATTTACCCACTTTCAGGTGGATTTTCGCAAATACGAGTCCGTGGAGAGAGCCTAGGGCCCACAAGGTATCAGCTCGCGAAATAAGGTCGCTATGCCTTACATCAGTCAGTCAGGACAAAGAGTTTTATGTAGAAAATAAGAAAATCAAGCTGCGTCTATATTTAACTATAAATGTAATTTTAAATAATAATAAAAACACATACAACCAATAATGACAGTTAAAACTCTTTTGAAACTATCAGGCCTGTTTCGATTTTGAAAAAAATGCGGTTCCTAAATTCGATGTATCGTTTTCAAGCAACGAAAATGATTATTGTACTTACACAACGCAAATCTATTTCGAAATGGATCAAATATGAAGCTAATCGAAAACGATGAATTGAAATTGGAGTTGGAACCCCATTTCTTCAAAAAGTAAATCGATTGAACGAATTCGTCAATGGGAACAGGCCTGTAATAGTTAATAGTTGTAAAATGTAAAATATGCATATAAAAATCAGTTTGTAAGTTTGCACCCCTTTGCCTGGCGCCACTGGCCAAATGCCCCACAGTTCAGCCAAGTGGCTCCATGACAACTCTTTTTTTTTTGTTTTTGCAACTGTTTTTTACGTTTTGCTTTGTTGTTTCTTGTTATTTTGTATTTTTTTCATTGGCAGCTCGCGCTGAGAGCCTGGAAAGCAGTGAGAGCGGAGAGCAAAACGCGCGCCGGTCGTCTTGGAAATGTGCAGTCGCCGCTGCTGACAGCAGCAGCAAAAGGGTTTGCGAAGCGCCTTTGCGCTGCCTCCCCTCCCCTTCCCACCCTTCACCAGCTGTGCGCTGGCGCCCTTCATCTAGCCATAGCCTCAGCGCTGTGCTTCGTTTTGTTGTCGTAGTCGTTGCCGAGTTGGGCTGCCGCAAAACTAGTTTGGCTTTGGCTTTGACAGCGGCTGTTGCTGCGGCTGTGGCAGTGGCAGTGGCTGTGGCAGTGGCAGCGGCTGACGAAACCGACTTTCCACCCACTTTTTCGGGTTTTTCTCTGGTTATTCCGGTGGCTGTCTTAGAGCTTTTTAAGGGTTGCAAATCAAAACGCGGTTTGTTGGTTTGTATTTTTGGCCAAAGTCGTCGTAACTTTATCGCCCGTTTGTGGGAAAGGGAGCGACGCAACCGTAAGAAGGACAGAGCGAGAGACAAGCGCATGGCGAAAGGGGGTTGAGTGGCAGGGGGTTGTTGTGTGACGGTGTGTGTGTGTGTGTGTGTGACTGTGACTGTGTCTGTGTGTGTGTGTATAAACACAACGTTAAAGAGTTTTCAGCGCCATTATTGACACTTGCCAAGTGTTAGGCACCCTCCATGCCCTCCACTCCCTAGACCCCCCTCCCCCGTCGCCTCCACTCCCCCTCCTCCTCCACCCCTGCTGGAAGTTGTCAACTCATATGCATAATTGCCTCGTATTTATATGGGGCGCCATCGCTGCGCAGTTTTTGCGCTTTCCAACCCAGTTGGGGCTCTCGCTCTTTCTGGCAAGCTGCTTCTGTCTCTCTTTGCATGCGACTGTCTCACTCTGTCGTGCTCTCGCTCTCTGCCTGTTGCCATCTCTCTCATGGTGCGTGTTGTTGTTTGTGTGCATTTTAGTTTGGGATTTTCGTGGCATTTTTGTGGCCTTTTGTCTGGTTAACCGTGGTTGGTTATTGGTCAACACGCACACACACACACACACACACACTCATGGAGGCACACCCACACATGTGACCGCTAAAAAAATATTGACTTAACCAAAAATGCTTGATTAACTGTTATCGTTTAAAACACAAGCCATTTAATAAGCGCAATAAAAACAACAACAACAGGCACCACACACACACACACACACACACACACACACAGAACAGTATTGGAGCTATGTATAGAGTAAGGCCTGAAGCATTCTTGTTGGCTATAAATATAAATCCATATGTAGCAAATGTAAAAACTATTAAGGGTATGGATATAGTACATATGTATGTATATTTTAGGTTTACTGTCAATAAAGATGTAAACATATTCAATCATTAAAACAAATGATTTTATAATTTTATTAGACCCATAAAGTATATATATTATATATATCGATCTAGTCTGTATAAACGCCGAGATCTCGGAAACTATAAGAGCTAGAAACTCAATTCTTTTTTGTTTGGTTCGCGTATTACATAGGCAGGCCAAGTTTATGTTTTTAATTTGATATCACATCCTCCTCCCCCTCAAATTAGCAAACATATTCTTAGCATGTACAGTTTAAGAGTCACTGGATTCCTTCTCTGTATGAATAAAGCGTTAGATGCTTTGAATGTTTGGTGCGATTTGCAGCTCAATTGGATAATAAATACTGGAGATATTGGACAATCAATTTTCTGTAGAAGGCATGTGGTTGGGGAGGGGGAAGCACCACTGTACGCGGCCACTGAAAGAGTAGTGATAATTAAATAACTATAATAATATGCAGTTATTTTTATTTAATAAGATATCTGAACTGACAAATTAATGTGATTTTCTCACACTATACTTAATAAACTACCTCAAAAATTTCTCTTTATAAACAGATACCTTTTATTCTATATCGAAAGAACAACTTGTCAATAAATTTGTACTCAATAATTGGCATTAGGTCTGTATATACTTATTCTCAATAAAGATCATTTTGTTCAACATAAATAAAATGAACATGGAAGTATTCATCACGTATTCAAATTCTTAAATTTGTATTACGGTGTAATATAAAGCAATAATATATTAGGAATGTATACATCTTAATACTTAATACAGATACTTAAACTGATTAAGTAAGTTGATTATGTGTGATAGTCGCATCAATGTACCCTTTTGTAACAGTATCTTAATACTGATACAACAATTCGATCTCTTTGATATTAAGTTTCCTGAATATCATCGCAAAAGAATGAGCTCAATCGCAGTAAATACTCAAGAATCGTTCAGCACAGTTTCCCAGCGGCAACTGCGAGTAAATTTTTTGTGTTCTAACCGCAAAAAAATGCAAAGAAAAGGAAAACAAAACCGTGACATAATGGTGGCTAAAAAGTCAAATGTGACTATTGGCAAAAAACGAGAACAATTCCGAAAGAAAAAGAACGAGAGTCAAACCGAGCCATATAAAATGTTTACTCTAGTTTTTTGACCAATTTTTAGTGCTATTTTTTGTGCAATCCTGACTTTTTTTCACTGACTACAAAGAGCAGGCGAGCACACAGTGTTCCAGATCGATTCTAAGTACATAGGTGTCACAGAGCTCTCGTTTTCCTGAAAACACAGTTCAATTTCTATGCAAAGTTAGGAAAAAATGCACAGCAGATTTTATGGTCCTGTTAAAAAAAAAACAAACAAACAAAAAAAGAAGCTGAAAAATCATAAAAATTATGCATATTTTTTGCCGTATGTAGATCTAGATCAGGTACAGGTTCGACTCATAAATCTTCCAGATCTCTTGGCCTAGAAAATGTTGTGTGGAAAAAACAGAGCAAGAAACCGAGCATAAACAGCGACTAGACTTTTCCAGGAAAAGCCGTAGGACTTGCGTAATAATTTGCATGTTTTTTCTCCGCTCGACCGTTTCATTCAGAGACCCAGGAGAAGCGCACAAAAAAAATTAGCGTAAAACGATGCTAGGACTGTAAAAATGTCTGAGGATGCTTACGTAACACGCAGGACATAAAATCTCATCACAATTAGTAGAGGGCTCGACTCGACCCGCTGTGTTCTACTTTTTTGCATGTGCCATAATAAAAATCCAGAGAAATCTTTTTTCCTTTCAGTTCTCGCTCTGACTTTTTTTGTGTTGCTCTTTTTTGTTTATTTGTTGTTGCTGCATTGTTTACTGTCGGTCTTCCTCCCATAAAACGCTCTGACGTTGAATTCTCTAAACAGTATTGAGAGTACAGCGTCTCAGCTATAGTCCTTGTGCAAGCATGATTATCGTATACAAATTTCAAACTAATTGAGGCGGGTGGTGTTTGACTTTATGGCTCCCTTATGTCCTCAACTACACACAAGTCTTCAAGATCTAGTTCTGGTTTTTCTTCATTCTTTATGCCATTTCCAGTTCAGTTTTGTTTTTTTTTTTTCTACATAAGCTGTTCAACAAAAAACAGGAGAAAATCTTTAAAAGATGCACTAAAAATTGGTCAAAAAACTGGATCATTTTTTATGAGTTTCAAGAGCGAGGAAGCGGGAAGCGGGAAGCGAGGCCTCGCCAGGGTGAGATAAGGCAGATTTCTTGCATTGTTTTTTCGTAACTCATTTGCAATGTCAGCGCCACCTGCTGTTTATTGCCAATATGTCGCGATTTTTTGTTGTTCACCATGTACACATGTTCCCAGTGGGAAGTTGGCTTGTAATTGGGACCGGGAGTGGGGGTGGGGGTTCGAGTGAGCCGCGTGTTTGCCCTCTAACCCCAAAGCAGCCCGATAGAGTGTCAGGGCAATCAAACGGAACGAATACGGAAAATGAAGTGAAGGAAAATCAACAAGAACTTTGTGTTAATAATTTGACATTTTATTTGTCAAATAAGCCGAGCCGAAACAACAATAAAACAATACACGCCAACACCTCGCAGAAGCCAAAGGGAATTGGGGATAGCCGACAGGTGAGAGCTAAGTGGAAATACCAGGCAACTAAGGTATCTTCTTCTCCTATATTACGCTCATTTCGAGTACTGTGATCACTCCCACAACGGACACCTCTCATTTAGGGACACTATTTTCTAGGTAGTTCGTATTTAAGAGAGTTTCCACTGAGAAACATTTGCGATTCTGTCTAAGCATTTCAGTTCTGTTCCCTGATCTAAATGTTAGCAATATTGAATCTGTGATACTGTGACAGTTAATATATTGTTGAATACTTTATAATTTTAAGCATACATTTAAAAAAAAGAAAAACTGTTTGAATGCATCAGACTGTTCCAGCATTAGTTTATAAATCCATTCTAAATTTAATTATAAACTCAATGTAAGGTATCTTAATATCTTTTTATAAAATACTTCAATTGACATCAATTAAATTTGTTTAGCCTCTCTTAATATCTCTCTTAATATTTGATTGTTTCGTATATGTATTCATTTATACTTCTAAACAGAATTGTAGGCTCCACTAGAGTCAAATGTAATTTATAATTCGAATTAAAATTTAATATATTTTTGTTTTATATTACCTACTATTCGAACTTACTATACAAAAGCTAAGAATATTAATCACTTATGACCGAAACTTGAGAAAAATCGCCAGCAAGAGTATCTTAAGCATATGACACCTGATGTAGGACCTCTTATATAAGTGCCACATAATCATATACACACATATGCTTATCCAGTCGATCTTCTCTATAATGAACTTCTATACAATGAAGCTCTCCCTATTATGAACTGATTTCAAACACACAACTTTTCCCTTCCAATTTCATTTCAAAAAATATAATTTCTGTATAATGAAGGTTCTATATAATGAAGTGATTTTCTAAATGATTTTCTTCTAAAATTTCTGTTCTACTTCTGACTATAGGATCTTATGTACTTAATCATACTTTTTGCAGGGTATCTTATCGTTATTGCTGTCGTCATGTTTTAAGCAGTCAAATTATTTATTTTCAACTCTTTTTCTATAAAAAGGAATGAGTATCTTTATATATTGCATAAGACCCACTCCGTATAGCACGTGTAAAATCAACCAATCCATTGAACCCTATATAAGCACATACATACAGGTACACATACACATGTATTAGAAATCGCGTACATATGTATGTCTGTGTGTATTTACGAGTATTTCAACTCATGTATTTAAATGTTCCGCTTTGTGTGCTTTGCGTGATTGAATTGCGAGTTCTGTTTAGTTGAGTTGAGTTGAGTTGATTTCAGTTGAGTTTTACTGATATACTAAAATATATTGTTTCGTGTATACGCTGATTCTACTCCTCCTACCCCAAGACACTGTCAATACTGTGCCGTTAAACTGATTATTTAATACCCTTACCAAATGTTGGAGTTTCTCCAGTTGAGAGTTAGACCACAGAAACAGGAGAGGTCTGTTAATGTTAAAGGTCAACATTTTCGGACAGTGTAAGCCTAATTTAATAATGATATAATCTATTTATATAGTTTAATAATGTAGATGATATTCGACAATTTCTGATGTACTTTTAAAGTTGGCCAAAACTCAAGTGGCAGAAGCAATACACCTCTCGGCCGACAGATAGAGCATACACTGGTTGATGTCGCTCTAGTTATGCAATTTGTACGTTGTTGATTTATTTACTTCGCCAGCCCCTTTTGCAAAATAATCCTTTCCGGCTGCCCCACCTCCGTCAGTCCACACTTGTGTGCTTCTCCCGTATGCCACTGCCATCCATTGCTCCACCCTCCGCTTGCCACCCGCTTCTTGTGGGGCGAGGAGTCTTGAATTGTGCGCTGACATTTTCGCGTTTGCCTTTGTCAGCAACGTCCTTGCTGCTGTCATTTGTTTGCACTGCAACAACAACTGTAGCAACAACAACAATAACAGGAACAACAACAACAACAATAACAGGAACAACACTCAAACAACACAAAAGGTGATTGCGATTGCGAATTCCGTTGACGTTTTTATGGCGCATTCAGTAAACCTAACAATTGCAAAAACCGACAACCGAGGAAGCCAACTCCTTCACCTGAATGCAGCCAACACACACACACACATGCATGCATACACACACAAACTCAAGCCGCGAATATGCACACTTGCTGCATTGTTGTTGTATACTTTTTTAGCTTGTTTTTTTTAATGTTGACTTCAAAACTCGAAAGGCAGTTGCAAGTATTTTTTTGTTTCGTCAAAAAGGACAACCAACGGCTAGGAAGGATTCACTCATGCATGACGCGACGCGACACCCACACCCGAGGAGGCGAGAAACTTGTGCATCCTTTCGTCCTTTTGTTAAACACCCAATGCTTTGTTTTTGTTCCTATTCGTTGTGCTTTTTGCAAATTTTTATGGCTTGCTTAACAACACGCAAAGTTACACAAATGTACAATTATACAACTACCTATCTACTATATGTATACCTTGTTACAAGCAGGCAAACCCATACAAAACTGAAGAGCTAGGAGTAACTATTTCTTATTCCATGCTCGTATTTAGCAGTAATGAAACACATAAATAAAGGCAACTATTTAAATTACTATACTTATTTAAAATAAAAATAGTATATACTATATATGTATATGCTTATAGGCCGTAAGTTTTCCTTAAGGTCCCAAATTTGCTAAAAACTAACTCCTTCACCACAGTTTCAAAGATACAAACCTGAGGTATATATCCGACAGGTAGCTTATGGTTCTCTTTGTCCGTGCTGAAAATTTCAGCCAAATTATATAATAAACGCCAGAGATATTCGATAATTAATTTGCTTTAATGGGTAATCTATGTATATTAAGTAGTTTGCCCTGACAGGCTGATTGACTGCACTTTAGTTGCGTAACTTAAACGTAATGCATTTTACTACTAGCTTATTTAAAAGTCAAAGAATATACTTACTCCGATACTTAGTCTAAATACTTATTCCAAGTTCTCGAAGACTATAAATCTGTAAGTTTAATTGAAATGAAAATAAATTGAGAAAAAATGCTTATGAAATGAAGAGCAATTGATATTAAGGTTGCGTAGTATGCTTTTAATGCCGTCTTGACATTTTACAAGTGCTGCAGAGTATTGGTTCACATTTCGATGATTGCTCAACCTCAGGCAGTTATTGAGGCGCAAAAACAGACCTCCTAGCTTGACTCCAGGGGCTATTTATGTTGTCCTTGCTGCAGTCCTGCTGGCAGCCTCAAGTGGCTACTTGGCATTTGGCACTCATGTAAATCTGCACAAATCGCTCGACAAATTTGCGATAAATCCGAATCATTTGCCCAGATTCTCATTTCACAAATGTCAAATGCACATTAACGACAACCCTCGGAAAAACTATTGACAACCAGTGGACGAGGGGGGGGGCGAATGCCTCAAATATATATATAAATACAAGGATGAGATTACGAGCGGGTAGACGAGCGGCTGGGCACTACCAGCCCATGTGAAATATATCGAAATTGAAAATATGACAACGGACAGCGGGTCCGCACTGGTCTGGTCTGGCCTGGTCCGGTCTGGTCTCATCTGGGTGCTGGGCAGGCGAGTCAGTCAGACCCTCAACACTCGGACAGGGGTCGCTCTGCTGTTGGCCGTGCGTGTCAGGGGCTCTTCCTCTGTCCGTCTGTCCGTCAGTCCGTCAGTCCGTCTGTCTGTGTACCAGCCTGGCTGCCAATATTGTCAATGCAGTTTGACAGGAAGGACGTAAGGAGGCAACTGTCATCCATCTCCATTGCAAAAACAACAATTGAACATATTTTGCTGACATTTTAATTAATTTGACACTCGTCACACGCTCTATGGTATTTTCGGTTTAGGTTTTTGGGTTTTCGCTATTTTTATTTTTTTGCTGTCGGTTTCTGATTTCTGGTTTCTGAGGGTATTACGCGGCTTTGCCCTGTCACACGTAACATTTAATAAATGCGCTCTGCGTGTTGCGATGCATTTGGCCGAAAACAAGAACGGAGAGTGTAGAGAGCCAAAAGAGAATGTACTATAAATGTTTGGAAAGTATTACTATAAAACATAAGGGACATTTCATTGATAACAATGCGAGAAAGTAAACATAAATTTCAATTCTATTAAACCTAATGTGCAATTCTGTAATACATCATTACGAATGGCGACTAATTTTAAACAAATTTAAACTTGACTCATAACATAAAAACTCGGAAAGCTACGTCGGATTCAACCGTCAGTAGGAGACCCTGCTGCTTCCCTTGACCTAGTACGGAAACTTTAATCTCGAATATCTTCGGTGTTTACTATTCGATTGAGTCACAATTCACAGCACAGATAAAGGTTATCATAAGATTATTGTATGCCAACGCACAAGTTTGTATCTTTATAATTGTGGCTGTGGTGGTTTTTCGCGGAGAGAAGAATATGCATGTATACTTTGTGCTCATTGGAAGTTTACTTTAGTTAACCAAATAATATCAATTCGCGGTTCACAGTTCATCGAGCTCTCTGTAGGGTTTCTTTCTCCCATTCCATGTCACTCTTACGCATAATCGAGCCCAGGATGTCTTCCACAATGTACCTGGTATATTCCTCATTTTCACCATAAAATCGAATAAATTCCCAACTATAAAGACCAAGTTCTCATTCAGTGTGCAAATATTTGTCACCTTGACACTGACTGAAAAAATGGTCAATTGTCGTGTTAAATTATTTGCAAGGCGCGTCTAAAGTCAACGGCTAATTAAAGCCAAAACGGAACCCTTTTTCGCCTTTACGGTATTCAAGGGAAACAACAAACGCCCCCTCGTCCTCACTCGTAGCTGCAACATGCAACAATGGGCGTGGCACCCACCCAGCTTAGCAGGCGATACGAGTAGATGTTAATTACCAACTTTGGATATAGCGGAACCAAAGTAAGCCACACTTTCCGGAAAAAGAATCGCCCAACGTGTTCGCGCTAAGCCCTAGACTATTTGATAGGGAATGCGAATGGAATCGGAAAGGCAAGTTGCAAAAGGATCGAGGCGAAAAGTCAAAGGATTAAAGAGAGCGCGGATCAGTGAGCCTAACTGAAAGGGGTGTCGCTTGTTTTCAAAATAAACAAATTGCAAACGAAAATGCTAACTCGACCCGAAAACTGACTCTGCCAAAGCCGCCCACCCACGCCAGGGTTGGTCTGGCAACCTTGTGAGCGACCGCGAGACTTTGCTTAATTGCCTGCAACTAATTATAAATAGAATGTGCCAGTTAGGCCTAAAAGGATTGACGAAAGGAGTGAGGCACGCCCCGAGTTCTCTGCCCAGACTGACCTGAACGGCATAACACATTTCACTACCACTACTACTACTACCACCACTACTACCACTACTACTACTGTTTGTCCTTGCCACGATTGTCGTCATTGTTGTTTGCAATTGTCATTTTATTGATGATGCCATTGTTCGACTGCTGGCCAGCCTCAGTTTCGGCTTCAGCTCAATCCCAGTCCCAATCCCAATCCCATTTCAAACTCGTAAAACTTGGCCGGATTAGTGGGCATGAAATTTGGCTGCTTGCAAAAAGGATTAAGACGAAGTTATCTGAACGAAGAGAAAAACCAAGCGGCAGTAGCACACACATTTACATTCATACTATATACATATACACACACAGTTGTAGAACTGTGAGAATTGGCTTTTTAATTGAATCTTCTGATTTTGCGACCACACGGAAACATAAATTAGAAAAGAATATTATGTAATTAAAAAAATAAAATGCCTTTATTTACACTGATGATATCTACTACTATATAACAAGTTACATATGTACTTTTCTGCCACCAATTATAATATATTTGAAATAAAGACATTGTCTGAGGTACATGGCCTTTTTCCAAAGTAAGAATAAATCATTACAAAATAGCATTTGAATCACAACAAACACCCTCGGAAAATGTATAAGCTAAATAAACCATGATTATGATTTTCCAAAGTATTACGAGTATTATCAAAATCCCTTATGTAAGTATAATACTTTCCAAGTGTTAAATTTGAGAAACTTTTTATTTGAGGAACAACAAATCAAGATTGAAAAATAGGCAGAGTATCAAACTGTTTACAAGTTTACCTGGAATCAGCTGGTGGAAAATGCTTTGCATGCAGAAGAACTTAAAGTGTTTTTAGATCCTGTACTTTAAAAAACTACAAAAAGGGTCTATTAAGATTGTGCAACTCAGAAATGTATGTAACACGCAGAAGCAGGCGTGGCTGACCCCATAAAGTATATATATTCTTCAACAGGACGACGAGCTGAGTCGATATAGCCATGCCCGTCTTATGCTCCTTTATACAATAATCTTATGATAACCTTTATCTGTGCTGTGAATTGTAGCTCAATCGGATAGTAAATGCGTGGTTGCGTGGGACTTTGCGATATGTGTGTGTGTATTGTGAGCATTAGCTGCTGCAAGGGAAATTACAGGGTCTCCTACTGTCCGTTGCATCCGACTGTAGCTTTCCGAGTTTTTTGGAATGAAATATGGAACATTTGCAACCCTTGCTCGGTTTTAGTCCATGACACCTACAGCTAACAGTTGACGCTGAGTTTTGAAATTAATTATGTGGGGATGTACTTAAAACTTGATCAATTATGCTCAAATAAGGCATGATGAGTGAGAAAAGAGCGATACGACGAGGTTTCTTATGCCAGCTCATTATTAATGCAATCGCAAAGAAATTAAAGTGATTTTTGGTGTCGCAACACGTTGTGTGTTTTGATTTAGATGTCTATCTCGGTGGTTGCTCGACTACAAAAGTCCGACAGCAAAGACGAGTAAAAAGGATTTCAAGGGCAACGACAAGCTCATCAAGAACCTTAATATCCGCATCCATTTGGAGAAGGCATAAAAATCTGGCAAATGCCTTGCGCCTTTTGTCAATAATCAATTTTCACTGAGCTGCGCGCCCGCTCGTAATAATGCCAATTTATTTAGTTGCTTTACCAAAAAAAAGGGTTGACTCAAATTCCCACCTCCCAGACGGTTGGCAACACTCACTGCCCACCTCCCATCTCCCAGATGTCCTGCCAAATGTGTGCGGATGTGTGTAGTGCAGAGTCACTGGCAGCACGTGTCTCTGTTCCTGCCACCGAAATACCCGCAATTTATCTATGCGATTTCATTTTTCTGAGCGTCTGAGCCAGGCTAAAATGCCATTTAAAGCTGGCGCATCCTTTCGAGATGCTATGCTCCTGATACGCCAGCTAAATGCTCCCGATCGCTCAATCTCCACGAGGATTAGCTGCATATGTGTATGTATAGAATATAATGAACTATATGGGATTATGACCACACACGACATTTCACTTTGACTGATAGCTCATCTAAGCATACAGAGATTTCATTTGAGATATCTTTGTCTAAAACTGACTTTCATTCGAATAAATCTACAGGAAATTTTCGAATTAATAGGAAAAAATAGCAATAGCAGAAGGAGGCGTGTCAGACCCCACAATATCAAGTTATGGATATGAGAAGAACTGGCTTATGTATAGCACTATCTTGCTCGGTCGGTGGATAGTGTTGTACTGAAGTAAGGTTTGAATAGTTTGGTACCACTGTATAGGTAGGTGGTACATTGTGCTAGTCGGAGAGCTCTCTATAACTCCTGTAAGTAAGAGATCACACAAAATACTGACACTTTATGTTGAATGCCACCCAGTCTCAGCTCTCAGCTGAACTGAAGTGGCCCGTGGTTCATTGATAATGGATGAGAGTGCCTGGAGGTGACAATGCAACTTTTGCGCTATGACCACACGCACTTGCCCCCGGGGGCAAACCTAATGACAACAATTAGTGCAAATTTTTGGAATGTCTTTGCAATGTCCATCTTTATATCTCTTTTTCTGCTTATTTAGTTGTTGTATGACTTGTGAATGGCAAAGCCAGGAGGACTGATTCCGAAACGCTATCAACGGGACACTTGGACGGGGCAAGTGCAGCGCACTCAACTCAGCTCAACTCAACGGCGACAACATAATCAGCAGCAGCAGCAGCAGCAGCAGAGGTGAGACTGAGCCTCGCTGTAACTATGGGGCAGCAGGGTGCAGTGCGTCCGCTGTGCTAGATGCTGGAAGCCATTTGTCAGCAGAGGCATGCGGCGAAGCGTGAAAAGGCAGCAGCAGCAGAACGAGACAGCGCACGGAGAGGAAGAAAGAAGGCGACAGTACAGGGAGGGAGCAATGCACAAATGGCGCAAAAATTGCACGCCAGGATATGTCTATAAATTTGATGTGTCTGTGTGAGTGTGTGTGTGCGTGTGTGTGTGTGTAAAGGATGGAACGTCACTCTGCGCAGACACTTCAATTATGAGAAAGGTAAATATTTTGTAAAAACAACGCAACAGGATATCAATTGAGCATTATGTATGTGCGTTGAGCGCATTATCAAAATGTGCCCATGTGTGTGCGAGTGTGTGCGAGTGTGTACTCTGACATTTGAATAACTCAATTTGACACAAAAGTCAATGGATGAGCTGCAGCAGCCGCTACGCCTGCGGCTAAGACTCTGGCCACCCCGGAAGCCAAAAAAAATATACTGGAGTGCTAATTGTATGTATGCATGAGTGTGTGTGTGTGTGTGTGTGTGTGTGTGTGTGCGTGTGTGTGTCGTGTTGTCTAACAAAAATCTATTTTGGCACAGTTTCCGCCGGCAGCTGCTGCGCTTGGCTTCCCGAAACAGGCATTCTCTCTTTTTTGCTCTCTGCCCAACTCTCGCAATATTACGTAAGTCATAAAATTGCACGCGTCCTTTCCGGGAATTTGCCAAACAAAACACTAGCCGCAACCGCCGCGTGTCAGCCTAAAAACTCTAAAAAAGCAAAATTCTATAAAAAAACAGAATGCAAAAAATGGAAAATGGTCGAAAAACTGCACGCAACTAGAAGTTCCAACTAGAAGTTAATAAATATAAACCTAAAAAATCGCTCAACCCACAAAGGGATGCGCTACAAAAGGATATGCCATAAAACACAAACAAAACAGGGAAAATCGCTGAGAAAAACGCGTACGCTAAAAAATGTAGACAATTTCTAGTGAAAAATAAAAAAACACACACACACACAAAAATAAAATAGATGTAGGATTTTTGCCATTCCTTGACGGATTATGCAAAATGCAATCGGCAACAATTTGTCCTTTTGCTTACTTTTACCACGAGTTGCTTTGTTCGTTTCCTTTTACCTCTCTAACTTTTGCTATCTTTTCAGACTCTTTATGGCGCGTGCGGTTGGATTTATGATAGGCGTAGTAACAGAGAGATTGCGTAACCTGGAACAGGACCTCAGCAGCAATGTCAAAAAGGAAGTCTCAGAAAATTATCTAAACCTATGCCTTACCTATGTAGTATGTACATACATATATAATAAACACCCTTGTCATTTAATCGCAGCTTAATTGCATTTGGGGTGGACATCGATAGCGATGTTTTACTTAAAAAAAGTAGGAAAAGCTTCAGTCGGATTCAACCGACAGTAGGAGACCCTGTACTTTATTTTGCAGACACATACGCTAAAAACACTCACACATGCGCACACATCGTAAAGTCACATATGCATATGCATGCTGCTCCTCCTTGCCTAGTACGGAAACTTTTATCTCGAAGATCTCTGGTGTTTATTATCCGATTAAGCCACAATTCACAGCACTGATGAAGGTTACCATAAGATCTTTGTATCCTGAAGCACAATTTGTATCTTTAAAATTGTAAAAACTTGACCTGCATGCACTATGTGGGGTCTGCCACGTCTCCTTCTGCCTGTTACATACATTTCTGACTTGCACAAACTTAATAGACCCTTTTGTACTTTTCTGAAGTACAGGGTCTAACAATATCAATCCTTCACATCTAATTGTAAATACAATAACCTCATATGGACTTATTCGCTACAACAAACCATACGCCTTTAGTTGCTAGTACTCTAATTATATTTAGCTATAGCTTTCATTAGGCCTAAATGTAAAAAATAGGAAAATATTAATCTATAACGCGCATTGTGTGATCATTTTGTGAAAGGTCTTATTCCGTTTGACATTTCAATTAATACAATGCGTTAAATGACCTCATTGGCAGCAACCCTTAACGAGCCAAACACTCTAGTCACACACAAGCACACACACACACACTCACACACACAGCCTTACACTCATATATCGGGGCCATATAATTAGTGTAATTACCTCAACAGCCTACTAAATTCGAGAAAAATGCAAACAAAAATTAAGAAATCACAACATTTATATCCCCCTGTCAACGCGCCAAACGAGGCAATGAGTCTACAAGGCTCGAACAAAAGAATTTCAAATGCGCTTGGCCTCTCCCTTCCTTACATAGATGCCAATGCCAATGCCAGTGCCAATGCCAATCTCAATCCCAATCCCAGTCTAAACTGAACTGAACAATTGAATCGGCATTCGGCATCGACATGGGCACTGAGAGCATCTAATGACAGGGTGGATTGCAATTTTTATTTATTCTTTTTTTCGTTTCATCTCGTTTTCGTTTTAATTTCAGGCACACATAACACGAGACTCGCCAGACTTGGCAGTTGTTGCATTGTCAGCGTAGGTCCGTTATGGCTTGCAGTAGCTGCCACTTCCGCCAGCAGTTTGCAGCTAATTGTGGCACACACACACACACACCAATGATTGGCCAAAAAACAAGAGAAGAAAAAACAAGACACAGGAGAAAGATGAACGAAAACCTTATCATTAATCGCATACAAAACGTTGCCACATTCCGGCGAAGAGGAGCGGGAAGTGCGGCAAGGACCACCAGCTAAAATGCTTATCATGCTCATAGTCATTAGGACCCCTTTTGTCGCCTTGACTACGCTCCGATTTAGCTGGAATCCTTGGGCCAACAGCATTGCGGCGCATCCTTTGACTCTTCACTTGCTGAAAATATTTTGGCTACTGTGCGGCACAAACATAATTAACGCCTAATGAAAATATTTTGGCCATGGGCAACATCAAACACAGCGACACAGAAGCCTGTCAGGCACACCAAAAAGAAAACTATCTAAACTCATGGGAATATGTCACCATAATAGACATACATCAGTTACCACTTGGCTTCTCGATTAGCACTAAATTTGCAAAAACAAAAGTATATACTATATTTATATACATATACTATACATATGTATATGAATAGAAAAGTGTTGCCCAGCCTGAACCTCTAAGAAATATCAGTATCCTCGACTTGAGCTGGTATACTATGACGATTGGAGAAAGTCTGAAGTAGCTACATCTGTATATCCCTGATGCGCAGATTGAGCCTTGTCCGATTGTATGGCTAAGCAGTTGCATTGTCCTTCCTATTTCAAATATACAGTATTTTTAAAAGGTTTATAAGAAGCATAGTTTTGTGACTATAAGTTCCATACTCACCGAATATATATATGTATATTATTATATTATACAGAAACGGGAGCTAAAAGGCGGCACTAGTCAGAGGCTACAACTGTAACTCTTGTTGCTCAGATAGGCCTCTATGTTTCCCTTACAAAAACTCAGATTACATAACAATTGAGCATCTCGAGGGTAGACCAGAGCCAGAGCCAGGGATGACATAGATAATGAGGTCACATGCTTGTCGACACTCTCCTGCTGCTGAGTACTGATTACAGCAAGTGAGAGGTGCGCTAACCCGGGGGTTGTTCTTTGGGTTCAGCAGCAGCAGAAGGAAAAGGTGGAAATACAAATCGGCATAATAGTAACTGATACGGTTGGTCGACATGTTCTACTGGTTGAGCCTGAGCGGGGGGATGGTTGCAACGTAATGACCCAAAACAGACATTATCATTATATGGGATAAATGGAAAAGCATGAAAATCGTGGACTGAAATGCATGCGGAATGAAAGAAATGAGAGAAAAGCTGCTCTTGAGTGTGTAACATATTTTATGCATTTGACAATTGCCACTTCAGAAACGCGAGAAATCAAAGCGAATTTATGACTACCAGAGGGAAGAAAAAAGTGAAATGAAATCAACTTTTGCATAATTTATGCATTTAATGTAAACAGACAATTTAAAGGCAGGCTAAAAACGCGGTAGAGCACGAGACACAGCACAGCTGCCAGCGAGGGCAGTTCGATAGTTTCCGCACAGAAAGAACAACAAAGAGTTAGTTAGTTGAACATTTTAGTTTATTTTTATGGTTCTATAGACGTGCTTCAAGTGGAGTTAACAGTAACAGTAAGTGTGTGTTGTACATCTGAAAATGGAAATGATGAAATTACATTAATTTTACTTAGTTTTCGATATTACTTTCATCACATTTCATCAGCACTCACCGAGTCGATTCGCCTTAAAGCGAGCCATGCACTTTCCTCTTGCTGTCAGCAACTCTCTTGCGGAGCATTAGTCTTAGTCTTAGTCTTATGGAGCCGGCGATAGTCGGACAGCGCTCAAACCGCTCCAACAATCGCACGCGGTCTGCCTCACTCATGTCACACGATGGCACATGAATACTATCGAGAACTTGCATTTCATAGCGAATTGCAGAGATTCCGTCCTCGGCACTCAACTCGTCACTATTCATTTCATGATCGTTGTCGTTATCACTATTCATTGCGTTGTCTCTGTTTTATTTATTTGTAAACAATAAAATACAATCGCTTCTAGTACTTTCTACCCATGTGCTCCTCGACTGCACAAAAACATTTCAGCTTGCCAGTGTTGGAAAACGCACGTAATAAACGGCGTTGCCAGATCGGGTGTACAATAGGAATGCAAAATTTTAATGCCGCCAATTGGCGAATTATAATACAGCGCCTACGATAAGGTAGTACGACCTTTTTAGGATTTTTTGCTTTGTTACCTGTGTTATTTTTACGGTTATAGTAGTTGTGCTATTACCGTAACATTTGTAACGATAATCTTTATCTGTATTTAATTTGTAATCTGACTGTACGGCTGGCGAGAAAATGGTTTTGTCCACTTTCTTCATTCAAGTTTACATTCAAGCTTAGTACGGACAAAAACGGAATTCGTTAGCGAGATTTGATTTTGACCATCAGCTGTTCGCAGCTGCTCTATACAAAATTTTGTGTCTGACCAGAGAAAGTAAGAAAATAACGATCACACTAAAAGTTTTAGCGAAATCAACCCGAAAATCGCCTTTTCTCTGCAATTGAACTTATGAACTGATTAACTTATTTCGCGAATCGGATTCGCTTTGATTTAGTTGATCTCAACTAAAAACGAATAATTTCTTCTCCTCATTATTTTACCATTTATTTATGTATATAGATAGATAAAGAGTTTTTCGATAGTCAACAGAATCAACTCAAAGATTTAGTTCTTTCGTTCAATTCGCAGTGAATGAAAGAATCTTTTGGATCGTTCACTAGTTCCGCTCCCGAGTCCGCTCTCGAGTACATTTCTTTTCTTTAGCTCCATCGTTTGAGTCCGTTATTAGTAATAATGATATATAATTTTAACTTAATAAATAATTTATAGAACGAGTGAAGAAATATAATTTTAACCGAAATTTCGGTTGTTGCTGTGGCAACTCTCGTAGCTTTCGCTATTAAAAAATAATTTCAGTTTGACATTCGGCCGCGTCAACGGCGCTTTAGAAATAACAACAACAACAGCCATCATCATAATCATAATAATAACAATCACAACAAAAATAAAAATGGCGTGAAGCAATGGAGCTAGTGGCACTATGTGCAGGAGTCAGTCCATGGCTCATCCCAGGGTGTGACATGCAAATGCAGCAACAAGAGCAGCGGGAGTATCGGTACCAAGGGAGCTAACGATTGATGGACGAATCAACATAGCTGAGAACGTTTCACCGACATGGCAAATTGGAACTTCCTTTGGGATTAGCTCGATGGCTGGTTAAGTACTACAACCAGATGCTTATGTTGATGGTTATGTAACCCCGAAACCAACGTAAAGTAATACATTTTTTCTTCGTTTTTTGTTTTACCAGGCAGGTAGCGGCACGAAGCGGAAGTACAGCGCTGAGTATCTTATAGATACGCATATTAATGGCACTGATTGTGCCGCATTGATAGCCGCACTTCAGTGCAGTGCTCCGGCTACTTGAATTACATTTACATTTTGCCACACGTACCCAGCTCTCCATCTCCTCCTCCGTCTACAGCTGTGTACTCATCTCGACATCAACATCAACATCTCCATCTTGTTCTTGTTTGTGTCAACCTACCGCCAGTCGTCAACCCGTCCTAAGCGCATTATAGTTATGTGAATGGAAACGAGACGATGTGGGTATGTATTCACATTCATTCATGAAAATCTGAGCGGATTCTGTGCTGTGTCTGTTTTATTATGTCAGGCGGATGAGTTTGTTTACCTCGAACAGATACCAGATACGGATTCGGATTCGGATAAAGATACAAATACCAGATACGTGCATTTAATGTGCGAATTGTATCAAGGAAGGGCAGACGAACGCAGATCGACGAGCAGCAAGAACGGAGTGCAGCAGAAGCATCCATCCTCTTGGCGGCAGGTCGTTAAAAATCGTACGGCCACTTGCACATTACAGTAAATCTTTTTGACTACGACACAATTGCTGTGTCACTCACTGTGGCACCCACTGTACACATCAAAGCATCGCTCAAAGTGCCACCACATGAAACGCGCCACACACCCGCTACACATTGTTGCACAATTGAATTCAAGATTATAGTAAGTACTCTGACTTAAGTACATATGTATATTGCAACTATACTTACTATGTATAGCTAAACAAGTGTGTGTGTGTGCCTTAGAAAATACCCTATACTATATATTATATTATAGCTCAGCTGTGTACCCTTTAATGTCCAGGTAGTATTTTGTTTATAAGAAACTGCGCTCTACCTTATTGTATGTACTCATATTCGAATCTTGCTGAATATCGTACTATATTTTCAGAACAAGTTTGTGTTAGATTTTTGATAGCTCCCCCCCTCCCCCAAAAACCGCGAATAACCACCACAGCCACAATTTTAAAGATACAAACAAGTAATTTAGCCGTTAATGATCTTATGGTAACCCTTATCAGTGCTGAGAATTGTGGCCCAATCGGATAATAAACACCAAAGATATTCGATTTTCCGTACTAGGCAAGGGGGAGCAGTGAGCATGCACTTAATGTACATAAGTGTGTATGCGTGGGTGCGTCTGATTTTACGATGTGCGTCTGTGTGTGTGCACAGGTTCTCCTACTGTCGGTTGCGTCCGACTGTAGCTTTCCCTACCTTTTTTTATTACACCTCTCGACATTTACACTAAATATTTTGATTGTGTTTCGGGAGTTCAGTTCAGTTCAGAATACATAATATGCACTCCATATGTTTACATAATATTTGAAGGATGCATGAGAGTTTATCCTATAAGTATTTAAGATTATACATTAATGTATATTCGATTTGTGCATGTATTATAGGAATCAGAGGCAAATGAAAACTGTTACACTGATGGAGCAATTGCATGTGGCAAGGTAGCAGGGAAGAGCCCAGCTGTTGGGCTCATTAAAATATTAATAGTTGTTGGCAAATGGCACCAATAAACCTAAATAGTAAACGAGAGGAGCAGCGAAGAGTAAATAATGATATGCCATTAAACATTCATAACTCGAGTCGAACGTTTTGACAGTCTTAATAAGTTTGTTACGGCCGTATGGGTACTAGTGATAACTGATAAAGGGCAACATCCGTTTCCCATTTGACATGTGCAAGTGGCGACCCATAGTTGGTTGTTCGATTGAACTTGTGTTGTGGCACTGTGGCACTGTGGTGCTGTGGTGCTATGCTGTGTGGTGCAGCAATTTGTGATCATTAAAATTGCTTCGACGGGGAGTAAAACGTTGCCAGCGGACACGCTGAAAGTGTCATACCAGCAGAGCCCAAGGGAGACACAGGGCGACGAGTGTGAGCTGTTAACCCGAAACGAAGTAAGAAACATGTGGGAAATGAGCAATAAAAATGCAGCCAGGAAATCGAAAGACAATAGAATTGCGGCGACCAGCTACAATAATTGTTGGCGTTGGTCATGGTGAACCGTAACAACAGCAACTGTCAGGCAATAGTCGAGAGCCCTAAACAGCAACAGCAACAGCAACAACACAACAACTGTAGCTGCGTGGGAGCTGAGCACTTGGCCAGCGTCTAATTAAGGCTTAAACGGCGAGTAGTGAAGAGGGGAGGGGGCAGGGAAAGACACTGAGCTGCAACCTGCAACATGCTCCGACTGGCTGCAACAGCTGTCCTCAACTGCCAAGGCGAAAGCCAAGACGCCTTCAACTCTCTCCATCTCCAACTTCATCGGTTTCTTTCATTCCACGCAGTTGGCTGTCTCTTTCGCAGATTTATGTAAATTAGTTGAACCGCGTCCTTTTTCAAAAGGCGCAAATGATTCCCAGAAGACGGCAATAGACCTAGGGGAATGGGTAGGGGTAGGGCTAGGGCTAGAGGTAGGGGCTGAAGTTGCCAGCCGTGGGCTTGCCGTTTGGGCTGCGGGGCAACTCTTTCGCCTGCGCTCTTTCCGCGTTTCATTCAGGTGAAAAGTGATTTTTATTTAATTTACATACACAATAAAAACTCACAAAATATTTGTGCAGGAATGCGCATTGCTTTATGACATTGTTGTAAACCCTTTTAGCACACACAAACACACACACACACACACAGAGAGAGAGATCCTTTTGCTGACCCAAAACTCAGAGCAAAGCGAAACAAAGACCGAGCGAGAGACAGACCGCTGACCACCCTGGCCACTGTTGATTTTTCGCGGTCTAATAAAAACGGGCTGAGTGAAAAAGGTTTTTGTTTTTATTTTTATTATTATTACCACTGTTGTTGTTGCCAGCTCACCGAAAGAGTTGTGTGTGTGTTAAATGCTAAGAAAAATCAGTGCATTTTTCCATTGAAATCACAATAACCTTTCGGTTTTCACCGCCATCCCATATCCCATCAATGGCGGCCACAAGCCTTTGTGCCTCTTACCCGGGGTGTGAGCATTTGCATACAACACGTTCCATTCAGTTAAACCAACTACGACTACGACAATTGTCTCTACCTGGCCACCGACAGGAGTCCCATAAGTTGCCTCTGCCTCACTTGTGTGCCGCAAGTGTTTCACTTGCCTCTCGTGAAGTAAACTTACGATTGTTCAGATTCATATGCACATACTATTATTCAATTACAGTTTACAATCAGTTGCACTCAGGATTATTTAGTCCTACATATGTAAGTACATATATTAGCCCCTTATCTAAGTAGTAAATGGATTAATGAAATGTATGCAATCTGAATGCTTACTTGACTACTTGATGATAAACCCTTACTTGCCTCTGAGCATCTTTATAATTGTCGAGTTAATAGATTTGTATCTGTATGCAGTATTACATATCCCGATAAGGATTGCTAACATGTAGAACAGGAAACTTAGATGTATCACCTGAATGTGTAATAATTTACCCCTCAGCATCTGCGCATATCTTGTAGTATTTGAACGATTTTTGTAAAACAATTAAAATTCCGAAGCCTACAACCGAAACGCGAAGGGGTGCATTCGGTTTGTATATTCTAAATATTACAATAATAATTTGTTTAATGGAACCCCGACTTACCTCGGAGCTCGTTTACTGGAAGAGAGTCATAAAAACGAGTTTAAAGTTGTGCTCTTATTTATACTACGCTTATAATACATATTCACTTCTCACATAGCGATTACTTAAGATAGAATGATGAAATTTTGACACAATATAAATCACAGATAATCCAATTTACCTTATTTATAATGCATAATTATTATAATGCATTAACCCAAAATTATATATTATGTAAAATTATATACTTTTGTAATTTGGGAGATCTATTAAAACCCGGTAAAGTAAAGCGGACGTAACTAGGACACTTCATTTTAAATAGTGAAGTAATGTGGAAGCTATACAATCAGGGGTGCCACAGGAATCGAAATCAATCGAAATCCAACCGAAAAGCAACTTATTTAGACACATGTTCGCGCTGGTTTTGAAATCTCTATCTTTATAGGTAGAGTTTTGCTCAATTTGAGCAATAAAATACTTGGTATGCATAGGAAGAGTTACTGTTTTAAAAATATTTTAGAATGGACTCTGAAAGCAAAGACAAAATAAGAATACATTTTATAACATCATTTTTTTGTAAACCATGGCAATTTTTTCGCCGGTCCTGTTAAGCATCGTCACTTCACCGAAAGTCTCCGAAAAATGAAATCTCTCACTGTTCTGTGGCATCTACGTTTTAGTTTGAGAGATTTGCAGTTCGAATCTATGTAAATCTCTAGAGTTTTCTGGGCATATTACATGTAGTATGATATAAGCAAATAAGTATATAGTTTTCACAAGAAATCAAGAATGTGTTTATTTTTTCATATGTGACTATATTTTCCTACGAACTGTAAAGTTAAATGCTAAAGTCCTTAACTCATACTTCTAAGAATTTTTTTTCTAACGTGGATTCTGAAATTGTAATTTAAACGATAAGTCAGAGAAATTGCACAATTACTATATTTTTTTTATGTTCACTTTATTTCACGTTTCTCACACTTAGGTTAGGTGTAAAAATACTTAAAAAGAACACTTAAAGCCAAGATAAAAAATTTATTTAAAAGTTTCTTTGGAAAAAAATGTCTTAAAAAATTGGTTGAAAAAAAATGACATTACAATGTACAATAAGATGTATTGGTTTTTAAATAAAATATTTAAAATATAGTTTGAAAGTCTATACATTTGTTTTCGTTTAGCACTGATGAACCACTGTACTGAGTCGATTTCTACTTGCTTTAGTTCAATGTGAGTGGCTTAGTATGAGGCACTCGAATGGGGGATTGTCCGATGACACACATACAGGGGCAGCGCGAGAGAGGGAAATAGGCAGTGAGAGAGGAGAGACGAAGTAGGTGGGAGCGTGTGGCCGATCAGGCCACCAGGGCAGAGCAGCCAAAGAGCAATTGCAAACTGATAAGCTATCGGATGATGACGGAGCAAAGGCAAAGCCGAGCGCCGACAATAAAAAAATAAACAAATAAAAAAGAAATGTTTAGATAATATTAGAAATATATGTATGTGCATGTATGTACATACATACATACCAGTAGAGCCTACAGTCAGTAAAAAATAGTTTATTTATGGCATACCAAGTATTATTTACAATGGCCCCTAGGTGACGTGGTACGCGCTCATCGGATTGTGCATGGACTGCTGAAATGTGGTCACACTTGTGCTACATACAGTCAACCACCTTTAGGTAGATGCTCTGCTCGCTGGCGAGCAGTGCACACTTGGGATCGAAGCGTATGTTGGACACGGTCTGCTCACAGAACTCCACCCGGTGGTGGCGTAGGAAGTAGATGAGTCCCAGTTTGATTTGCAACAGGCCAATTTGTAGGCCAATGCAGTTGTGCGGCCCGGCACCAAAGGGCAGATACGACATGGGTGTCTGCTTTGGTTTGTTCTCAGCATTGAAGCGCTCCGGGTCAAAGTGGTCCGGATCCGGCCAGTACTACAAAGAAACGGAAAGATAAGCTAAGGCAAAACACAGGAGAGTATGTTCTGACTCACCTGAGGATCATGATGTATGGCTAGATTGGATATGAAGACGGGCATGCCGCGCCTGGCATAGCATTCGGCATGTGGACGCAATGAGTAGAACCGCTTCTTATTGATCGGCGTGCATTCGCGCTCCAACTGCGGCACAATCGGATACATGCGCAGCGTCTCCTCAACAATCATATCCAGATATGGCATGCCAGCGATGAGCTCATAGCTCAAACCCGATCCGGCAGCTTCAATTGTGTGCCGGATCTCACGACGCAACCGCTCCTGGATGAGCGGTTGCTTGGCCAACTCATAGAGGGCAAAGGACATGGTTGCCGAGCATGTCTGAATGCCGGCAACCTCGAAGCTAGCCGCTTGGGCAGCTAGAAAGTCTTGATGATGCGTAAAATGCGTCTTATCCTGCTGTAGGTCAGCCTCCTTCTTGAGAGTGAGCAGCATTTCGATGAGATCATTGCGCAAATCGCCACCTCGCTCGCGCTCCTCGATCACCAGCTGTATGACACGGCGCAGAAACTCGGAATGCGATTCCGTAAACAACTTGGTCCGGAGCAGCGGAACCAGTTTGGGCAGAAAGAATATCACAAAAAAGTCTATTATTCGTCTCACATTTGGTCGGAATATATCCTCACAATGTGAACCAATCTCTGATTGTGTATTCCGCAAACTGTACGATCTCAGTCCGAATGCAATGCTCGCTATCATATCCGTATTATACAGGTCGCACACATCCTTGATGCTCACGACGACGCCTCTAGCGGCATCGCCACGTCGCAGGTCGCGTGTCAGACGCTTCAGATACCATTCCAGATCACAGCCAATCTACAAGTATAAACAACATATATACACTCAGACACTATGCTACAAATCAACTAAACTAACACTATGCAACAAATTTGTAATTGAATGATGTACTCTTTATAAATGGAACTCTTCTTATTGACTATTCTCCAACGCTTTGGCTGTTATTAGAACACTTGGAGCACACTGTAGCTATATATATGCCCTCCACTGTGGTAAGACGAGATTGAAGCACTCACATAATCATAAGCTCCGTCAGTATGCAAATTGTCTGACATCATCTAATGCATCGCTCACTTCTGTCGAGATATAAGCAAACAGGGAGCAACAGTCGAGTGCACTTGACAACGCAGTAGCCTATGATGTGCTTTACTGATAAGTAAATGGCTCATGAGCATACTTGTAGTCGGCAAGCTATAGTCGACCATATCCTACACTAACCTATGAAGTGTCTGGCATTGAGACTAATGTTCACATTATAGTTAATTAGCTACTAATAGCCTCTTTCTACGAAGCATTAACATTCAGCACATTCACATTCACATTGTTCACTTTTTAAAGTATGTAGACTATTTTATATACTATATAGTACTTAGCTAATCATTTATCCCGACATTTCTCAGCTTTCTGCAGGTCAAGTGTTCTGTCAACTCATCCTCCCACTGCGTCTGGTATACCCACTTGCACTGACTACTCGATCACTAGTCGCTGTATGGTTGACTTCAATGACTTGTTGCATAGTGTCATCACACTTACCTCCTCCATGAGCGAGAACATCTGCTTGATCTTGGCGCCCGTAAAGACCGGCGACAGGCGGGTGCGAATCTCACGCCATTCGGGCTGGCGGGCGAAGAAGAGGTTGAGCGAGCCCATCTTATCGTGTCGCATATCACATTTGGCAAAGCGATTTGAAAAGCTGACGAAATCCTCGACTAGCACGGTACGCACCAGCTGCAGGTCGCGTATGAGCAGGGCCGGCTGATGGAATAGATAGATGCCGACCACGGGTTCATTGCGAAAGCGCTCATCGAAGTAGAAGCGGCGCAGTTGCAGCGGAAACGACTCCTCCAGCTTAAGCACCTTCTTAAGGTTGCCCAGTATGTGTGTGGGCTGCACGAACCTGACCCGACGTCGCTGCCAGTAGACGTAGGTGCGACGCGACCAGATGAATACAGCGGTCAATATGGTCACAATGGCCAGCAGTATGTTGGTCGAGTAAACCATGGCAGAGTGTGGCCAGAGAGCGTGTGGCGTTCTATTAGAGCGTGCTTTCGTGAGCGTCTTGTCTTCTTCTTTGTTTGATTCTCTCAGTGGTGCTGTTGTTGGTGGTGGTGGTGCTGCTACTGTGTGGCTGTGGCTGTTGCAGTTGCAGTGGGTCCGTCGTGGCACGCTTATGCCAAATAAAAATAAATAAATACTTAACAAATTATATCACAATCGAGTTTTGGTCTGCGCGGCGGCCACGACGGCAACGATAGCAACTGGCAATAAAAACAATGCGACGACAACGTCAACAACAAATATGGGCAAGAAGAAGCAACATAAGAGTATCACACACACACACACACGTAAAAATTGAGAACGAAACAAGTACGAAGTGTAATGAAAAAAATGACAAAAAAAACGGGCTGGCAAGCTCTACAAGCCGACGCAATGAACTGACGTGACGTCGATGCTACCGCGGTCCCAAATTGCGAACAGAGCGCGGCGCAGCAACGTTGGCGTCGCCGCTCGCGATTATCAACAAAAGCAGAATACAAAGCAAAGCCAGCGATTGACAGGCCGCAACAACCGCAACTGGCATCGCAAACGCCCCCGTCATCGTGATTAACCACAAAGTATTCACGCTTTGCAAGTGGCAAGCGTGGGTACTGAGAGGAGAAGCGTCACAGCAGTGGGCAGCGAAACGCCGGGAACGCTGACGTCGACGCTGAGATCTACTTTACGCTCTCAAAGCGCAGTCTCGTCGGAGCAAAAAAAAGAATCAAGAGAATAGCACAAGTAAGAGCAACAGGCACAGCAGAGCTGGGCACAGGCACACTGTCCCAACATAAAAATGGAAAAACTAAATATTTGCTAGGAATGTAAAAATATCGATACATATCGATAATGTATAAATATATATGTAAATATGAATACAAAAATACGCGCTGTAATATCGAAAGGTTATCATATGTATATATACTTTTATTGTTCATTTTCTTATGGAAGAAATTAACTTTTTGATTTTCTTAAAGTAATATTCATTTAAAAAAAATAAAAAATGTAAATATACCTAACTAAAATACATCATTTCAAACAATTTGTACAACAAAATGGACAACATTTTTACATGTAGATACTGACATTGAAGTTTTTCCTATTTTCATTTTCACATGTGTGAGTACCTTTACTGTGCACTAACTTTGATCGTTCTCGTGCATTTGTACCACTGTGCGTCGCGGTAGTCACACACAGATGCCGACCGCAAATAAAAGTGAATATTAAAAGCGAAGCAACGATAGCGGCAAACAGCAACAACAACTACTCCACGTGACAAAGCTGTTGACGAAAACAAAGTGCGCTCTCACCAAGAACACCAAGAGTGAGAGTGTCTGCGCCAAAGAGAGCGGGAGCGCTGCCTCCGCCGCCACAAATATCGAAAACTCAACTGTGTGTGAGAGCCAACGTTTGTGTTTAAAAATAAACGCATGTTCGCTTTCGGTCGCCTGATGTTCGCTGTTTGCGTTTTGTGTTTTGTTTTCATTTCTGCTTTACTTAATTCCTCTTTAATAAAGCAAGCCAGGGCAGGCGAGTGAGCGCGCAAGTGTTGTGCGACCAGGGCTACGCAGGTTAGTGCTAAGGCGCGCAAATTGAATTGAAAACAAATAGCTTTAGCTAAGAGCAGATAAGTGCTGTAAATATTTGTACATAATTATCTAATACACTCACATGTGTGTATGTACGTATATATGTATTGGTATTTAGCTTGAGCAACACTCAATATAGTCAATCGTTTATGGTCTCCCTAACAATTGTTGAACAAATTGCTGCAGACAGACGCCTCTTTGTTGAGAGCAGGAAAAAGGAAACTCCATTTACAAGAATTGACAGAAATTTGCACTTGTGTGGAAAACTTTCACGTTCGCCACTTGGTGCCATTGTCAATGCCCTACAACTAAAATACGGCATATTCGGCCTGCTGTTTGGTTTGTAATTGCAAATGTCTATTCAGCTTTGGAGCTGATTTTGGTAAAACTTTTAGTGAGGTCGTCATTTCCGAACTTTTTCTGGCCACTCAGCAAATTTTGTATGGAGCAGCAAAAGCAGATTAGAAAATGTTTCCCAAATTCCACTACAATTTCCCAACTTTTACTTCAAAGCAACTCTACAAATCAACTATCGTACATTATCGATACTGCAGGGCTACGATCGATGGCAGCTCAATAGCTTCCAAGCATTGGTAGTGCCATCGATGGTTTTTTTTTCATTGATTACATTGCTTCAGTTCCCAGGGCAATAAATATAAGTATTACAACTGAATAATTGATATTTCGCTAATAATTACATTAAGCATAGAAAATTGCAGCCAATAATTGCCACAGCACCCCTGGTTCCCATTAAAAGGGTGTGCCGAATTCGTTACACATACGAGCGAGTGCGAGCAAACCGTTTTCTTTTTATCTTATTGCCCACTTTGTAGAGACAAGAAGCGAGGTATGTAAGTTACAGTTACAAATGTGCAACATTTCCGGTTGCTTCAGTTTGGGATGCCAAAATCTGTTGGCCACACTGATGGGCTGCCAGGGAGCGGGTTATGTGGGCACGGCCCGGGGATGGGGAGGCGTAAGTCTGCCTGCTTGTGTTCGCCTTGCTTTGATTAAATTTCACGCACGACCGCATGGCAAGGGTTGACAGGAGCTAGAGGCTTGCCTGGAAGAATGACTGGGAAGGGTTTTGGTCTCCGAATCGAAATTGAAATTACGATTGGTATTCGCGTTAGTATCGAAAAGGAAGCGGACGGACGTGGGAGCGGGAATCGGCATGGGATTGAATGTGGGATTGCAGACAGTGTGCTTTTGGGCTCTCTGACTGCAGTTCACATTTGCATTTGTCTTCTCTGCGCGCAAAGTGTTTGCAAAAGAGCTCGACGAGATGCGGCACCGTACCCCCCTTCCCCCCCAGCCCATCCAGAGCACATGCCTTCCAACATCGTGTAGCCGGTGATGTGTCAATAATCGGTGTTGCTTATGCACACAATGGCTCTACAAACACACGGGCACTTGTCATGCTCGCGGGGCGACGTTTATTTTGGTGTGGGGGTGTTATCAGCACCCTCCTCCCTTCAGTTCAGTGCGGAGTTGAGCTTACAGCACACATAGAAATCAAAGCCGTGTTACCGAAGCCATCTCAATAAACAAACAGTGTGCGCATTTCATGCCTAACCACCACCCACAACCTCCCCCCCACCCCCAAAAGGATACCCACAGAAACCCAACCCAATCCAATCCAAGGCAATGCCAGCTCAACCCACAGGATTTGCCTCTGTCGCCGTTTAGTTTTGCCAGCGACTTTGTTTTGATTCCATTTACGCTGTTGACACTAGAAATCTTTTAATTATTGTCACGCATTCAGCTCCACCCCGTAACACACGCATCCAAAACAAATACCAACTGTACTCTATATTCCGATTTCCATTCCTTTTCGTATTCTTATTCCGTCATTGTGTCCTGTAGTTTGCCAGTTCTTTTCTCTCTGTTTGCGCTTTGTGTGTTGACATTATGGTTTCCTTGTGGGAGTTGCGTCAGGTGGCAACACTTAAACGCCTTAACGCCACCCGAAATGCATTTACAGTTACACATTGCTTGATTTTTGAGCACAATGATTAAGCGGGGAACGGAGTGGTTGGTATTTGCTACATTATTCGGATCTGGCAACAATTTACGTATGTTTTACCACTTGAGTGGATGAGATTAACACTTGAAAGTGTAAGTGTTAAAGTTGGATGCAACGGGAATAGATTTGTAAGGATTGCGAAGTGAACGCTGGATCGGAGAAGGAAAAGTACGCAATTATATTTAGATACTGTTAGACTTGAATTCTACACAGAGAAAAAACGGAGTGCGGTTTTGAATTTATGACCATATCATTCTCAAATAATTGAGCATTTTTCTTGTATCGACAGTCTTTAAGTTGGGAATAATAAAATAATTCTCAACTTATGTAGAAAATGATATTATCGATAATTAGTGGAAGTTTGAATCTTATTTTGAAATTGACATTCGTGTATAATAGGCGGAAGGAGGTGTTCCAGGAGGTTCCACAAATGTATGAGAACAACGAGCTGAAGCGATCTAACTCTGTGTGTCTGTCAGGATGAACACCTAGACCTCGAAAACTATAAGAGCTTGAAACTCAATTCTCAATTGTTTAAACAGGTAAAGTTTATTTCTGATTTTAAATATCTTTCGCTCCCTCTGGAAATCACTAAAATATTCTTTTGTCTGGCACAGTTGCCACAGTTTTTAAATAAAATAAAGCTTGAAATGCTTTAAATATGTAGTTCGATTTGCAGCCCATTTGGATAATAAACACCGGAGGTATTAAAAAAGGTAGGAGAATGTGTTTAGTGAGTATTCGTGATTTGTTATTAAGACTATGTTATGCTGCTTAATTAGGTGATAGCTTATCGTGACATTTGAATACGCTCTCTCTCAGCTGGTATAAACATACATAAGTACATACACACATATGTTCTACCATTTCGATCTGGTCAATCAGCCGGTACACCTGCAGGCACATAGAGGTTAGACTGCACGAGTATGTGTGCGTCTGTGCGTCTGTGAAAGGTAGCGCCAAAGTCCGGTTGCCCGGTTTGACGAGTAATCCCGGCAAAATCCATTAGAAGCAAACAATAGCGAATACCAAATACACGCACACAAAAGACAACATATCATATGTGTCAGGGTGTGTGTGTGTGTGTGTGTGCATTGATTTAGATTGAGATTGAGATAGAAAATGCAGGATAAAGTGCGCAAAATAGATGCGTAATTTGACGTTAATGTTACGCTAATAATAATCTGTCAGCTCGCATTAGACAAGGCAAACATACACACACACGCACACACACACACATACGCACACATGAGAGATTTGCTACCTACAGAGATGCAGCTGATACCTACCTATCTAATGTGTGTGTGCGTGTGTGTGCGGCGATTGCAATCAAAATGCGAATACATTTCGTAATGTGCTTAAGGTCTCTGTGTGTATGAGGCGACGTAACGACCTTACGTTGTTTGCCAATCTTTAGCAATCTTTACCCTATGAGATGCCTTGTTTGCCGGCTACCGTTGATCTTCGATTGAGTGTGTGTGTGCGTGTGTGTGTGAGTGTGTGTGTGTATGGCATTGTTTTGCTTGCCATTTTGACGGGTTTCGATTACACTCGTCCCTTGCGTGTGTGTGTGTTTTCTCTTTTCCGCTTTTCCGATACATATTTGTTATTGGAGTTGCTCTCTCATGTGTGTAATCCACTCTGCTCGTTGCTCAAAGTTAAATGATGCGCGCCTAAGTTGAGCAATTTTCCAAGGGACGCAGCGCAAAGAATCAAAGACCAAAGACACCGTGTTACAGTGTTGTTATTTCCTTCATTCTTTCTTCACTGCATTCCCCCTTCCCTTCCCTTCCGCCGTCTTACTCTATCGTTTTTTAGACACGCCTTGACGGCTGATAAAAGCAAATTGCATGAACAAATAGAGCAGTCCGATGCGCATAGCGGAAAATTTGTAGGAAAACACAAATTGATGTGCATCGCAATTATGCAGAGGGCTAGGGGTGCAGCACGAAACATCCCACTTGGCCACTACAGCTCCCTGGGGATTAATAGTATACTAATCTACATAGACGAGCCCATGTGTTTCCCGTTCCCCACTGCAGTTTGGCCATAGAGTCAATAAGAACTTGTTTTAAAAGAAGGATGCTGCAATAAAGTAAGAGGTTCTAAAAGATTTCAAATTATGCTCAGATCAGCCCTCGGCAAGGTGTGAACAATTTGATTCTAGTTTAGCCGATGAATGTATTTAGACCCTGTACTTCAAAAAAGTACAAAGGGTCTATATTGTGCAAGTTAATATATCCTTGATCAGGACGATGAGCTGAGTCGATATAGCCGTGTCAGTCTGTCTGTTCGTCCGTATGAACACCTAGATCTCGTAAACTGTAAGAGCTAGAGACATCATATTTGGCAGTTTGATGCCCCTATAGTACAAGCAGATCAAGTTTGTGTTAGATTTTTGATAGAGTCTGAATGAAATCAAATTTATTTTATTCAGAAACCGAGTAGAATACACGCTGTCTATAGACAAGTTATATATTATTTGTATTTAATAACAATGGTATTATATGAATAGTATCAAATTTGCCTTTATGAAATAGGCATACATTTATACAACTTTAGAGTTCAGAAAATGTTGTGTGAATTGATTTAATACCCCAAAAACTTTACGAAATGCTGTTCAATGAATCAAGAAAAAGTAACTTCCGCAGGTTGAGGACATTCGAATAAAGAGGTAAAGTGTTAAACTATCTTCATTTAGTCCTTGACTACACCCCAGTAATCAGCTACCAGGTTTTAACCATAAAGTCGAAGTCGGAAACAAATACAAAGTCAAAACGCAAAGCAAAAAAAAAATAAATAAAAAAAATAAAACCAACCTTAGCGTTAAATGGAACTCGGAAGGAACTGTCCTGGTTCTGGGTTCTGGGAAATGTAAAAAAGAGCAAAAAATAAAAAGACTGGCAACAGTATCAATGGAATTCTGTGCTCTGCTCTGAAAACCTAGAAATCTAAATAGTTCGGTTCAGTTTTAAAGAAAGAGCTAAGCAAAAAACAGCAAGAAGAAAAAAACGCACCAAAAAATGGTATGGCACAGCATAAAATGCATTTCCAAGTATTAATGGTAGGTAGGAGGGAACGCCGTTAACCCGTTAATGCCGCACAATTACAAATTGTTTTTGTGTCGAAGGGTTAAAAAAAGGAGAGTAAAGCAAGAACTGCGCTCTGCTTTTTTGGTTTCGTTTTTTTTTTATATTTGTAACGCTCGTAAAACAATAAAACCATAAACCTCGGAGCGACATAAATTAGAAGATGTGGAACAGTGCACGGACGAAGGACGTAGGACGTGGGACGTAGGACGAAGGGTTAAAAAGTGCACGATACTTTTATTTGGCTTATTTTTCTCTGTTGCTCTTTTTTTAGAACTCGGCTCGATTTGTTTCTCCTCGTTTTTTCTTCCCTCACTTTTTATGCGATTCTTCCAATTTTTGTTGTTGTTTCTAGAGCCGAGCGAATTGATGGGTTAATTGTTTTAGCCCTAACAACTTGGTCAGCGAGTGGCTAATTTCCACAAATATTTCGCCGAATTTTTCGCATTTACGCCGAACTTGTAGAAAATGGAACAGTAAGACATATATTTTCTTTATCTAGATCGCATTCTTTGGTTTCGGAGTTCCCAAGTTCCCAAGTTTTCAAATTTGAGTTTTGACTGCTGCGGCGGAAAAATCAACATTAACGGCTGCTTAACATAAAGGAGCAATTAACGTTAACCCCTTTGTGCCCCTAGATGCAAACGCCGCCACTGCTGCAGCATCGTAGCGGCGGTACTGTCTTTGAGTTGAACTTCTGCTTCACTCTTTGTGCCTAATAAAACTGTCGCATAAGTTAGAAATTTCGTTTCGCATCGAAACAATAGAAATTATACATTTTAATTAACCCGCGGTCCGATCAAAATTGATGTCTTAACCTGCTGCTGCTGTTGCTTCTTTTTTCCCGCCTCTCTCTCCCCTTCTCTCCCGTCTTCATTCACTTTGCTTCAATTAACTGCGTTCTCAGGGCTTCTTGAATGCAGCTATTACTCGGACCTCCGACATGTGTTGCATCCGCAGACCAAGTCGGGGCCCAACAGTTTTATGAGCCTTAACAAATTGGTACAAATTTGTTGTGTGTGGTGTCTGCTGTTCGTCTGTCGTCTGTCAGTCCGTCTGTTGACCAAAATTGGTACAGAAGGGTCTCCATCGGAACTCAATTGAGGCTCATCTGGTATTAATATGGGAAACTGGGCCACAGCAACCATAACAAGTGGAAAAGGGCCTGAAAAGTGTTACAAATTTATCATCAGCGTTTCACGGATTGGTTTTGATAAGAACTTGTTCTTAAAATAAGCTATAATTTGCCTTCAATTGAGTAAAAAGGGTCTATTAAGATTGTGGAAGCTCGAAATGTATGTAACAGGCAAAAGGAGGCCTGGCAGACCCCACAAAGTATATATATTCTTGATCAGGAATCCGTCTGTCTGTCTGTCTGTCCGTCTGTCCGTCTGTATGAACATCTCGTAAACTGTAAGAGCTAGATGCTTCATATTTGGCAGTAAGATGCACCTATAGTGCAAGCAGATCAAGTTTGTGTTAGATTTTTGATACCTCTCCTCCTCCCTCTAAAAATCACCACAGCCACAATGTTAAAGATACAAACTTGTGCTTTGGTACACAATAATCTTATGATAACCTCTATCTGTGCTGTGAATTGTGGCTCAATCGGATAATAAACACCGAAATCAATCCAGCTTATTTACTTAAAGTAAGTACAAAAGTTTCTCTACTTAAGAATAGATAACGAATAAAAATTAGTGAGACAAACTTAAATTTAACTGAAATTAAACAAAATAGTCGCTTTAAGACTCTGCTCAGCCCCTTTTCAAATCGCATTTACCCATTAAATTGAGGATTAACAAAGCATCGAGTAGAGGAGTTGCAGACAAGCGGAGTGGGGGACTACCCCTAGGCAGCAAGGCGACTCAATCAACGTGTCGTGGCCAGTATCTAAACTGAACTAAGCCGCCTGGCCAACATTTGGCCACAAGTGCAAGCCCGCAAAACTGCACTTTTGCCGGAGTCGAAAAGTGCAACAGAGAGTGGCACACTCCTCCAGGACCAAAATTGCAACCGTAAATGCAGTTAGATGGCACAATTGGACCCACAAGGTGGCGGACCCACAAGAGGCGGGCCTGGAGAAGTGGGAGGGTAACCGGAGCAATGTTTGCTTTAACTAAGTACAAACGCCGTAGCAGGGGCATCGGGTTGGCTTGGCAGGGAGGGGTATGCAATCTTGTCGCTTGCGACTGATTAATGGCCTTGGGTAGAGCCAAGGATAGTTGTGTAATAAACCCCCGTCCGCCTGTCTAAGGATGGGCAGTTGCTGCGGCGGTTGTCCTTTCGCATCTTAATTAAGGCGATGCGTCGGTGAGAAGCCAATTTTTCGTTCGTTGGTTAATAAAATCAATTTCGAAACATAAATTTTAAAATGCCACCTCACAATTAAGGGGGTCCTGAGTGGAGCGAGGGAGGAGGGCCCATTTCGAGGTCATGTCAGTAGCAGCGCTTTTTGGTCGTGGCATCGGGTGCCACATATTAATTCCAGTTTCACACTCTCGCCATGCCAGGACACGGAGACAGAGGAAGAGGGGAAGAGGGGAAGAGAGAGTCTGGAATCTGGACATGCCGTAAATAGTTGTTTACCTCCTTTGCAAACACCATCCGTATCCCCCGCTCGACCGCTGTTGGCGCTGCTTTCTGCATTTATTAATAATTATAATGTCTGCGCTTGTCGTACAACGGCCCGCCACGTTGTCCTGGCCAGACCCTGACCTGGCTCGGAGCCGAAGATGGGGCGGATGCCGGATGGATGGAGTTCGCTTCGGCCTGCTCTGCCTGGTATTCATAAATCGCAGCTCATTTTGGCGTGGCCACGGAATGCACACGCATAATTATTTCAACATGCAGTTTGCACTCGGCCACCCCCAAGTGGATCCCGCCTGGCTCTTGGCGTGGGCGTTGAATCTGTTGAAAATTGTGCAGCACACAGACTCAGCTGTATGTGTGTGTGCCAGTGTGTGTGTGTGTGCGTGTGTGTGCTGTGGCATACATGCATGTGCCTCTAGAGGCGCATCATCAACACATGCTTTTCGCTGCGGCTAGATGTTCGGCATGTATTTGCCGTATAATGAAAATTGATTCTAGAGCACAGCGTTTATAACATGGACACACACACACACACACACACACATGGGCATGTACTGTGTTTAAATTGAGCATCCACTCTCTACTTTATAACATATATTTGTGAATAAAAATGTAATTTAATTTAAAATTTGAATGCATTCAGTCATTCATCATGTCTGATATACATTTCCTCTATGCAGAGTTAGTACTTCTAATGCTGGTGTTTGGGGTAGACGTTCTCCCAACCGAACTGAATATCACTGTTATTCTACTATAATACGTTTAGATCAAATCTTCAATAGCATAGAGATTCTGTCATTGACTGCATATGCCCCTCAATAAGAACCTCTTAATAGAGTCGTGTACTTTGCTAGAACACGACCATAATATAGTATTACGAGTAAAGTATATACGAGTATTGATTGTCCAATATCTCAGGTGTTTATTATCCGATTGGGCTGCAAATCGCACCAAACATACAAAGCGTCTAAAGCTTTATTTATCAAAAAAAGGAATCCAGTGACTCTAAAACTATACATGCTAAGAATATTTTTGCAAATTTGAGGGGGATGAGATATCAAATTAAAAACAAACTTGGCCTGCCTATGTAATACACGAACCAAACAAAAAAGTATACATATTCTAGGTATATATATTCAAGATCAGAACGACTATCTGAATCGATATAGCCATGTCTGCCTGTCTGTCCATCGAGTGCTTACATCACAAACAATCACAATATTAATTGTATGCTCATATTGAACTGAATAACTTTAATCCGAGCTCAACTTTGTATACGCTGTTGTTGCTGACGTAGTGGCAAAGGAAGCTGTACTGCTTAGATTTCAAGCATTGCGAATCGCGGGACTAACAACTCTTGGGGTTAACCAGATTTCTAATTTGAATGCAAACGCAGAAGCGCCGGCATTGACTGTGCGTACAATAGAACTTTGCACAAGGAGCAACATCCTTAAACACACACACACACACACACACACACACACGCATGCAAAGAGAGTTCACATTGTCTCTAGCTTGTTAAGTTGTCTCGGAGTAGTGCTCTCACTGTGCTGCCAATTACTCGACGCCCGGACGCCCGGACGCTCAATGCCCGATTTATACCGTTACAGCGTAACCAATTCTCCATGGTTGCGCAATAACTGCAAATTTAATTTTGCAATTTCGCGCCTTGATCCCCGCCCCTCGCCCGCTGTCCTATCCTTGTCCTTGCTGCTCCGTTCTCCGCTTTCCCTCGTCAACGCACCATCAAAGTTCTACTGTTGCACCCCGTACATCCGGCATTTTTCCAGGCACACATAAAAATCTGACACACACACACACACACACACCTAATCTCAGTCTGGGTGTGTCAGTGTGCTATAAATTTACAAATAAATTGGCAAAATGCTTGAAGGCCGTGAAGGCCTCAGAAACATTGTAAAATTAGCGGCAAGCTCATTGAAAAAGCTGTGGAAAAAGCTAAACTCTTGGGACTAGCTATTCGGTTTGTTGTTTTCAAAACACACAATTTCTTATGGCTTTCATCTGGAAGTCGAGATTTCCTTTTTTTAAATTAATCTGAACTAATTTCTGCTAACATCAGGATGTAAACTATGTGGATACGGGGATACTATGGTACCGGCTTGAGCCTGGTTCTGAAAATTGATTTCGTTTGTGGTTTGGAAACTGAAAATACAAAGATTTTCAGAGTCAAAATGAAAATTGAGTTTTAAAGAATTAAATAATATAAAGTAATATACTCTATATGTTGGATCTTTTTTATTTATGTTTCTTTTTTCAAGTCATTTTCATTTGATGAATCCATAGATGTAACTTAAATTATCTGCAATTCTGATTGAAGTCTATTAGAACATTTCAATCAAAATGTTTAGATTTAAAGACTATAAATTATAAATACTATATAGAATATAAATAATTTACTATATATTGGATACATTTTGCTTATTTTTTCAAGTGATTTTCATTTGATGAATCCATAGATGTAACTTAAATTATCTGCAACTCTGATTGAAGTCTCTTTGGGACTTCAGATTGCGCAACTGCAGCATTTATTTTTCATGGAAGTTTTCTCTCCCTTTTTGGTTTTTGTTCTGACGCCTCTTTCTTTGGGCGATGGCCGCACAAAGTGAATCGCTAAATTTGCCACCAAAAAGCAATTGTGGAGAGGAAAAATCCATTTCAGGTTATCCGCGAATTTCAATCAGTCCCGCGACGCTTAACAAAGTGAAACATGGTATGTCGACGTCGCTGCTGGTAAATATAAATGGCTGCTGATTCTTGGAGGATATGGTAAGCAGCTGGAGAGTGGGAGTCGGAGTGGGTGCGGGAAGGGGGAAGGTATAAAAATAAGTAAACATAAAGAGCATACGTGATATGCAGAAGTCGCAGAAGCGCAAGACGCGCGTGCTGCCAGTGGGAGGCGGACTGTCAAGAGTGCGGCTATTGTGGCAGGAGTACCAGCCTTAATACCATTGTGCCACTGTCACTAGGCTAACAAGAACAACGACAACGACAACGACATCGACAACGAGAACGCTTGCCACGTGCGGCATTTAAAGAAACAACTTGTTCGGGAGGGGGAAATTGCCATAGGATATCCACTTAGGCTCGTTTGACAAAACTACTTCGTCAAGAGGTGCACTGCCTGTCGATGAAGCCATAGCTATAGCTACTATATAGCTCTGTGTTTGTGCGAGTGGGGCAGTGTGGCAGCGTAGCAGCGTAGTCGTATGTGGCATGGGAAGATCGTGGTGTTACGCAGCTGGCGCGCGTGAGCAGGCTAAGATTTATGGCATCTTTTACGCGGCAGTTTGAAACTCTTTTGGTTGCTTTGCTGCCAAGGCACCGGCAAAGAGTTACGGCAATGAGAAGAAAATCTCATCAAATTTATTTAAATGCACATAAATCTAGCAAACAGCTGCACATATGTGCCATAGATACGGCAACAAAGCTGCAGAGATACATAGATACTCGCACATACAGTGAGATACTAAAGTTACTCGCTTGTATCTTTTAGATGCGCTTAAGCGCATTGTAAACAATTAGATTATATGGGGCCTGGCAAACTAACCATTAAAACTTTAACCATTGGCGCCACTTTCTGATAATAAATAATGCCCAGATGCAGCGAACAGAGTGTATCTTTTGGATACCATTCGTACGGGCATACGATTCGATTCCATGTGTTGAATGTTTTGCCATTTGGCATTTGTTTATGCATTCTCCTGGCGCTGGCGTGAGAAATTTTTGCTCGTGGCCACGCCTTCAACCAGCGGCCATAAAAGCTGCGCCATAAACAAATCAAACACACAAACACAAATCGCAGCATTTTCAAACAAATTGCCAAAAGGCAAATATTTGGTTTACTGGTCATACCGAATAGCCTATAGCCTGAGGCGCCAACGATTCGAGGAGTATCGTATTGATTCGAGGCGTAAGACTCAAGCATCCGACTCCATGTACTAGTATAGTATATGCTTAGGAGAGTCCATCTATACTGTATTGTCGAACACCCTCCTACACCCCACGCCAACCTATGCAACAATATCGACAACAACAGCAACAACAACAACAGACCCAACGAACCGGAGCCTCAACATTTTTATTAAAACATTTTTATGGTGTTGCGTTTTTATTGCCAGTAAAAAAGCAGCACAAAACAAAAAATAAATAAAAATAAGACAAACAAGACAACATTTAAAATTAAGGCAAAAAGAATTGAGTAAGGAAAAGCAAAAAGAGTAAATAAATAAACGTGAAAAGTATGGAAAACCTACAAAAATAAGTAAATAAATCGAGCACTGACTCAATGTACTTGTGTATAATTAACCATATCATATGTAGTATACAGATCAAGCTATAAGATCTAACACAATTGTAGTTATTATGTGATTATGAAAAGTAAGGAAACCTAGAAAAATAAGAAATAAATCGTACACTGACTTAAGATAATTGTGTATAATTAAATGGATATATCAGTATATGGATCAAGCTATAAGATCTAAAGCAATTGTAGTTATTATATGATTATAAAAATGATTATGAATATGATTATTATTACGACTTAAAATACTTGTGTATAATGAATCATATCATAGTATAAAGATCAAGCAATGAGATATATGATTAAAAATCAAATCATTTATCAAATATTTTACACAAACTTGATCCACTTTCACTTTAGTAGAAAAAGGTATCGAGGGTCCACCTCTAATAGTTAGAACAGTAAAATATACACAATATAAAATATACACAATGCAAAATGTATTAGATAGTTTTTTCCATATATTTCTATCATTACTTAACATAAGGTTGGTGTACTCAACTTACTAATAATATTTGAAATATTTATTTTTATTTTTGTGGTTTTGATTAAGAATTTATTAAGTGTGGTAGGACAAACACACTAACATAGTCATCTAAACATATTATAATAGTCAATATAATCATTTGTATTAGTTACATTATATAAGGAATTTTATAGCTACTAATATTGTATTGAAGATTAACAATCTACGAGTATTCAAGTGGCGCGCTATAAAAGAGCGACGCCATTATACTCAATTGTTCGAGAAGCGTGGATAGAGTAGCAAGCAATTAACGGAAAGTGTGATTAAAATAAGTATATACCATTAAATAAATAAGTTAAACATTCAAAACGTGTATATTTATCATCTCCCAGTTTCAATCTGTTCAAATGGATCACAATAGGGAAATCAACTCCGTTTATGTGCAAAATCAGTTGGAATATATTTAGAACTTTTAAATGGTTTATTTAAGAAATCGTTTAATAACTTTGTTTCAGTTCGCAATGGAAATAATTACCAGATCAAATTTCACTCATTATTTAATCCCTCGTAGGGGCTTAAATGGTTTTATTACAAAGTTTTTTCTGACATCAGTGCAGGCTCATGGCACATTGATCTCAATGGGTATTTGGCTTACTTTACATTGACAAAGTTGAGATACTTTTTACTGCCACACCGTCACGTGAGAGCAGAAACAACATTGAGCTTTAGGGGTTGGGGGAGACGATTTGGGGCACTGAGACGTGCACCCTTTTATGGCGCAATGAGGCTACGCAAGGGCACATCAAAAGTATCTGGGATGTGGCTCATGCCACATGTCTGCTGCTGTTGCAGCTTGTAGCTGGGCTAAAAGTTTGCGAATTGAATTCGCCACACGACTACGCCACACGCGGCTCACCAAATTTCGCACAATTTTGCGTGCGAAGCGGCCGTGTAATGATGCCATGCGGCATGTGGCATGAGCGATGAGCGGCAAGCAGCAAGCGGCAAGCGGGAAGAGGCGAGCGGGGAGAGGCAACAGTCGTCGTCTGTTATGGGGCAAATCAAATGGGGGGAGTGTGTGTGTGAGTGTGAGCGTGGTAGGCGTGGCAGTGTCAAAGCATGTCAAAGTGACGCTTGGGGGTGCAATGTGTCTGTGTGCCCACGTCCGTGTGTGTGGCGCCTTTGCAATGAGCTCAATAAAGTCAACATGAGGTCTGCGTGCAGCGGGAAAAGTACACGGCACAATGGGCGTAGAAGGAGCAGCAGCTCTAGTAAGTAAAAGTGGAAGTGGATGTGGAAATGGAAGTGGAAATGGTAGTAGCAGGCACGGCACGCACTCTCCGGAAAGGCCGGGCACTGCAGCTAGCGGCACGCCCTCTCAACCAGACCTGACAAACTTCACCCATCCCCATTCAGTCAGAGGCGGAGGCGGAGGCAGAGGCAGTCGCACAGGAACAGGAACAGGCAACGGCTCAGACGCACAGTGAGCACTCCCCAAACGCAATTCAATTCAACTATTACTGTACCCATTGTGTGTGCCTGATTTTTGATTATCGTATGCCAGGAGTCACGTCATGACCCTTGGGCTTGTGACTTAATCGAAGATGCCTCAAGCAAACTGAGACAAGTCTGCTTTCCCTCTCTCCATCTGTGTGTGAGACATCATCAAAGTCAATTGTGTGGAAAACTGGCAAGAAGAAAGCGCGTAAAACATATTACGCGGATTGTATTGATTTCTTATTATTTTGTCGCGTTTCCCCCCATTCCCCATTCCCCACATGCCGCATGCCGCTTGCCGCTTGCCACATCCCGCTTCTTGTTTTTTTGCTTCTTAGATTTATGCTCCCCGCAAAAAAAAAAAAAAAAAAATTCACAAGGATATCGCGCCAGACAAAGCACTCAATTTGGGTTGTGGGTTTACGAGCGGATTGTGGATTCTGCATGTGGTTACGGTTTCTTGTCCTAACCTCCAAATCCTCCATATCCCCAATAGCAATATCGTGCCCTGGATACTTGTAAGTAGCTATTACGCGTTCACTTTCTCTCCTTCTCAATGCTTTGGGAAAGAGGAATGTGACATAAACAAGCGACATAAAGCCACGAATCTTGTGCTCCCAGTCTTTTTATTTATCTCTCAAGATTAGAATACATTTTAAGTGAAACTAAATGAAAAGAAGAGTTTAAATAGATTCTCTTTCATATTAAGGTGAGATGAAACTGAAATTAATAGATGGAATAAATAATAGAAACGACTTTTAATTTGATATGGTCTATTTGTCTTGTTTCTATTAGTTTTTCCAAAGGAGAAAAATTTAATTGTTGAAAGGAATTTAATTGGTTTTATTTTTGTTACTACAGAAAAAAAAATGGAGTAAATCGGTTAAGTTTATCTAAAGTAAGTTTGATTGTGAAAACACAATAAACTCGTTTCTATTACTTTTTTCTTTACTTTTATTTTCTTTATTATTTATTTATTTCTTTATATTTTTAAATTTTTTTATTTATTTGCTTATTTATTATTTATTATGTAATAATATGAGATAAAGAAATATGTAATAAATAATTATAATAAAATATTTGCTCTGCAAAATAAATAAATACATAAGTACATACAGACCATAAATGAATACATAAAAACAAAAACAATAAAACTGATGAAAGTCGTAAATGAATAAGTAAGTATACAAGTACATATTGTGGGAAATTTTAATGTTTGTAGAAGTATTCAAGGTCATATGTAAGGTCGAAATATTGTAAACATTTTAATAATGTTGTTAATTACAGTTACATTACATTATTACAGCAATTATATTATGTTTTTTATTTAGCATTACTGTATTCCAACTTAAGTAATCTTATTTGTACTCTCTCCATTCTCCCTCTGCCGCAGCTGCACTTGCACATGGCAAGAATTGAAGAACAAGAACACCAATGACAACAAAGAGAATCGAAATGAATACGAAACAAGAAATTAAGAACACAAAAATAATAAAAATAAATAGAAGAAGAAGAAGAAAAACCATTTTGACCAAAGAAGCGCGGTGCGGCATGCAACCCGCAGTTTGCCACGGTATCCCTGTTCCTGCCCTGCTGCTGTCCCCTCCCCGACTCTACTCCAGCCCTTGGCACTGTTCTTTCCACTCCTCCTCCTTCTGCTGCTGCTGCTGCTCATCATTCCACGCTTGATGAATTTGTATTTTTGTAACAGCCGCAGCAACAACAACAACACTAATGTTGCTATCCGCCATTTTGGCCAGTACTGACGTGTGTGTGTGTGTGTGTATACAAAGTAGCCAGCGCACACCCCAAAAAACAAGAAAAAATATTTTCAGTTAGGTGTTGTTGCTGTTGTGTGGCTCTTGAAGGGCTCGTCCTAACAAGCATAAACCACCGCGTGGCTCTCACGCTGAGCGCTACATACACACTCATGCAGCTGTGTGTGTGTGTGTGTGTGTGTAAGAGAAGGAGAACGGAAGGGAGTGGGAAGCTGTTGAAGAGTGTGAGTGAGTGTGTGGAAGGCCGCGCGTTTTTGGTTGGTGACGGCATGCCACAGATGATCATCAACAACAACAACAACAACAACAACAGCAGCAGCAACAACAACAACAATAACAAATATCAAGAGTATCACCTCTGCCAGCAGCCAGACACTGCCATGGACATGGGTAGTGGTGGTGGTAGAGACAGCGGCGGTGGTAGTGCTGCTGCTGCTGCTGCTGCTTGTGGTGGTGGAAGCTGCCGCGTGTCATTATGCATACATATGCATTAATGAATGGATGTTTGGATGTATGGATGTATGTGTGTATTAAGTATGTATGCAAGCGCCAGATAGTGTTGATAATCATAGAGTAGGACAAGGGGTGGGTAGGCAGTATGTATAGCTCATAAATAACAAGAATATAAAGCTATGTATAGAGGAAATATACATACTTATGTACATAAGAGTATGTATATATACAACACAATATATATACATATACAGAAAACGCTTAAAGTTGTTAAAATATAGGGGCTCCTCTAGTTACTCCTGCCCCTGTAACGGACGTAGAGTAGTGTAAAGCCAAGTTAATAAGCTCAGTTCAATTAAAACTGTAGAACGAGCAGAGTTTTCCAGTTAGACATATTGCATTTAGCATATACCATGCTTGCTATACTATAAAGCTAAGCTGAAAATTTCATAAGGATCGGCTGGACAGTTCCAAAGATATTCTTTATTGTATGGGGTATACTATAGTCGCCTGCAGCTGTAAGAAATGTAAAATGAAAATACAACAAATATTAAGTATTAGATCTGGTAATACCATGAAACATCATTAGTTGTTTTCTCTTTGGGGTGTGACCAAAAGCTGCTATTTCTGTTATTCATTCCTGGGTGTTTAATCCACCCGGTGCTACGACGGGTTGAAGTGCCTGGGCGTGCAGCCCGCCACTTCAGCTGCCTGTCTGTCTGGCAGTCTGTCTGTTGTGGCACTGCAATCGCCCCGCCGCTGCCCGTGCCGCTGAGCGTCGTCAGCCCCTGCTGCACAGCTTGTAGTCACATAATCACAGCAAGGTATTTGAGACTTTTCAATAAAAAGGGCGCGTTTACAAATATTTGCCGTTGCATCCGCCGCTGCAGCGAAAAGGACATAAATTGTTTTTTTTTTTGTCAGTCTTTCAATTTTATTTTTATTTATATTCTCTTTTTGCTTTTTATGTATCGGCAACACAGTTCTTAGTAGCAGCGACGACAAAGGGATAACATTGCATTTGTTGTCAGCCCAAAAACTGTCACATCTCGCCAAAAGGATCACAGTTTTCATTCAGTAGTTTTTCATTGATTCCAAAACACCCGAAGGCCCAATAAACGGTGCCCGAACCCATACCCGTATCCCTGTGCCAGAACAATGGATGCATTCGAATAGAAGGAAAATGTTGACAAGACACATTTTTCACCAAATGCCTACAATATTTGGCGTTTTTCGAAATTTTATAGCGATGAGGACTGCAACAGTGACAGCGACAGAGACAGAGACAGTGTAAAGTCAACAGTGTCCTTTCTGCCTTCTGCTCTGTATACACGATCAGCCCCCTTTTGTCTCGGGCAAGACAATGCGGAGACAAAGTTGAGATGTATTCGTTAGCGTCTTCGTTTTTTGCCCAACTGCGTACTACGTTCTCCGTCCCGTGTCCTTCGTCCTGCCACTCATTGTCCTCTGCTTGCATTGCCGCTTTTGTCACGTCAATGTCGCATTGTCTCTGCTCTGGCCAAAGTCAATAGTGTTCCCTAAAGCCGTTAACAGTTTTATTTGCTGCTTCTAATGCTCCTGCTCCTGCTCCTGCTCCTGATTCTCCTCCTGCTCCTTGTTTGGTTTACGTTATTTACGACGTCATCGGCCCGAGGCTGATGTTTTAATTTACGCTTATGGGCACGGTTAATGTGAGCTGTTCATTTCTGTGCCTCACTCGAGTTGGCTGTAAAATTCCCATCTCATAATAGCCGTACTAAATGCGATTGTGTATTTGAATTATGTAGTTTAAATCTAGTAAATATATTTGAAGTTTCCATGAATTCTTGATAAACATACAAAGAGAGGCTTTTATAATATTAAACCTCCAACACTCCAACACTCTTAGAAAGTAAACTAATTTCCCTGGTATTTTAACGAGATGTAAGAAATCGTTTCAGATATATACTAATATTTATATTATATAAAAATTGTATGAGTTTCAAATGTTAATGCTACGATTAGTATATAGTACTTTGTGAAGAAGTAAGTATATTGAATAATTTAGTATTATGAACTCTGCCAATACGGTTCGACAGTCAGTAGGGTAATCCCAGCTCACTTAGGAGATTAATTCTAAGAGTCGCTAGAGATCAGATCTTTGAATTAAATAATATATAAATATTGAATTAAATAACAATAAATGTGGTATATACACGTACATATATAATAAGATTGATATTCATTTAAACTGTAATATAATCGTTAGTTATAACTGTAGTACCTCTCTCAAGTATTTCCTTCTTCATCTTTTCCGTAAATTTCCTAACTTATATATAAAATTATTCACTTAATTTATTTTCCTCATATTTGCTTTTTTTCATATGCAGCTAAATCAAATGAAAGCTAGAAAAAAACTGGTGGGCAACAAAATACCACCAAATAAACTTTGTCATTTTTTTTTTGTAGCAGCAACAAAAATATTAATAAAGCACAAAAGTATATTAAGTAAATTAAGATGGAATTCTGAATACGCTCAGTATATGAATATTCTTTTCTTTCAATTTATTTTTTCTTTTATGCTCTCTTTGTTTTCCCTTCTTAGTTCCTTAATTTTACTTTCACTTCCATGTTTTCTGTCGCTATCCTTTTTGTCTTTTATCTCTACTTTCCCACCATTTTCCAAACTTCCACTACTTTTATCTCATTTGCCATTTTGTCCTATCAACACCCTTTCATTTTCTTTTTCCCATTTCATTCATTTTCCCATATCTTTCTTTTCTTCTCTTCTCCTCCTTGCCTTCTATTTACTTCCACAACTGTTACAAGGTTACTGACTAAAGCTATATGCTTTCTAAAGGGTACGCAATGTGTATATATTAAATTAAAAAAACTCGGAAAGCTTCAGTCGGATGCAACCGATAGTAGGAGACCCTGAACTTTGATTTGCCTTGGGCGGGGGATGAGACATCAATTTAAAAACATAAACTTGGCCTGCCTATGTAATACACGAACTAAATAAATAAAGAACTTAGTCTCTAGCTCTTATAGTCTCCGATATCTCGGTGTTCATACGGACGGACAGACAGACGGACATAGCCATATCGACTCAGCTCGTCATGCTGATCAAGAATATATACACTTTGTGGGGTCTGCCACGCCCCCTGCTCCCTGTTACATACATTTCTGAGTTGCACAAACCTAATCGACCCTTTTGTACTTTTTTAAAGTACAGGGTCTAAATAGGGAATTATTGCCTCAAGATTTATGCGCTGTCCGAGTCAACATACGTACACGCACATACGCCAAAACACATGTGTGTGTGTGTATGTTTGTATTCATGTATATATACATAAGTGGCATATAGTATTTGCTTATAGATAGATGGCCTTTGGTTGTTTATTCGCCTGCTTTTTGCATTGATTTATGCCATGGCTATGCTGTGGGTCGTCGCGCTTTAAATTGCGGCCGCATTTTGGCCAGCCACAAATATTGAACAATAATAATATATATGCTATGTATATGTATGCTGTGTATATATTTTCATAAAGAGAAGACACTAAATCAAGACACATATTTCGCAGTTGGGTGGAGTCAAGTGGAAATTAATGACCAGAGCAGTGGGGCGACAAAGAGACCGCAAATATTTGCGTATATCATAGATATACTTGTGTTCTATCTGGGTCTTATACAGGTTCTACGTCCCCCGTTTCCCACGCCCCATTTTCGCCTAAGACAATGCAGAGTGACTTACTTTAAATTGAGTCAAATCGAAATTGCCAAAAAATGCCAAATGTTTTGTAAACATTTTTCCAAAAACATGTCAATGGCTTGACCGAATGCCATTGTTGAGCCGTACTGGGGTGCTGCCGCTTTGTCTGACCTTTTGGTTTCTCGCCTTTATATATATTATATTCTGCTTAATTTCATTTTATCTCCTCGGCTCTGTTCTGCTCCGTCGGCAGACATGAAACTCCAAATTGACTTGTTACATTATCCGAGTCTGCGTCTTTCTTTCTTGGTGTCACAATGTCTGGTGTGATGGTCACTCAATTTCGCTGGAATCACACCTTGGTCAGAGGCTGACTGCGGACTGTGGCTGCGTATGGTTAGGGCGCATTCAGTAACAAGGCTCAATAGATGTAAAAAGTAGAGGAAACAGCGCAAAAAAGAACAGCTAATTTATTGGGGCGGCAAATTTTCTCTGAACTTTCATTCTTCCTTTCACCATATCTCTCTCTTCATCACGGGCGTGCAACAAATTGTGTTGCACAATTGAAAGCAGTGCCAAGATATACCTATGCCTATCTTTTATTTTGTACACAACTCGATTATATAGTTTGACATTTTTTGTCCATTCTATTTTGATAATTTATTATGTATTGAAAGTAGAATTCAACAACGACAGTCATAACAAAAAAGTGCTAATGATCTGGATCTCTTAGTTCTTGTAGTCTTCTTTTGTTGTAGTTCAGCGGGTATCAAATTGTACAAATTCGGTTTAACAGAAATAAAATATTTCAAGAGTATTCTTAAGCAGTATTTAAAAAGTGGTATACAAGCTAATAGTTCTGTTTATTAAATTGGATTTAAAACATACAAATATACGCGCAAACACAAATACAGAAATACATACTTACAATCAAAAACTCGGAAAGCTACAGTCGGATGCAATGCCAAATATTATTGTCTGCTTTATAGACAATAATCCTACATAACATATTATTCTTCTTATTCTTCTTATTGGGTGCATAATCACTTAATAGAATTAATTAATAAAGTTTTTTATTGTTTCTAAATATTTCTGTTGCCATCTACATTGCGACTCTTAAGAGGACTTTTTAGTAGGCTTTTATGGAAGGCGAATGGGTTAGGAAGGGGTTGAAACAATTGCTGATTTATGGGCTCGCTGCCAGGTATTTGTGCAACTGGATTAATGAGCCATCCCTCAAGCAACCTCAACCCCACGCGCTCAGCAACCCAGCAAGCTTCAAGAAGTTCCCCTGCTCCACGAACAGCCGACAGTTGTCACTTAGCATAAAGAAACAATTAAAAAATTGCCCAAAAGCCAAAATGCTTTTTGGGGGTAGCCGCATAGAAGGCAGATAGAGACCGATTGCAGGGGAGTGGGGCACAGAGTGAGTGACTCGAAGAGAGCGATGGAGTTGCTGGGAATTAAGTGCACCCGATGGTGGCATTTGGCAGGCGCAAAAGCGCGAAACTCATTAACTTGTGTCAGGCGCAGAGCTCCCCAAGTTGAAGAAGTAGCACAGACCTCCCCCTCCCTCGTCCCGCCTAAATGGAAAGTGCGAAAATTATCATTATCACCAATCTGGATAAAATAAGTAGATGCCACGAGGGGAGGGGGCGGCGGCGGGGGCGGAGGAAGCGAAGAAGCTGAAAAGCGAAACGCCCAGCATTGTTGCGCTTAATTAACAAGCGGGCTGTGCAACACGGGAAGGGGAAGGGGGAGGGGGTTGGGAGTTGAGACTTGGGTTTGGGTTTGGGTTTGGCTGTGGGTTTGGCCTCGGAAGGGTCTGGGGAGTGTTGTAAACGCAAAGTACTAATCATGAAAATTAAAAATAATTAAAACTTTTCTTTCAATTTGCTGAAGGAGGCAGCTGCTCCTGCTCCTGCTCTGCCTTTAGCTGACTGTCTAGTGAATTTCCTTGGAGGCTATAAAAACGTAGCCGGAAATGTTGATAAAGTGCCTGAGTCACAATGGGCTCAACCATGGTTCGCGAGGGAGGTGTAGAGGGGGGGCAGTGTGATGAGGACGGGTGGAACGGGTGCGGGAGGCTGGCGTAATGGCCGCCGCGGTTAAATGGCGCTCCAGCGATTTTAATCACAATTTACGCATCGTACCTAAAGGGTTCGTCGTCGTCTTATACAGAACGTGAATTCTCGTAAATTATCACAACAAGTGGCAAGTGGAAAGCGGAAGGCGGGGGGCAGGAGGCGGGTATACAATGCAGCGCATTCGCTGTGGGGCAACGGAGTCTGTCTGTTTGTTGAGAGCAACATGTTTTTGTGGCAGGATTAGCGTGTCAAAGCCGCAGGCAACTTAAAGATGTTGGAAACGGTGATGGAAAAAACGAGCCCAAATGAAAACGAGCCCCAGATCAGTGGCTTTAGCTCACTGTGACAATTTCCCTGTCATCTTTTGCCGACTTGGCATTTTCGGCATTTTCATTTTCATTCATGGGATGGGAATCTCTTACCGTCAGTGGTAATCGCCTCGTAATCGGCTAGGTAATCAATCTGCTTGACTGCCTGACTGCCCCCAGCTACTGGCTACTGGCAACTTGCAACTTGCCGTGGCCGCATTGATACAGGTTGCATTGAGGCGCATTTTTCCCAGGATCAGCCGCATGGCTTTTGTGTGGTGTCAGTGTCCTTTTTGCCGCCGTTATCTGTGCGAAACAGAGCTGAGCCCCTTGCGCACGGTTAGGTGCATTGTCCTTTTCTTGGCTATTGCCTTGAGCTGTCCTCGGCGTACATTCTTACATGCATGTATGTATGTATGTATGCAAGATGATGCATTATGCACTTCCGACTTCGACTCTCAGCTCACTAATCCGCTTAGCCAAGTGTCCTGGCATTGATCCTGCTGCTGCTGCTGCTGCTGCTGCTGCTACAGCTACTGTATCTGGCTCTCTCCTATTGTCCCCTGCCTGAAGCTTCATGCCAGTTTGACATTTGTATATCACTCTCTCTAGCTCCTGATGTTGGTGTCTTTGTTCACCTTTTTTTGTGTTTTTGTGTGTTGGTTTAATGCATTTTAGCAAATGCGCTTGACAGCTGAGGCCAACTCAATGTCAGCATTCAATCATCTTTGACTAGTTTTGCTTCTCCTCTGCTGTTCTTCTTGCCTCTCAAGCAGCTGACGTAGACGCAATACCCGATACTTCTAACTTAGCTACTCCCCTGCCCTCTTCACCGTCTCCTTGACTGCGTGTTGACCACTTTGACCGCTCTGGAAGCAGCTAATTATGTAATTATATTGTCAAAGAGTTCACCGGTTTCTGCATCGCGAGTTGCAGTGCGTCAAGCTGCTAAACGCCGCCCGCTTCTGGCACTTCCAACTGGCTAATCAATTTTATGTTTTCGCTGCTTTCTTGATTCCCCATGTTCCCCCTGTCCCTCTCTCGGCCATTCACCTTGCTCGACTGGCAGCTCGTTGCGGTTGACCAACTCGCTGGCCAGTCAATTGGAACTCTTCTGAATCTTGGCCGCGGCATCTTGAGTGGCGCAGCGAAGCATGCAGCTATGTCACAGCACACCCTAAAACACACACACACGCAAACGATGAGGCGTGGCCTACAGCTGCCGCCAATTGTAAACTATACAAAGCTAACATTGGGAGACTCAGATTTGAATGCTTTATCAATTTGTCGTTGTGGTTCAGCAATTGCTACCTATAACACTTAACAACAGCCGAAATGCGGTCAGACTTTACATACATTTATTGTTCTTTAAATTAATAAAAATTCTGTATCTTAAAAATGCTGTAAAAAGATTTTCACCCAGTGCGTGGGACTAACTAGATAATGCTAAATTTCTGCGAATGTATGTGCATCGTAATTAGTGGGATAACTAATATAGTATAGTGTTCTTATATAGATGGCAACCTATGCAAAAATATTGAAAAATCCTTGCTATACAGATACTACAAATTGTTATACGAATAGTTTACACAATTTGGCATGTCATCAATCCTTAAAACTCTCGAATAATCAGAAACAAACTAAGAATAATTAATCGATTTGCAATTTCAATGTTTCGTTTTCGAGAAATGAAAATGTTTATTGTACTTACACACAAAGCTAATCCATTTCAAAATGGAACAAATATGTACGAAGCCAATCGAAAACGACGAATGGAAATTCGGAACCCCCTTCTTTCAAAGCGTAAATCGATTGAACGAATTCGAAAATGAGAAGAGGTCTGAATATATTAAAATCTCTGTTGAACCATTTTAGTTTTAGGTGCTTATTTCATACTATTATCGTTCCCAGGGCGATGGGTCAAAGTCAACTTAGTTCCAAATACTTTTTTTGTTGGTTCATCACAGATTGGGATGAATTTGTCCAGTTAAGAATTTGATAATTGCCAAAACTCATTGCCTAATTTGAAATTTATATCAGCTAGAGTTGATTAGAAATATACAAAAATAGGTTTTTCTATGAACAAATTTGCTTTATTTTACCATCGAAAATGAATTGATAGCAAGGTACATACTTGTAAATTACCTTACATAGCATCTAAGAGGCATATGTCAGTCTAGACGTTACAAAATTGTAAAATAAATGAAGAAATTCTAGAAATTACTTGGAAAAGATATAAAAAGAGCAAATCTCATTATTCTATACTTTTCGACTACAATTCCCCATTTGACTTATCCTACTGCTGCGCTGTACAAAAGAACAGTTTTGATGGCCGCAGAGAAAATACAAATACTCAAATTCATATTCAATATTGACAAAGATGTCAGTTCAAAAACTTAGTTTAATGTAAAAATCACTTAATTTAAAATCTAGTGAGAAATTGAAAGCAACTTGCACTGGGGTAAAAATCGATTTAAATATGCCTATTTTAATTATTTTGCAACTCAATTTAGAAATCGGTATCTTGTCATTTTAAGTTTAAAAAAGTGTTATCAATAATTAATAGTTGTATTTATTTATTTTTGTTAATTTTAGAGTACAATATCGAATATTTTCTTTTATTTAAGTACGAAACGACCTAACTACGAAACGACCTAATTACGAAAGAGCTATAATTCTTATTCAATAATTTGTTCGCTGTAGTTTCTTATAACGCCCCAAATGTAAATGTAACTAAATAGTTATTGATTAAAACAAATGGAAGTAGCTACGTCTGTAGAATATGAAAGTGCTTCATTTATATTGGCAGGGCATGACAGATTTTCTGCCAGAATCCAGCGTAAGTGTGACCATATTAATATATTTTCTCGCTTAACTTTCGTGGATTTCTTGATTCGCGCTTTCCATTACAATTTGTGGAAAATGCTTTTCATATGCTGGATGGTTTTGCAATTATTGCATACACTTAAGCAGCGCTCATTAATCTTAGCGAATGCGTTACGCTGCTCAAGTGTCTGTAATTGTTGCTCATATTATTGTTTCTGCTGTTGTTGTTGCTGTTAACTGCTGCCCTTTCTTTGGCTGCATGTCGATTTTCGCTGCTGTTGCTGCATTTTGACATTTTGACGAAGAGGAAATGTCACGTCACGTCGTGTTTTGCCGCACACCTCCAATTTCCGGTTGAGTGAGCTGCCGCCGTTGCTGTTGCCGTTGCCGTTGCCGTTGCCATTGTCGCCGTTACTGCCAGACGTCCAGGTGTGCTGCGGCATGGGCAACGATGAGGGCAGCGGAGAGGGAGGTGCACTAAATGCAGCTCCAACTGCAACTTCAACAACTCCAAGTGAAACTGCCTATACCGTTTTCATATGCAAAAATTGCACGCACAAAATCATTGCAGCCCCCAGCCCTGAGCCCGCAACCCCCTCTCCCTTTCATCTTGTCACTGTTCAGCTCACAGTGTGAACACCGCTCCACCAGCCCCTACGCTTTTGGGGCAAAACTGTGCTCGGTTTCCTAGGCTGGTCGATTGGTTAGCATTTCTGGTCGTTTTGTGGATGCATAGCAACAGACAGCTAGACAGATGGACCAACACAACGCTTTGCGGTGGAATCGCTGCCTGATTTCGGGGCAGTTGCTGCACACACACATGCACACACACACATAATCACACTCTGTGTTACGCAGCTTCATATACTAACTTGACTACCCCTCCCCCCAGCACTGCAGTTGCATGCAGTTGCCTGCTAAAGAGCAATCAAAAGAAAACTTCAATTAAACAATTTCATTTTATTGCATAATTTCAATTTATTCGTCACTTAATCCAGCCTACTATATTTAGTCAATCCTATACCAATTGTCATTTATTCAATTTTAAATTTTAAATTGTATTTTATGTAATTACATATTCGTTCGCTGCTGCAGAAGCTGCCGTGTGGCGCCATCTGGCGCATAGCCAACGCAACTCCATACTTTTTTATAATATTGCTTACGCTGCGTCCAGTGTCGACAGCTGAGCTTACTTGAATGATTAGCTGCGTATTCAATATGTATTAGTACATTGAATTAATATTTCAAAAATATATTTTATTAATCAGCATTTAACATATTTCTACAACTAATTTGCTGTTATCGACAGCTATTTGCGTAATGAAGCAGCACATTTACTTGTGGCAAGCGCCCTCACAGGCTGCAGCGCCATCTGTCGGCAGTTGCTTGCAAGCACAAGCACATTTTTATTTAAAATGGCGAAAGCTTTGGCGCCATGGCGCACTCTCTCTCCCGCTGTGAAAGGGTTGCGCCTTTGTGTTGGTCGTTTGCTTAAAAGCGAAAAGTTCTCTGCCCCTGGCGCAAATCATCGGGGGCGTAAATGGGCGCATGTGAGTTTGAATTTCTGCCTGTGTGTGTGTGTGTGTGTGTTGGCCGGCGCTTTTGCTGGAAAGTTTTATGTTGAAAATTTAGTGCTTAACTCAATTGTTGCTGCTTGATATAATTCTTTTTAGACCCTGTACTTCAAAAATGTACAAAAGGGTGTATTAAGTTTGTGCAACTCAGAAATGTATGTAACAGGCAAGATCTGGAGACAGCATACTTATTTGGCAGTTAGATGCCCCTATAGTGCAGGCAGAGCAAGTTTGTGTTAGATTTTTTATACCTCCCCCTCTCCCCTAAAAACCGCGAAAAACCACCACAGCCACAATTATAAAGATACAAATATGTGATTTGGCATTCATAGATCTTATGGTATCTTTCATCAGTGCTGTGAATTGTGGTCCAATCGGATAATAAACACCAGAGATATTCAATTTCCTGTACTAGGCAAGGCACCTAATGTATGTACATAAGTGTGTATGCGTTGTTGCGAGTTGACTTTACGATATGTGTGCATGTGTGAGTGTTTGTAAGATTATAAGAGTTTTTATTTTGATTATTTCGTATTGCACAATACAGATTTGAAATCAAGCCGTTATAAAAAGGAATATAACAGGAGTATAAGACGAGCATAAGTCGATCGAAAACTAGAACAGGAAAGGTCGGAATTCGAATAGTTTTCCTTTTCGTTTGATAATTAAATAAGTACTTGACCAACGAGTGGGCAATCAGTTGATTTGGAATATTCGCTAGGTAGTGCATGAGCCACGCCCATTCCAAATGCCTTTCATCTTTTTATGTCTGCCTTGTGGTTGATGTATAGCCAGCGTCGCATTTGCATTTGTACAGGGGCATAGAAAAAGGGGTAGGAATGAACCACATACTGTTCTTCAGCTTGTACTTAATAAAAATTGATATGGACCATTATACTATGTACCATATAAACTACGAAGAACACATTGTTTTGAATTTTTGAGATATTTGTTCTTATTTTGAGTGTTCCGAATTTCGATGGGCGTATACTTCTAACAGTTGCCTCAACATAATCTGTACTGATTTCACAGTCTTAAAAATTTTATATATCAGAGACGAATCTTGCTATACTGAAATCTATTTTCTCATGTATTATTTCAAGAATTTTTTGTAATATTTAGTTTGAGCTTATTCAAACTTTGTCTCAGATCGCCGTATGCCATTTGTGTTCACATATTATCCTGCCAATAAGCCCCCTCTAGACTGACGCCCTTGGGTTCAGCGCTTTAATAAGGAGTAGCTTGAGAGGTGGGTTGCTGTTGGTGCAAACAAAATCGTAAAGGTGGGGCAAGTTTCCAGTATTTTCAAAAGGCCAACCGTCCGTTCGCCCATGTGTGTGTGCAGATGAATTTACAATCGATTTATTTGAAATGGCAACCAACAAGTGCAGGCGAAATGCTTTGGCAACTTTTAAAATGAACATAAGCAGGATGCAAATGTTCCGTGGGTTCGAAGGGGGCAGAGGTCGCTGGGCTTGTGTCCGCATATGATGTGTGCGTGTGTGTGTGTGTGTGTGTGTGTGTGTGTGTGTGTGTGTGTGCTGGCTTGCTCATTAAATAAAAGCAGAAACCCTTGCAGCAGGATTTAATAGCAACAAAAAAAGAAGAAAAGCGAACGCAGGGATTGGCTTTTTAATGCCACTTGGTTTTTTGCCTTGGCTGACTCCTGCCTTCCGTGTGCCTCCAGCTAACGCTTGCTGCAATCCAGCCATCAGACAGTGGATCCACCCGTACCCGTTCCCGTTCCCGTAGCCGTAACCCACTTCAACCCACACCAATCACTTTGGTTCGTATCGTCTCTGATGGTTTTTTGCATTTGCGAATTACACGCATTAATTTTCTTTTGTAACCCTTCTTTGTATTTAGCATATGTTGTGCATGTGTGTGTGGCTGTGTGTGCGTGTGTGTGTGTGCGTGTGTGTGAGACTATTTAATGAATTGTTACACATGTTTCGAACAGCAATAATAGCAACAAAGTGCGCTGCTTTGTCTGCTCATTATGTCGATATTGTTGAGCGACTTTTTTAATTGCAAGAGTTTCGAATAAGTAGAAAAAACGGCAAAGAGACATAGACAAGAGTACTAACTTTCGCCCAGTATTTGAGGCAAAAGCAGTGATGGGACTTTAGATACTCTGACACATTGTGCTTATACTCTGTGTCACAGAATACATTCATATATAACTATATGCAAAAGATTCTTTCGAAATATATATAGCTAATACTCATTAGCATCGAACTTAAAATATATTCAGTTCAATGGGAGACAGACAATTTTAAGATACTATTCTGCTAAATTGTAATTTCTTATATGCATTTTAATCTATAAATTACTACAATCTATGTACATAAATCCCTTACTTACTTTAAGAAAAACCACCACAGCCACAATTATTAAGATACAAACTTATGATTCAGTATACAAAGATGGTGATTTAATGGTAAACTTTATCAGTGCTGTGAATTGTGGCTCAATTGGATAATAAACACCGGAGATATTTATATTACACTATAAATGTTATTTGGAAAAAGAACGCTTTATACACACGTGTGTATAAAGCAAGTAAGAATTCTGTAGCAAGTATATTCATGCATAATTTTAGTAAGTATGTGGATTGATTGTGAACGTTTGGAGAAACATCGAACAGTGGATTATTTGATGAGGCAACTTCTAAGGAACCGCGCATAGCAGAGATCCGCTTCCGTATGCTATTGAAATTTAAGAACTGGACAGCATGTGTGGTCGAACCCGGCTGCAGATCTGTATGTGTGTATAACTCTCGTTATGTTTGTTGTTGCAGACAGTTGTTGCATTCAAGTGGCCACTTGAGCCCGCCAAGCTGTCTAGCTCGTCTTGGCAAATGTGTCTCACAGTCGTCTGTTTCCGGCTCTTACAAGTGGCGGTCAACCAACAAACATTGACCGCCCACTTGACCACTGACAACGGATCCGTTCATCCTGAGATCCAGCTATCCTATTGGAATGAAGTGGCAGTACACCGATTGAAACGGATCACACTCCTAGACTGTCTGGCGGCATCGGAACTTTGGCTATCCAATTTCAAATGGGTTCCTATCCTACTCGTACTATAATTAATGATCTGTTGTTTTTGGTTGAGTATCCTCTATTGTGATCAGGGTGTAACTGTCTCAGAGCGCAACTGCTGATAGATATGCTCTATGATTTATGAAGCTCTGACTGAATAGATTGGAGAAGCTGTCAGGTCTAGGCTTAAACTAATGATACATTGATATGATATAAAAATACTAAACCAGAGGGAGAATAGGTACTGAATTGCCAAAGTTAAACTAATGTACAAATTATTAAGAAACAAGTAAATTTAAATTAAACTAAAAATAATGCAAATATAAATCTGGGGTTAAAATATAAAATTAAAACTCGGAAAGCTACAGTCGGATCCAACCGACAGTAGGAGACCCTATATCTCGAATATCTCCGGTGTTTATTATCCGATTGAGTCACAATTTACAGCACTGATGAAGGTTACCATAAGATCTTTGTATGCTGAACCAAGTTTGTATTTTTAGACCCTGTACTTTAAAAAAGTACAAAGGGTCTATTAGGTTTGTGCAAATGACATTTGTGTGTAACAGGCAGAAGGAGGCGTGGCAGACCCCATAAAGTATATATATTCTTGATCAGGACGACGAGCTGAGTCGATCTAGCCATGTCCGTCTGTCCGTCTGTCCGTCTGTCTGTCTGTCCGTCTGTCCGTCCGTCTGTATGAACACCGAGATCTCGGAAACTATAAGAGCTAGAGACGTAATTTTTTTTTTGTTTGGTTCGTGTAATACATAGGCAGGCCAAGTTTATGTTTTTAATTTGATATCTCATCCCCCTCCCCCTCAAATTTGAAAAATGTCCTTAGTATATACAGTTTTAGAGTCACTGGATTCATTTTTTGCAGGATTAAAGTTTTAGATGCTTTGCATGTTTGGTGCGAGTTGCAGCCCAATCGGATAATAAACACCGGAGATATTGGACAAACAATTTTCAGTACTAGACATTTGGCTAAGGGAAAGGGGGAAGCCGCAGCGTATGCGGCCACTAGGACGTATACGTGATTTTTGATTGTGAGTTTGAATTTCTGTATGAGTATTGCTTATTGTTTGTATTTTAGTATATATTTGTATGAATAAGTGTATGTGTGTGTGTATAGGTGCATGTGTATGTGTATATGAGAATGTACATATATGCTGCTGCTATTAAAGACTCCCAGGGCAAAAGTACAAGGTCACCTACTGTCGGTTGCGTCCGACTGTAGCTTTCCGAGTTTTTTATAATTGTGGCTGTGGTGGTTTTTCCGACATTCCGACTAAGTATCTCCTTTCTAATCAAACACATTCCGACTAAGTATCTGATTGCTAATATCTTAAACTTTAACTGCGCTTAATTTACTATATATGATTGATCCATCAATATAGACTCCATTGTATATCACTTTAAAGCCATTAAACAGTTTCTGTAGCTGAGCTCATGTATGTTTTCAGTCTTAATCTTACGTTTAATCCAATGCTAATGCTTGCGACAACTGTCTTGATAAAAGGCTTTATAACTTCAAGACAACAAAGCGTCCACACACAAATAATTAATGAGGACACACACACCAACACACGTATACACTCACTTCCACTCACATGCTAGTAAAAATAATACCCTTCCCCGCACCCTCCACACTTGAATGGGGATGCGCCTGGCACAAAAACTTAATTTTAAATTGTATAGATTAAAAGCCTCATAGTTTAGTGCCACACACGCTGTGTGTGGGAGTGTGGGTGGGTGTGTGTGTGTGTGTGCGTGTGAGTTTGGAGTGTGAGAGTGTGAGTGACAACTGAGACAGCGTCTAGCGCGCATGCTGTCACTTTTGACAAATTATCAGCGTCATTGGCAGCGACTTTGATGAGTTGTTGGTTGTTTGCTGAATTTGAAAGTAAACCCCGGACTGATTAATGCGATAGTTTTGGCTGCCTCTTGAGTCTGTGGCATGGCATTAATTAAAAATGTTCACTCCGTAAAACTTCTTAGCCAAAATTCCAACTGAGCTGAGACGCAGCTAAGCTGAGCTGAGAGTCAATAATATTAGGCAACAATAAGGATCACACACTGACAGCCTGTCAGCGAGCTAAAGGCTCCTTCTTTATGGCTCGACAATTCCAACAAATTCCACGTATTCCATGTGCCAAAATGTAACAACTGCCGATACAGTCGAGCACAAACAACAACAAACAGTAGTGCCCTCTGGCAGTAGGGCAGATGAAATTTAATAACACTAATAAAGCTATAGAATGAGGCTCAGTGCACGGGCCAACAGGACTTTGGCGCAGGCGTATAATAAATCAATTAACCTACGATCAACAGCAACAGGGGAACAGTAGAAGTAGAAGAAGTAGACGAAGGAGAAATAACACATCAGGGTATTAACTGTTAGATTACTGGAGAGCAAAGGGCCTCGGCCTCGGCTTTGGCTTTGGCTGAGCGCATGCTGTATTTATTGTTTACAGTTCCGGCTGGACGAGCGTGCAAGGGATGCGCAGCACTGCGAATGAGCCGTGACAGCAACAGCAACAGAGAGAACCTCACTGAAGGTCTGCTGCAAGTCTTTTGGGGCACTGGAGCTGGAGCTGAGCACAGGAAATGGCATGCGCTGACGTTGCGCACGCGTTTAAAGAGTTTCAATTAGCGCATGTACCCGGCATCGGCTTACTCCTTTTTGATCCTTTTCGATGCCACTGAGTCCGCTTTATGACGAGGTGCCTACAAGACAACAGCTGGCACATATCCTGTGGCACCCACACACGTCGCCGGCCAGGAAGGAGCGTGCTCAAAGTGCTGTTAATTGTTAAACGGCAAATAAAAATTGATAGCCAGGGGGTAGAGTCGTTTAACTGAAAGGACACGTTGAGTTTACTAAACAAAACTTGTAAACTTCAATAAAATAATAACTATTGAGAAATTTACATGTAAACACCGAGACAAATGTTTTCGACTTTGATGAAATTATTCACAACATTAGATTCATATTATTCAAACATTCAGTTTAAGATATTTGCATGATAGCCTCAGTCAACCACTGGTTAAGCAACGCTGCATTGCTTCACCTGTATATATCATAATTAAAAACTCAGCAAGCTACAGTCGGATGCAACCAACAGTAGCAGACCCCGTACTTTCCTTTACACACACACACACGCTAACAAACACTCACACAGAGAAAAGTTGCCATAGGCACTTTATATGCTGAAGCACAATTTTGTACCGGACGGACAGCCAGACGGACAGACAAACATGGCTATATCGACTCAGCTCGTAGTCCTGATCAAGAATATATATACTTTATGGGGTCTGCCACGCCTCCTTCTGCCTGTTACATACATTTCTGAGTTGCACACATTTAATAGACCCTTTTGTACTTTTTTAAAGAGATAAAAAGACTGGAAAACTACAGTCGGACGCAACCAACACCCGCAAACCTTGTAATTTGCTTTGTCTCGGGCGGCGATACCAGACAGACCGACAGACCGACAGACAGATAGACAGGCGGGCAGACAGACAGACTACATCGTACTATCGTCAGTTCGTCGTTCTGATCAAGAATATATACCTTATGGGGTCTTCCATGCGAGGATTCGCGAGAATACGTATGTGAAAATATGTGAGCATAACATGCCTCTTGGATGGGGTTGGTAAACTTATAAATACTGTACTAACCTAGTTCACTCAAAAAATTTCGTGTTTTCAAGAGTTGACAAAAATTGTTCGAATTATAAACGGCATTAGTTTTCTGGGAGTGAATTTGCCTAAAAAGTATACAGACTTTGTCAACTGCATATTGAGAATAGGCTCTTTGGCCTTTAAAAAAATTGCATACCCTTCGGCGTATGCATTTAATGATAGTGTCCAATTGTTGCTTATGAAGTTTGTGTGTTGATCCTTCAATATTCAATATATTCATATTTAATAATTATATTAAAATAAATCTGTAATCATTACGAATGGAACATTAAAAGCAAATTTAGAAACCATTTATAACAGCTCAGTGAGTACTTCGAAAACTTAAGTATTGCATACTCTAGCGCTGCGTGAGAAATGAATGAATGAATGATATGAAGTAAATGAACCATAGATGGCGACACACGACACATAAACGTTGACTTGATCAACAGATCAGTTGAAAAGATATAATCTAATATGATATAACTCAGTTTTTAAGCATTAAAATATTTAAAAAGATTTAATAACTATCCAAATTATAAATATAGAAAAGTCTAAACATATTTTATTACAGCTAAAATTAAATTTTGATATTCATTAAAACAAAGTGTTTATGAAGACGAACAAAGTCATTAATAAGCCATAAGGGAATCTTCATTTCGGCAACTATACAGACAGCCCAAAAATGTACACCCACATGCCGCACACACACACCACCCACACACACACACACACACACGTACGGTAGACGGGGGAAAAATGCAAACAATTGCCGCACTAATACAACTAACGAAGTGGACAAAGCCTGGTGACTCTTGGACCTGTGTCCAAGTTTAGTTCCAGTTCCATATGAGCGTAGTCCGTGTGACCCTCGACAGCAGCAGAGAGAGTCCTATGCAAAGTGCCCAGGGCAGGGTAGTCCAGTGGGGGATGGGGGCGGATTTCAGAGGAAATGAAAGCAAAAGTGAAACTATGCGAGAAGGTAGCTAAGGCAGGAGAGCCAGCTGTAGTTGCGGAAGGGGGAAGGGGGAAGGGGGCGAGATGGCTAAGTGGAACAGTCATAAAGTGCGATGGCAGCAAAGGCAGCACACAAAGCGCAGGCACAAAATATGGTCAAGAGTTAAATGAATGAACGGATGAATGAATAAAGGCCACCGCATGTTACACAAGTGTCTGCGTAGAACCCCACACAAAGTGTGTGTGTGTGTGTGTGCGCGTGTGTGTGTGTGTGTGTTCACTCTAGTTTACTTTGGGATTTATGAATGCTTTATGGCGGATGTCTGGACAAGGTCTGTGTGAAGAAGGTCGCTGAATGACCACTCTCCGCCCCACCCTTATGTAAGCCAACTAATTTATTGCCAACTTCCGGCAGGGCAAATAATTTTGTTTAGTTTTTGGTGTTGATAATGAACGAATGGCTAAGGCAGCATCCTCCGCCGCCCGCTGCCCCCCCTTCCACCTCCCACATACTCCGGGTCTGTTCGATGGGGACGGAACTTAAGCATGCGGTGCCTTTGAAAGGGTTGAAAGCTTTGCCTGACCTCGACTTGCCTCGACTTACGATTTTCATTTGAGGCTGGTCGAATGCCGTCCACTGTTGACCACCATTGACTTTAGCGTAGTAGCTGCTACCCTTCAGGGAGAGGGATAAGGGATTATGAAGGGACGGGGTGTGGGGGCACGAAGAAAGGCAGCTGACCAACCCCAAGCAGTGGGCAATGGGCAGTGGGCAATGGGCGATGCTCATTTAATTTTCAGATATTTTCGCATAAAACTTGCCATGAATTTATTGCTTTTTAAATAAATAAACGAGCAAATAAAGCGCTGAAATATGTGAGCGTGCGTGTGTGTCTGCCTGTGGGGGGGAGTGGGCGGAAAAGTGTTGTGAAAGGCAAGTTCGCCTGCTGTAGTTGTGGCGCAACTAATTGAAAGCCACTCAAGTGTGCGCCACACTAAGCGCATCCTTTGGCTGCCCTTTATCAAAGAGACAGCGAAGGAGCGGTGGGGAGGAGCACACTGTGCTTGCCTAGTTGAAAGAATCAAAACAAATATTTAATTAAAATATGTATCGAAAGATGTTAACACACATTCTCCGCCTCCCCCACCCCACCCCACAACACTCCATGAGGAAAATGGGGTTGCTAATCAACCAACATTTTTAGCCTGAACTTTCGCTGCTAAGTAAACTCAGCACCCTCTCTCGGTATTTCCTCGCTTGCTGCTTTTAATTTTTGGCACATTACTACACACGTTGCATACACACACACACACACGCACGCCTCTCTTTCGGCTGGCTTCTGTTGACGTACAGTAAAAAGCTTTCAGCAGCAGCGCAACCTCAAAATCGTCTGCCATAACTAATTAATGCTACACTAATAGTGAGCTGCCACACCCCGCCGCCCACCGCCCACCGCCCACTGCCCACCGCGCGTCATCTCTGTCTCTGGCTCGTCGTCTCTCGTTCGCTCTGTGTCTGTGTCTGTGTCTGATATTTTTAGCTTTTTTCTTTCGTTGCCTGCTACTTTTCTTTGGTTGTTTTTCGTTAGACGCCCCCAGATGCTGAGGCAGCCAACCACAGCCACGCTGGAGGCCGCACCACCGTCGCATGCAACCCAAACCGCCACTAGGGGGCGCCACTTAGAGACGCCCGCGACGCTGCAGCAAATGAAAAGCACGAATACTTTCGTTTTTCTATTTTTCACAATTTTCACATTGCATTGCACTTATTTTTCTACCCCCACTCCCTTTCCCCCTGCACTGCCCGTGCCTGTGCCCGTGCCCGACCTATGCCACACAACGAGTCGCTCTTCGCTCTGTGTAGAAAGCGACGAGCACAAGTAGCAGCAACAGGAGCAGCACGAGGACGAGGTGCATTTGCAATTTTGTTAGGGCTGCAGACGCAGGGGGTGGGGCGATGGAGGAGGGGGGACTGGTGGGTCGACAAAAAAGTCTGCGCATGTTCCCTACCAATTGGACACAGAAAAATGAAGCAAAACAAAAACTAGAAGAACGATGCGATAAAGCGAATCGAAACTGCCAGCATGCTGAGTCGGAGGGATGATGCGATAGCCTGAGCGGCGGAGAGGGGATTGCGGGTGGGAGAGCAAAGTGCATGTCCTAGACTGGAGCACAAAAATGGTGGCAGAAAGTGACAAAAACTTAACAGGTTGCAACGACTTTTGAAAACGCTGCAGCTGCAAAGATTATTTGCTTATCAGACAGAGTGAACACTGAGAACAATTTTATATTTTTAAAATGAATGAAAAATACTAGAAGTCCAAATAAAATGTCATATGTAAACAGTCACAAACAGATAAAAATGTATATAATAAAATACAGATCAATTTCTGTTCAACAATTATGTTTTTAATTTGATATCTCATCCCCCTCCCCCTCAAATTTGCAGAAATGTTCTTAGCATGTACAGTTTTAGAGTCACTGGATGCCTTTTGCATGCATAAAGGTTTAGATGCTTTGAATGTTTTGTGCGATTTGCAGCCCAATCGGATAATAAACACCGGAGATATTAGACAATCAATTTTCAGTATTAGGCATTTGGCTGGGGGAGGGGGAAGCCACAGTGTACGCGGCCACTAGGGCGTATGCGTGATTTTTGATTGTGAGTTTGAATTTCTATATGAGTATTGGATATGGTTTGTATTTGCGCGTATATTTGTATGTATAGATCTATGTGTGTAGGTATAAGTCGATGTGTTTACTTGGACATACAAATTCAAATAAATTATAGTTGCGTTTATAAAATAAAATACAATTGGCATTTGCTCATTTCGAAATATACATAAAATTCACATATATACGGATCAAGGTAAAATGAAACTTCTTCACTAGATATGCGCCTTTCTCACTGTGTAGCCGAGGCAAGCTGCCGCTCTTAACTAAATGTGCCTCAAATTGTAGCTGATACTGCACAAAATAAGAAAAATTGTCGCCCACAAGTATGCACACTCAGACACACATAAATGCTTATGTGTATTTATACACACACATATGCACAAGCAGGGAGCGCAGCCAGTGGCGCACGGCCACAAACTGCAGCCTGATGTTGGAGGGAATACTGTGCGGCATAGTAAAACCACCTACACAGCATACACACTCACACACACACACAGTCAGTGCTGTCTCACCCCTAAAACTATAAAAAGCAATGCCACATTGTGAGCGACCCTCTTCCAATCAGCGGATCCCATTTTTCTCGTGCTCCGCTGAGAGGAGAGTAGAAAAAAGGCGCAGAAATAAACTAGAAAAACGGCTGCTCCGCCTGCTGATACACAGACAGACCGACATGCAGATAGTCGATGGTGAGGGGAGGCGGCGGTGTATGTGGTTGTTGCTGTTGTTTTATTATCTTTCTGTTGTTGTTATTGCCTCTGTTGCAACTGTGTGTGGCGCACTCGGTTCGAGTGAGCACAAACAGAGAGGCACGAGTTGAGTGCAAAGCAGTGCGCTCGGCCGATGAAGCTGCTCAGCTCTGTCAGAGTTGTCAGCTCTATTAAAGTGTGAATTAATAAAGAATAAGAGAGTAGAGTTTTTGTTTGTTAAATTTATATTTATTTATAATATCACGATTCAACTACGCTTTTATTATTATAGAATGTTGTTTTGAAGATACTTCTCATTATTATACTTTTTATTTTCAGTTGTAAAATTGCTTATATTATTTATATTACTTATTTACAAAATTATATTATATCATTGCACTTTACTTTATACTTACAAATTGCTACTGTTAATAATTTGTATTCTGATAAATTACAGTCGAACTTTCCTATAATGAAACTTGACGGGACCAGAAAATCACTTTATTATATAAAAAATTATATTTTTCGAAATGAAATTGGAACGTAAAAGTTGTGTGTTCGAAGTCAATTCATAACAGGGAGAGCTTCATTGTATAGAAGTTCACTATAGAGAAGTTCGACTGTATAACAAATGTGGATTTGAAATGTCTATCGATAGGTTTTATCCGACATTATAACCTTCAAATATTTATGCCAGTTTAAAATTAGTATATTTAGGATTTTATTTAATATATATATGTATTTCTCTTTTGACTGCCTTTAACTGATATAAATGAAAAACTTATTACTATTTTAGTATTTGTAAAGCGTGACAACCCTACGCTCCTGTGCTAGCAAATACAAATTGAGTGCAAATGCTGTTTCTACTTCCATTTGGCTGGCTCAACTGCCAAGGCAGCGCAATTGCTGCTTCCTCGATACCCTGTAACTCTTTGGTCAAGTGGGTAAGCATTTTGATATAGACAACTATTGTAAGACTTTTTGACTTTTACTGACAATGATCATAACTAAGTCATAATGAATTTCCAAAATTTTAAAGGGTATTTTTAAGCTGTGCAGAGACTCTGCAAGTGATTTTTATTCATTCCTCTTGTTGTCGTTGCTTGTGCATTTATCAGGCACGTGGCACAAAATGTAAACAAGCCGCAAAAGTGAAGCGCGTAAGAGGCCCATGAAAGGATAGATTAGATGATTGAAGGCGGTTCACTCAGTCTAAGGATTGATAAGGATGAGGCAACGATACTACGTAGGAGTTAAAAGTAGATTACTGCAATCCAATTCAAACGTAATCTACTATAGATACAATATCTTGGATTTGAAATATTATTAAAATAGATATAGAATGTATAATTCGCATTAGAAGGTTTCAAAGTTATACTATAATACTACTACTACTATAATATTAACAACAGTCATAAGCAATCGACATAGGATGTAGTATTTGTAGTATTTGTGATGGTATAGTATTGGTATTCCCAGTATGATTGCTTTGTCCATTTCAGCCTGTTTCTATTGATATTCCAATACCTGGTATCGGTACGCCTAGTCCGATTACCACTGCTCTTGTGGGTTCTATGCAGTTCTTTCATATGTGTATGTAATAAAGGTCTCGGCATTGCATGTGCATTTGGTTTACTTTTGTTCATGCACATTGGGGCTGGGATTGCATTTTCATTTGCATAAGCGGCTCGGTTCCACGCACTGTGCCAGCACCGGCCCATCTCCTGTGACCTGGGCTGTGAGCTATTGAACTGAGTGGGTATCGAATGGCATCGCATCGCAACGCAAAGCAACGCAACGCAACGAAATTGTCCAACCTCATGTGCGTGCGCTTGGGGCACGCATAAACCGCCCCATATGCATGTATGTGGAACGCACACCCCCCACCCACCGCCGCCCTCGTCACACAGTTCTTTAGCTGTAGTTTACCTATAGCTAGTCCTTATGGATTGAAACTTGCTTAACTGGTTTGGCTCACTTTACTTTGGGAAGGGGCGAGGGGAGGGCAAACAGGGTTGGGTTGGTGTGGAAAACCATTTAAAATTGCTGCAAAAAAGCAACAAAAACAAAAGTTGAAACGAGCGAAAGGGCTGGGCAGGCAACTGGGCACCGCAGCCATCCCCTTGGCAAGGACTCGCAGCAGTCGCTGGATTCGCATTGCGTTGGGTTAAATTAAAACGCGCATGTTGCACACATTAATTGCCAGGAAGTAAATACAATAACAACAATGCACGGCGAATGCCAGCCAAAGCTTTTTCTAATCATTAACACTGTCGACTCGGCCATTTTACTCACACACACACACACACACTCACACACGCACGCATGCACGCACACACGCAAGCCTGCTTGCTTGAAAATTAGAAATGCCCATCAGAATACGCAGCGTATGTGGCTCATGGCCCGTGAACCCACGAACCCCCACCACCCACCCACCCACACCGCCCCTCCTCTCCTCTTGTGTTGGCTAAAGTTGGCAAAAGGTCGCATCGACAGCGACAGCGACAGCAACAGCGACAGCGGACGCTCTGTGTATAAGGATAATGCTGATGATGGTCCTGCTTTTTGCTGAAATTGTCCTGAAGTTCAAACTAGAACTGAAAACTGAACCTGAAACTGAAGCTGAAGCTGAGCCACAACTATAGTGGGTGGTATTTCGGTGGCCAGGGGGAGGGGTTGTTGAGCATCAAAGAAGCTTGTGTGTTGCTGCTGCATATGTGAAAACAACCGCGTTGTTGCTGCCACAACTGTGACAGTGTGACCAGCTCATGGCAGGGCACAGTGAAATAATAATTTCAACAGTTAAAATTTTACCTATAGTATACGATTTTCTTTGTCGACTTAGCCAAGAAGTTATAGATTACATTGATCTGCACATTAGTAGGCCGAATTAGGTATCCATTCAGTCAGACGTATGTATATACGTATGGCTATACAGATAAGCAGACAATTTAACCATATAACGATATACAATTGATAAATGAATTTAACAAGTGATCTCCCTAGTACATCTGTATTTATCCTACTTATACAGTTTGTTAAATAGAGTAGTCTTAGTTAGAAATCGTCTTATTAGGTAGTATAATATCTATGTCTTTATGTATTTCTATATATGAAATACTTGAAATGGATATAATTATAAGCTACATTAGCTCTTGACTAACTATAAGTACTACTAATAATAATAATACACTTTAAACTAAAATAACATCATACTAAATCAACCTAAAACAACCAATAATTAAAACCAAATTCAATTAAACTTGAAATAAGAACAAATCTAGATACTTAAGATTGAAAAATCTTATTTTAACCATATGGTAAAAGCAATATATTTTTGGAAATTTTTAAATATGAGAGTGAACCTAAGAAATAAAAGCCCGGAAAGCTACAGTCGGATCCATTTGCAGCAGCTAAGGCTAGCAATGCACACACACACACACACACACACACACACACACACACACACACACAAACACACACTTTAATCGAATATCTTCGGTGTTTATTATCCGATTAAGCCACAATTCACAGCACAGATAAAGGTTATCATAAGATTATTGTATGCTAAAGCACAAGTTTGTATCTTTAAAATTGTGGCAGTGGTGGTTTTTCACGGTTCACGGCATCTAACTGCCAAATATGATGTCTCTAGCTCTTACAGTTTACGAGATCTTGGTGTTCATACAGACAGACAGACGGACGGACGAATGGACGGAAAGACGGACATGGATATATCGACTCAGATAGTCGTCTTGATCAAGAAGATATATACTTTGTGGAGTCTGCCACGCCTCCTTCTGCCTGTTACATACATTTCTGACTTGCACAATCTTAATAAGACCTTATGTCCTTTTTTAAAGTACAGGGTCTAAAACAAAAATTAATAAATTTTTAATAACAAAAAATTGTGTTAATGCAGAGGCTAGCCATGCACCACTGTGCTGAAGTTGTTTAATAATAATATACATATTTATAAGTACGTCTATAGATATTGAGTATGTAGAAAATAAAGAACAATCAATTCAAATAGAGCTGTGCCCTGCACTTGCATAATTAAGTACAGTCTCGCCTGCTCTCGCCGCTCTCACACACGCTCGCACACTCTCACACATACACACACACACACACTCATGCTGTGCTAAATATGCTCATTTCCAACCCACATTTAACTCACCTCCAATCAAAACTATCGCTGGCTAAGAGTAGCAAAGCTTAAGTAACGTTGCATTGGAATGGGGGATAGCTGCAGGTGAAGGGGGCACGTTAAGTGATGGGATGGGCGGATGGGTGGATGAGGGGTGCGGTAGGGGGTGGGGGTGTTAGTGCTATGTTTGCAGCTTTAGCAACCCGCAATGTTTCAAGTCGAAACGCAGCTACAAACTAATGCGGCAAATGGCGCTGAGCTATGCGATAGTTTTCCCAATAGTTTAAAATCCATTTTATATGCAAAACTACACACACACACACACACACACACACACACATAGTTGTGTGTGCTATGAAGAGTTTTAACTCAGTTGAGCTCTTGAGTTGTATATAACCTGAGCGGCGTTTTGTATGCTCTAACTACTATACTATATATTGTATTATATATTTGTATATAAATCTGCCAACTATGGCCATATAACGCACACACACATACACATACGAGTGTGTGTGTGTGTGTGTGTGTTTAAACTGTGAATGTTGCTTGTATATTATGTAAAATGTTGCAGCGCACAAATTGCTGGTGGATGGTAGCTGTTGCTGTTGTTGCTGTTGCTGTTGCTGCTGTTGTTGTTTATGATAATGAGCATTTCGCTCATGTGGGCCACACACACACACACACACACACACACAACACTCGCACGCACACACATGCACAAATTAATATAGCCATCTCGCTTCATTTGCCAAACAGTTGCCCCACCAGCAACACCACCACCAACAACAGCAACAGCAACAGTCGCAGCAGCAGCAGCAACACTATGTGGGTGTTTTTGGGTGGTTTTTTACTCATTTCTAGTTTTGTGCGCGTGCTGTGCTCAACCCGTTTGATAATGATGCAAAATTTATGTATTTTGTGTAGAAATGAAACCTGATTTTCAGTCAGACGGCCAGAACGAGTGAAAACTGTTTGTTGAGGCCGGAAAAGCGGGGCAGGCTGCTTACAACCTGAGCACAAAGTGAGTGAGTTGCTCAGATGTGGCGCCAACCCTTGACCAAGTGACCAAGCTACAACAGGCCCAGGCGGGTGGGGAGGGGAAGGGAAGGGAAGGGGGCTGACCTCTAAGCTCCTTACATAATGCCTATGGCTCCAAACTGACCAACTCTCTTCTCTGACTCCCTCAATCCGCTCGTTTATTTCAAATTTTTATTTTTTCGCGCCATTTTTCGAGTCAAATGCTGCCGTGGGAGGCTGACCAGAAGCGTGTTGAGCATTTGGTTGTGTTTCCATTTCCGTTTCCGTACTACAGTCGAGGCGCGCGCACACACACACACTCACACACACACACACGCACAGGCAGGCACATACATTTATAGTCGCTTTTAATTGTTGCATAAATCTGTAAACACACACGCTCAACATTTTGCGCTCAAACTCAATTTCCCTTTTGAGTTATTTAAACCAAAACACACACACACTCACACACACAGGCAGACAGACACATGTGAGTGGCCTAGGCATGCGTGTGTGTGTGTGTGGGGGGGGCGTACATACACACATGCATAGGCAGACAGGCAGACAGACACACGTTGGCGGCGTCGTCGCCGCTGCTTTGAAAATTTGAAAAGTTTTTTGTGTGAAAATTTCGAAAATTTTCACCGAGCATTTCGTGTGCGTGTTATCATTTGCAATTGTGCCGTTAACCGGTTCAAAGCGCACGCACGCAGCAACAATTCCACAACAGCAGCAACAGCAACGGCAACGGCAACGGCAACAGCAGCAACACGGACTTGAGCTCGTATCGCGCTTCGTTGTTTGTGCTCGTTCCCTCTGTCCATTCGTTTGGCACTCGTTTCGATACTCGATAGTCGCGCTTACCGTTAGCCACTGGGAGTGTGGGGGCGCCACTCGGCAAGTGCAGCACCATCGTGTGCGCTCAATGCGGCTTCGTGTAACCCGAATGCAGTTGGAGCCCAATGCGGGGCAGCATTGGCCGCATCATCAACAACGACAACGACAACGGCAACGACAACTACAACGACATCGGCAACGGCAACAGCAGCAGCAGCAGCAGCAGCAGCAGTGGCAGTAGCAGCAGCAGCATCTGGTACTGGATCTGCTGCTCCATGTGTCACTTTGCATTCTGACCACTAACTCGCCGGCCGCGTTTCCGTTCCGCTCCGGGTGTACAATCATTAACTCGCCGTACACACAGATTTCACGTATTTGCCCCAAGGCGCAACAAGAGAATATTGCCCATTGTCGATAGTTCGTTCACAGCAATTACAGTTTTAACCTCGTTACAATATCTAATTTATTTATTTCTTTTTTTTAACTGCGTAATCGTGTGCTTGTGTTAGTGCGTGATTTTTGTGTTGGTGTTGTGCAGCTAAAAAATGGCTGACGTCAAGTGATGCTTTCGATCCGCCAAAAGAAGCAACAGCAACAGCAACAGCAACAGCAACAGCTACAGCTGCAACTGCAACTGATATCAGTCAGTGAAATAATAAAAAACAAAACATACACAGTATAAATTACAAGAGCAACAGCCACAGCGGCAGCAGCAACTTAATATTGCCAACTCTGCGTTAACTTCGGTAAGCTCTTCTTCATTTCCCCAAGCCAACTTTAGTCTATAAAGAAAAGGTATAAACAGAACCCTTGATAATGTTTTATAAGATACTCAGGCCTGTTCCCATTTTCGAATTCGTTCAATCGTTCAAAAAATTCGATGTATCGTTTTCAAGAAACGAAGATGTTTATTGTACTTACACAAAGCTAATCTATTTCGAATGGACCAAATATGAAGCTAATCGAAAACGATGGATTGAAATTTGGAACCCCATTTTTACCAAAAAGTAAACCGATTGAACGAATTCGTAAATGGGAACAGGCCTGATTATCTGAACATTTCTCTAAACAGTTTGTACTTGTCTATTCTACTTAGTATATTGTTATGTAAAATCCAACAGTAATTTCGAATATACCTAACAATTTCCTATAGATAAAACCATATACTAATTGAAAGATATTGTTTTAACCGATAAATTTGAATTCTGAGACCTCAAATCCATTATCAGAGATTAAATTGAAATCAAATTTTAAATATATAGTACAATTATTTTAATTCTGGTTAGCTTCTAGATTAAAAATCATATAAATCAATCCTCGCAAGGATAACTTAGATTCTCTTGTTTTTGTTGAAACTAAAAATTGAATTGCCAAAAATTAAACAATCCTTCAAATTCTGATTTTCTTTATATTAGAACACAATTCAATTTTGTTCTCAAGTTCAGTGCGAACCTACAATATAAGCTAAATTTTCAGATATCGAAGCTTATTGAAAAACGCTCAGTTTACAGTTTTATTGGCAAGACTTTGACACAGTATGTAAAGTTTATTTAAAAGACAAAATGCCATAAAGTATTTCCCAACATATTATAGGTTTTTAGAATCAATTTCTTTTGTAGTAAGTAGAAGTATTTTAATTTGGTTTTTGTGAGTTCCTTTCAAGTGGATGTCAAACTTGAAAACAACAAGAAATTATAGTTCATTTTCACATCTGTCACATAAACTCAAGGAATTTCAGTGGTATTCATTTTGGTTTTGTTTATAAATGACATAAACTACCTATGAATGTTGTGGATTGCCTACACTCTCTCCATTCCGAGTATATATGCTGTGTCTAATGAATTACTTCATATAGTATACCAATGTTTTGGCTAGCATATGGCAGGCATATTGCGTATCTATTAAAAGTGATGTTAAAATATGATGATTAAAATGATCACAAGGAAAGAGAATACTATATTGTAATAATATTAATGTATATATTATATAATACATTGTTAATATAAATGTGTTTATGTAGTCGATATATCATAAGTAATCGATGCAACACCATGTTAATAGGAATATGTTAAAATAACACCATATTGCAATAATACCAAATCCTATCGATAGTGAAATAACTAACTACTCGTATAACGATCGACGAAAAACACGAGAAAAGGCGTCACGAGGGATTTTTTTGCGCATTATCGTCGCAGAAGCGCGCCAGAGATGACGGAAAAATGAGAAAGACAAATAATTAACTAAAAGGCTAATAATTATAACGAAATATACACGAAAATAAAGACAAATTATTAAGAGCTTCTCGACTTTTCCTGTTTACAATATAAAATGAAATTTAAACTAAAACAATATTTCACAAAACTGTACATCATTTAAAATAATAGTTTGCTTAATTGTACAGAAAAATTAATGAATATTATAAAGATACTTCAGAGGATATCCTGAGCAATATAACCCTCAGTTCTTAGAACTAGCTGTTATGTCCTATTGGCTCTGGATATATGTACATATGTATTATAAAAGGGTTCGATCGATTAACTAAGAATGGATTAAAATGAACTTGGGTTAGCTGTCTCATCAGTTGCATTTCATGCACTATATAACTCGGTTGTGGATGTGCATTTACACTTTCAGATGTCTTTAAGACTCTTAATTGTGTATTGACGACTGATTTGCAATAATAGAGCCATAACGAGAACAAATATAATAAAATAATAATAAACAGCGTGAATATTGGTTGATTGAGGCAGAAGGCCGTTTAATGATCCACTTCACATGTCGAAAATGTAAATACACAACGCGATGAACAATTTTTAACTTAATGCAATTAATTAAAATTTTACGTATTCATTTCTGTGCGGCAGCAACAACAATAAGAGCAATAAAAACAAACAAATGACAAGAACAACAACAACAACAATAACAACAACAACAGCAACACCAACACTAACATAATATGATACCTTCGAAAAACTCATCGGTGAACCGCACTTATGCACCGCAAGTTCTACCGCGAAATTGATAATTCAACGGTTAACCCAACGGGCAACCAGCTAAAAAAAACAACGCATACATATAAAAAACAGAAACAGCAGCAGCAACAGCAACAACATCCATGCACAAACCGCGTGAGAAGGTAAAAATAAAAGCAAATGTGCATATAGTAAAAATCGGACCGCGGGCATAAACGTTTAAATCAAGTTCATAGGCGTATGTAAAAACAGCAGCAAAATCGCAAAAAACCGAGCATCGTGATGTTTAAAAATTGTTTCATAAAGTTACAAAATAAAGCAGAAAAAGAATAAAAAATGAAAAATCCAAATGCAAATAAAAGCAGGCTACAAATATGCTGCAAGAGAACAGGGGATAGAGGAGCGTACAAGAGGCCTGCCTCATAGGCAGTTGGGATGCGGATGCCCACTCAAGTTGTTAATTTTTGTTGTTGCTGCTGTAGGCATGCGAGTGGGCGTGGCTTTGGCTGTATTTGAAAGTGGTCAACCAACTCGTTGACCGCAAAAGAGAAAAAATAATAAAAATAAAATAAACACAAATACAAATGCAAATGCAAATGCACAATACCCACCCGCCCAGACAGACAGACAGACAGTCAGAGGGAGATATTCATACATATATATTCGTATATGTACATATGTGTGTGTGCATATGCAGTCATGTGTGTGGCAAGGCAGTCATATCAGTAACAATGCCAGTTGCAACAACAAACAGAATGAGTAACAGCCTGCGCTCAAATGTAGGCAATACTTTTTCACTTCGTTTTTTATAGCTTTGCATTGTTAGCTTATTTAATAGCTGCATTTAATTAAATTAGATTTAATTTTCATGCGTGTTTAAAGCAAATGCCAAATTATGTGATGTTATAAATAAATGCTATAGATTAATGCAAATCGAAATCAATAATGGCATAATACATGCACTTAAACCCAGTCATTTTAATGTGCTATAAATAATTAAGTGAAACTATTTGGAATCAAACCGATTCATTTTTCGGCTTCAGATCTGTACTGAAATTTCAATAAAATGTTCCCTTTGGGTTATGTTTTCAGTTCGGTGTTTAGTTCCGTTTAAGCTGCACAGATTCTAATGACAATGGTGACTTCTCTTTATGCAGTTGCTTATCTTATTTTACATTTACCAATACAATATGTAGTACTATAAAAGGATACATTTCGTTTTCATAAGTTTGAACAACAAACAGAAACAAAGTGAATAGATTATTGAAAAACACTCACTAAAATAATGAAGGGTATTTCTTTTTAGTTTTAGTAAGAAATAACGCAACACAAAGAGCAAGAGCGTGCCCACAGCTGATCGAAATGTGAGTAGCTCAGTGGTTGGAAGGCTTTTCCCCCTTATGCTCCCTTTCCTCTTGTTGTTATGTTTTGGTTAGCCGCGCCAGCCAGACGAACTAGCAGTCGAACAAACAGGTGCAGATGCACATATATAGTATTGCTGGCGCCTACCAGACGCTCATATACATACATACTATATATTGAGCAATAACAAACTACACGCAGTGTTTAAGCCATTGTTCGACTGGTAAATAATAGTTGCTTTTCTGATTTAAAGAAATTCGTTCTGCAATCAATTCTTACAGAGTAAACCTTTTTCTCAGTTTTTCTTGCATACATGAATATATGCAGAAATATTCTAGCATATGTATCTGTTAAAATAATGAAATGACATAAGAATATAAAAAGTGAGCAACAAATTGTGTAAAATTAACTCAGTATTATTCCGGACAATCTAAATTTGTATAAACGGCTGCCTGATCTTATTTTAATTAAATTATATCGGTTGCAATATTGAATCCGGTTTCAAATTTTAAAGGGTTTATGTTGGAACACGAATTCGGTCCGGTTTCGGGCTGATTCCTGCTTAAAGTACTCGCAAATACAAAACATTAACCAGCACTCACACATATGTACTTACATGCCCGCAATCAAAAATTACGCATACGCCCTAATGGCCGCATACACTGTGGCTTCCCCTGCCCAATGACTAGGATACAAAATTGATTATCCCATATATCCGGCTTTTATTATTCGATCGGGCTGCAAATCGTACATACATTCAATGCATCTTAAGCTTTATTCATATTTTTGCGAATTTGGGGGAAGAGGGATGAGATATCAAATCAAAAAGATTAACCTGACTTTCCTATGTAATACACGAACCTAACAAAAAAAGAATTAAGTCTCTAGCTCTTATAGTTTGCGAGATCTAGGTATTCATACAGAAAGACGGACAGATGGACAGACAGACAGGGCTATATCGACTCAGCTTGCCATCTTGTTCAAGAAATGTCATTTGCACACTTAATAGACCTTTTTTACTTTTATAAAGTACAGGGTCTAATTATTATTATAATGTTATCCGATATATGAAACATATTCTACAAAAAGTTAAAGATTTGCGAGGAGTATTGTTTAAAGTATTTTTGCTTATCATAATTAAATGTTGCTATTAATGTGTGCTGCAGGGAGGATGACTGATCGGCGGGAGGATTGGGAATCCACTGGGTATGGGCTAATGGAGAGTCAACAGTGGGGATATTTGCAATTATTTCGCATTGTGTTGTTGCAGTTGTTGTTGTCTTCGTCTGGTTTGTTTTTTGTGCGAAATGCAACTTTTATCGATTTAAATTAAAAACGCATTGCTGCAAATTGTAAAAATTATCTGTGCGTCTGTCTGCCTTTTGTGAGTGTATGATTTTGTGCATTTGCATGCAAGTGTCTGTGTGTGTGTGTGCGTGTGTGTGTGTGTGTGTATGTGTGTCAGGAAACGCCAACACATTAAGTTGGCAGGCCATTGGACATCGCCTGGTGGCAATCGGTGTCCATTGCCGCCATGTCCATGCCCATGTCATTGGCCGGAGAAATGCGGAAAATCGCATTTTCTCATTTGGCTTCTGTCATGCAAAAATATCAAAAGCGCGTTGCAAAAACCTCGTTTATTTTTCACACGCATTTCTGACATTCTCCACAGCTCAGACACACACACACACACACACACACACACACACACAGACACACAGCCAGACAGACGGACAGACATACACACATCGCTCCCAATGAGCCCAATTCCCGAGACGGAAACCAAATTCAAATCGAATCTGAAACTAACCGGAACATTCTTAAATAGCGAGTAGAGTTGGCTGAAACTGTTTTCATTGATATTAACATACTCTGGTCTCACTTAAATTGTGAACGTTTTTCGGTTCGATTAACCCGCTCTGTTTATGTGTAAAATAAAATTAACTTAGTCTACAGTTGGTAGGCAAATTTAAATGTAGTTTAACTAACCGCCTACTAATTATATTTATATCTTGTTTGAATCCTTCATAAATATTTATTATTTTGAAAGTGAGTACAAGCAGCTGATATTTATAGAAAAAAAAATAAGAAAAAATCGGAATCAATTGTGCGCTTAATAAAATGATAAAGAAAATGTATTTTCAAATGGTTTTAAGCATAGATCGACTTGGCCAGTGATTAGTTATGGTTCAGTAAGTCACCACTAATCAGTACGATATGGTGCATGACTTTGAACCATTATACGGTTATAGTCTAGCGCCTAATAGTTCAATTCAATTCAAAGTTCATTCGTTCAATTCGTAGTGAACGACCGAATCTTCCAATTCGTTCACTAGTCTCGCTTTTGTTCTTTTGTGAGTCCCAGTTTATTTTTTTTTTTTGCGCGCTCGTTTAGTCTGTTATTAGCATTAGTTCAAGAAACGACCGAAGAAATTGAGTAGTGATTCAGTTCGTTCGTTCAGTTTAAGGAATAGTTCAATTGATCTATTCAAAGCACAGGCTCCAATAACAGAACGTGCTTTGCTGTTCAAATTTGAGAACATATCAATCAAAATTGACTCAGACATCTCTTGTTTCCGAGGCAAAAAACAATACAAATTAATAAATATTGGATATAAATGTAATTATAGTATCGGACTCAAGCAACCTATTTTGGATGCAACTATTATAATTACAATAATTATTTGAAAATAATTATTCATTTACAAATTTAGATTTTAATGCAAAGTTGTATATGCATAAGTAGTATTGTAGTTACAATTTAATGCTTGCAATGTTAATACTACAACTGGACATAACAGTACTTCAGTTTGGATTTAATTTTTCAAATGACTTATTATAAGCATCTGATTAGTTTTTCTGGAATTATTTTGAGTTTAATAAAATAGTTATAACAGAATCTTTTTTTGTTTGCTGTGGAAAAAAAATAGTCGAATGCGAGCGTTCGTAAAATCGTAAAATCAACAAAGCGCAACGCCTGTACATGTGAGAAAATCTACTGTGTGTGTCAAAGCAGCGCTGCTCAGCAAAACGCACATGTGATAGGAATTATGAGTTTTGGGCACCACTGGTAACCCATTATTATCTCTATCTTTCTATCTTTCTAACTATTGTGCCAGTGTTAATGACAAGAGTTTACAATAGTATTTGACAAGAGATACAATGCAGAAACCTGTTAGATTTGCTGTTAGGTATGCTTTAAAAATGAGAAATTATTATAATAACATAAGTATTACAATAGAAAATATAGAAATTTTCTTTGGTATTGGCTTAAATTTGTTGCCTCGTGTGAATGCTTATACCTATACCACGCTGATAGTTATGAACTTTGGTTAAGCAGTTAATGTGGCGAGCCTTAACGAGCAGCCGTTGTTGAAAAATATTGAATATTTACACACACAAACACGCACACACACACTAACACATATGCAAATGCATGCATAAATATGAGTAAGGCAACAGCAGCACACAATTAATAAGAATTACAAGTTGTATGGCATACACATGAACATGGGTCTGGTCGCAGCATCCTGCTGCATCCCGTTTCATCCTGATCCGAGTGTGTTGGTGGTGTGCGTGGGTGTGGGTGTGGGTGTGTGTGCGGGTGTGGGTGTTGCAGTAGCAGCCACACAAGTGCTAATGACTTAATAAATCATCGCGTGCGACAAAGAAATATACGATGGTCCTGACCAGGAGCTGGCTGTTGCTGTTGCTGCTGCTGCCGCTGCTACTGCTGCTGCCGTTGCCGTTGCTGTTGACCGCAGCCAGGACGAGCGGCCAAAATGCATAATTCAATGAAAATCCGCAAATTCCTTTAATCCTCAATATTCATTAAAATATGCCTGCTGGCAGCGACGAGCGCTGTGATTCGTCCTGCTGCTGATGCTACTGCTGCTGCTACTGCTGCTGCTGTTGCTGTTGCTGCATCCGCTGTTGCAGCCTTTTTGCGCTTTGTGCAGCTTCAATTAAAAGCATTTAAAAAACGTCATGGCACGCCCACATCCAACCTCTTTGACTCCTGTAGTTTATTAAGCGGCAACCAAAAGCTTGCGCCAGTTGATCTGCTGCTGCTGCTGGTGCTACTGCTGCTGCTGGTGCTAGTGGTGCATCTGCTGGTGGTGGTCATGTATACAGGTCATTACATCTTTATGTGCTTAAGCACATAATGTACACAGATTGAACGAGATGTGGGTGGTGGGTGGTGGGAGGTGGTGAGGTGGGGAGGGAGAGGCACAGGGCAGTGCTGTGTCGCCTATGTATAAGCTGGTACATAAATCTATAGCGTACATATATACGCACTTGTGCATATAGAGCTTAATCATCAACTTAACTGTGTTGTGCGGCAAAGGATTTAATGCATATTGCCCTGGCTGTAGCTGTATTGGCCTGGCATACATATCCTGCCGGACCACTGCTGCTTTTAATGCAGCTGCTTGCATTGGCCATTTGCGCGTTACAAAAATTAATTCGATTTGCTGCCTCAGCGGTCATTTTAGTCGCTTGCTATGCGGCATGCGTTTAATGAAAGGACCAACTGTAGATGGCACACATAACCGCCACTGAAGCCTGCCTATAGGACCAAAAAAATTCAATTGAAAATCGGTGAAACGTGAGCAAAATGCATAATGAGCTCTCCAGCAACACTTCATTAACGCGTTTTCCTTTTGCCACGCCATATGCGGAATATCGTTATACTGAAATATCGGTGAAAAGTCTGTTGAAATCAGGCAATCGGCAATCGGATTGCAATACAGTTGCATAGGTACTCAATCGCCCACAGAGCTCACACTCAATGTGCCCAATATAACCGCAAACAGATCAGCTGGCCACGGTATAACTGTCTGAAGTTCCTCTGTCTGTCTGGATGTCCTTCCATCATGTCCTGCGGTACATTGATAGGCGACAAAATGTTAACAAGCTGTTAAAAAACATTGCCAAACTGGCTAGTTAAATGGCCATAGCAAAAAATCAAACACAAAAGACAGCAATGCTTCATAGATTCACGTTTCTCGTATTAGACTTGTGTTTGCTCTAACAAATCGAATGACTTGATATGAATATTTTGAATAATATGTAAAACAGAGTCTAAAAACTATACTAGTTCATCTAACATATATGTACTATACTTTGTTAATATAATTATATTAAAGTCCCTGATCAACTTGAGTCTAACATTGTTCATTCCTTTTTATGCTAATTTATATATATATTTTATATAATAAAATGTCATAACTTTAAACATAATGATAAATCTGAGCTTTACCATGTTAATCCTAAGAAAAAAGAACTTGCGTTGTTGAATCTGATGAATTAATTAAAAGATACTAAATTAAACATAGCTTTTACGAGTGTATTTTAACTGGTTTAACTGGTTTATTATAAATATAATTTCGTAAAGATCATCAGCATAAAACTCTAAAAAATGTACAATAAATATTTTTTAACGATATCGAGCTGAACATATCCATATGAATTTTGTATTTAAAAAGCAAAATGAATGACTAAGAGACATACTATTGGCAGATTGACTACTGTACTTCTCGAAATTATTCTTAGTCATGAAATCAATAACTAAAGATACTACATGCAAACAAAACTCCAATCATTGAGTCGTTGAAAGTTTACTGCAGTAGAAATCATATACTATATATACTATATATATATAGTACTATAGGCGAATGGCTGCAGACATATGCTAGTAGGGTGTACCTTACTAAACCACTAGCAACAGATCAGTTGCTGTTGATAGTTATCGATGTTTCAATACGACTCTGTATTCTTTCTTGCGTTGCATCTCTAACGTATAATTTTTTGTAATCTCTGATTCTCGTTTTCTCCCGCGTTGAACGCTCTGGCAAAATATGTTAAATAAAGAATAAAGCTACCTTCTGTATTACTACTATAAAATAACCAAGAGGCGTTGTTATTATTATTTCGTCAGTTGCTGTTTGAAGAAAGAACCAATAATCTACACACTTTCTTTTAACAAAATTTGTTTGAATAAAGAGCGAAACATACATTTCAAATACCATCGACATTTACACCATTGTCGACTGATGGTAGAGTATGAACAGTACACTGCTGTAACTACTTGACCAGTGTCATAAATTCACACGCTGCCCAAAACAAGAGGCCGATAAAACGTTCAAAAAGAAGAATAATGCACAACGAAAAAAAGAAAAACATTAATGAATAACGAATATAACAATAAGAACAAAGTGTACAATGGGAAGAACATGAAATAACAGGCAGAACAACCAGAAACAGGAACCGCTTCTGTGGGCTGCGATTGGTGTTGGTGTTGGTGTTGGTTATTCTTGTTGTTGACTGTCGCTGAAAGGCAACGCCGTTCGTGGCCTCAATGTTGGCCTCAAAATGCAAAACCTTAAAAACGAACAAGAAGGCACAGCTCCACGGCAAATGGAGCAAGGGGCTGGCGAGAGGCTGGCAAGGGGCAGGGTTGGCCAGCATGCACCCTGTGTGGGCAAGGCCAGAGCGTGGGCCATTTTTGCATGCGTGGAGCATTGTCAACAAGTTTGACTGCAATGAACACGTTAACCATGCCCAAAAGAGGGAAAAAAGACCACTGTTAAAAGGTGCCAGATGAGGGGAAAGCAGCAGAAGCAGAAGCTGTGCGAAAGGAAGTGAGGGCATGGCTGCGTTTGCCTGCTGCTGCGTGTGCTGCATTGCACTGCGTTTTCCTTCGTTTATTTATATCTTTTGTTCGCATAATATATACACATATTATTTTGATTTTATTTTCGTTGCTGTGCATTTTGTTTTCTTTTTTATCGTTCTTTTTTTATTGATTTTTCGTGTCCTTTTTTGCAGCGTTTTTCGCACATTACGCATACGCCGCGTGTGCAACGGAAACCAGGCGACTGACCAAACGCGTCCTGCCACCCAGTCAGCCTGCATTTGATGTTGTTGTTGATGTTGCCGTTGCCGTTGCTGTTGCTGTTGCTGTGGCAGGCTTGTTTGTGAAACTCGACGTTTGTACAGCTGTCAGCCCCTCGTTTGCCCTCACACCTTTTGTACGGCTGATGAGCCAGGGCAAGCGAACCAACATCAGCAGCAGCAGCAGCAGCAGCAGCAGCAGCAACAGTAACAACAACAGCACAACATTGTTGACCACCCGCTTCGTTTATTGTTATCGCCGCCAATGCTGGACACGCGTGTTTCCCGAGTGTTTATTATGCCACGGCTCGTGGATTGCATACGGCGTAAGGGCGGACAGCCGGACTATTGCACAGCCGTAGAGTCAGAGGCCATGCAATGTACGGCAATGCATTTTCTTCTGTTCTTTTTTTCGCCTGTATTTTCGTTTTTGTCTTGTTTTTTTTTCTGTCGACCTTTGACACTGGGAGTCGCCGACAAAAATTTGTGCTCTGCTCTCCACTTGTTCTGCTTGTCAACAAGCTTGACCTACTATACACCCCCCATGTTGTGTGTTGTTTTATCTTATACCCTGTAACTGTAGGCAGTTTGAAAAGGTGTATATGTTCGTCAAAAAGATCGCTTAGGACTGAGAGGCTGGGGTTCTGCTCTCCATACAATAAAACATTATGATCTTAAATTTACCCGAACATTTTTTACAGGGTATCATTTAGTCGGGTCTCAGTACCAGTTGCCAGAACAGTTGGCGCTTTTGTTGTACCTTTTGTTGGTGGCAACCACATATTTGGTTGCTGATTTTTGGTTTCGTAATTTTTTGTACCCACAACGCAACTACGTCCTCGCTGTTGTTGTTGTTGTTGTTGTTGCACTTGTTTGCTGTTGTTTTTGTTTTCTGCGTGTGTTTGGCGGTTTCCCCATTATTATTTCGCATTTTTTCGATGTCCTCCACGAATTATAAACGTGTCCTGCATGCAGAGCCACTTTCGTTTTTTTTCTTTGTGCACTTTTTTTTATAAAATTATGCATTTGATTTCCTTTGTTATGGTGATATAAAGAGGTCTGTTTTCGATGTATTCAATGTTTTCAGTATTATTTAAATATAATATAATAATAATAAGAGATTTAGAAAACATGATCAGTTAATTAAAGCATATTATGGTTTTCATTGAACAATTTGCTATGCCTACTTTTTTTAATTGATGGTTACATTTTATTGCCGATTTTCGTAAGCGTAACATTTCTTTAGAACGAAAACTAGTTAAAATTTAGACTTTGATGACAGTATTCAGCATAAAATGCGTTTTATTTTATCCCTGTACTTTAGAAAAGTAAAACAGGTCTATTTGGATTGTGCAACTGACATTTGTGTGTATCAGGCAGACTCCATAAAGTATATGTATATGTATATATTTTTGATCAGAACGGCGAGCTAATATCAATATACAGTGCGTTTCTAATCATAAGACACTTTAGAATTTGCTTAAATAAAATTAATAGGTAGAGGCTCTCAAATATAAAAAACTCGGAAAGCTACAGTCGACTGCAATCGACAGTAAGAGACCCTGTACTTTCCCTTGCAGCACCTAATGCTAACAATACACATACACACACATATGTACATACATAAAGTTTATGCTCGCTGCTCCCTTTTGCCTAGTACGAAAACTTTAATCTCGAATATCTCTAATGTTTATTATCCGATTGAGCGAAAGCACAAGTTTGTATCCTTAAAATTGTGGCTGTGGTGGTTTTTCGTAGTTTATGGTGAGGGGGGGAGGTATCAAAAATCTAACACAAACTTGATCTGCTTGCACTATAGGGGCATCTAACTGCCAAATATGATGTCTCCAGCTCTTACAGTTTACGAGATCTAGGTGTTCATCCAGACGGACCGACGGACAGACAGTACAGACAGTACAAGCATATCATATGTTTTCCTTGCGATATAATTAAACATAAAAATGCCTTAAAAAGTAGCTAAAAGTGAAGAAAATACATTTATTCAGTTTTCAGGCCAATTTTTTCATAAAAACAACTGAGATATGCAATGGATCCAATGTATTATGAAAGTTTTGATATTTCATTGTGAAAATATACAAAAAAAAAATACGATGATTATGAAGATTTTCTTATTCGGTCCTGGTTGACCATTTGACGGATATGCCCATATATGAATTTTCTTATATATGTGTAAAGCTATTTCATTCCAGCTCATATATATGGGGCCTGTAACGGCTCCTCTATCCCGTTACACACATTTCGCAATTGAATGAACTTCCGAGGACCCTCTTGTACCTTTTTAAAGTACAGGGTCTAATCAATAGTATATCATTTACATTTCTGTTCTTGCTCAAAATGCAATTCAAAATAATCTGTATTCGTATGCATGTTAATTTTTCTCTTTTAATCCCACGAACTTGAACTCCTTAACGCACATAGAAATATACATGGATTTTTACCAATTTGAATTTACCTCTATTGCAGTTTGCAGCTGCAATTGAAATGAATTTCATGTATGTTTGATTTCAATTCCGAAGCAAAAAAAGAGCTGTTGCATTTGCATTTTGATGCAGGCGTCAAATGAAAAAAGGAAAATAAATTTCCATTTTGCACCTTTGCATCACAGTTCACATAAAATAGAAATGTTTTCGACAAAATATTTACAACAAACAGCAGTCGCAACAACAACAACAACAACAGCAGCAGCAACAGCAACAGCAAAGCCAAAGGCTTTTTAGGTCTACCAATATTATTCCACACAACTTCAAACCCACAAAACGTTGGTTAGTTTTTGGTAATAACTTCAAATCTGCACTTGCCACTTTGTTGTTGAAATTGCAGCAACAACAAAGCACAAAATATCCTAATGCAGTCGGCAAAAAGTGCAAGCACACACACGCATGCATATATGTATGTATGTAGTATGTATGTATGCTCTTGGGCCCAAAATAGAAATCGCATCGAATGTGCGTGTCGACCCTTTTTGTTGTAGTGTGTGAGACTGAGTGTGTGTTTGGGTGTAAAAATAATTTAACTAAAAATTTCACACACCGGTCTTCTGGGCTCGACCAACAGAACGTACAGGCAGACACACTCGCACACACACACGCACACACACAATCCGCATACGCACCGCAGAGCATACACCTCCCCATCAAGCTCATTAGTTGTTTTTATTGTATTATTTTTTCTTTTTTTGAATATTGTTTGTTGCGATGTTTAAGCAGCCTGTTGGGCTCCTCTCTGGGGCACACACACACACACCGCAAAATGCTGTGGGCGGCATTTGTGGCACAGTTGGCCATGCGGTGTCATTTGGGACGTGGCAAGAGGGGGAAGGCGTGTAGGTGTTGCTGATATTTGGGCAGCGTGATTTGCGAAATAACGGAAAATAATAAAATCAGTGCCACAAAAATATATAACGAGACGCATATAAAACAGAGCACAACATAAAACTGACCAAGCACAGACACACACACACACACGCGCGCACACACACAGAGGTACTGCATGTGTATGCAGTGACTGCATTGGAGCCACACAGCGACGGGGGCGGAGTCCCAGTCGCTTTGAGCGCCAACAATACGAGTTGAGTGAGAGTATTGGATGAGAGCTCCAAACTGTTTGCAACCCTTGCCCTGAGTGAAAAGACGTACATGTGAGTCTGTGTGTGTGTGCGTGTGTGTGTGTGTGTGGGGGGGAGCACGTGTAATTTGTTAATTGAGAGTCGAGTCGACTAGCAGCTGAACTGAGTGCCTAAGTTGAGTTGAGTGAGTTGATAACAAATTAAAATAAACTCCACTCACATGCACACACTCACACACACACTCACACACACACTCACACACACACACACACGCGAGTACACTACGGCACATGTAGGATGTGTAAGTCGTAAAAAGTGAACTCAGCACTCATCATCAAAGTACAACGACAACGACTCCAAAGCAGCCACAAACACAAATGTAAATGATACCAACACACACACACACACACCAATACACACACTTGTGTACTTGTGTATGTATGTAATGTATACGAAGATCCAATGAAATTTTGGTTAGCTAAATGTCAGAGACTTCGCGCTCTGAGTGTTTGCCTCACATACAGCCCATAGCTCTCAAGTCAAGACAACGAGGCAGGTTAACTCGACACACACACACTCAGGATCAGACTCACATGCGGCTGGACACTGACAGCACACACACACACATTCATATACTCACATTAACCATAACTCAGTTTTAAACACGCGCAACGCGTTTGTAGCTGCGCACTATAGAAAAAATTACCTCTTCGACGGAAATAAATAGCTCGAGAATACAGCAAATTTCTTAAACTTTGTTTTTCAAATTTGATTTGTAGGAATAGAAGAAGGACCATAATATCATGTACTCATGTACACACTTATGATGTTCGCTGCTCCCCTTTGCCTAGTACGGAACTTTAATCTCGAATATCTTCGGTGTTTATTATTCGATTAAGCCACAATTCACAGCACTGATGAAGGTTACCATAAGATTGCATGCTGAAGCACAATTTTTAAACAAATCCTTGTCAGCTGCGATGCTGTTGCCTTACAAATTAAATTTTAGGGAGAATCGAAAAAAGTGGATATTAAGACATCTTGCAACACAACAAGTATTAATATATTATATAATTTGGTAATTCACGATACTTTTCAACCAATTACAGTCACAAGCACTTAGTACAAACTTCTCTTTTTTCATTTAAATTTAAAACTTTTTGCAATCTTGTGTATATTTTAATTTTTAAGCATTTTGAAATTGAAACCGAAAACACACTTCTTAGTGTTAGCTTCTCAGTATTATTGTTAATCGATAACAAATAGTGGCGCGCTCTGTTAAAATGTGTGGTAATATGTAATAGGCTTTTTCCACAGGGCAACATTCGGCACATTCGACGATATTTTCTACATTCGAGTCGAATGTTACATACTTGCCTTTACAAATTCTCCTAAGGCCCGAATGTATGTACATACAAACGTCATTCGTTAGCAATGAACTTTTCGAATGGCATTCGCCACTAAGCTTTTCAGAATTTTTTTATCGAACACGCGATGTATATCGATAATTCCGTCCTATTATCTGTGTATCCAGCTATTCCGTGAAAGAAAGTGAAGCAAAAATTGTGTGCCAATATATCGGTTGCGTCCGACTGTAGCTTTCCCGAATTTTTATTTGTTTGATTAACTTATAAGAAAAAATATCTGTGACAAGCGCAGCTAATGTGAATGTGAATGTGCGTTGCGTGTGGAAACACCATCGTTCGACGACGAATGTGAATTTTCCGAATGTAAATGCCTGTGGAAAAAGTCTATTACATTTCTGATTTGATGTTTTTCTGATGTGTGAGCTTCAAAATAATTTCGAACTAATGAAAATGACTTTAACAAGGTGACCAGGAAGGGAGGTACCACAGTGCTAGGACATCTGAATCCACTCACAAGCTCATTAGACGCGAACTGCCACGTTTGGTTTAATTTTATATAAAATTTGTAATTTTGATTTCAAGCAAAGTGCGGCTAATAAAATGGTGTGGCATTAGACCATTTTCCCATACCAAACTTGGTACAAAAGGGTCACATTGATTTCATGTGAACTACATATATCAAAAAAACTCGGAAAGCTACAGTCGGATGCAACCGACAGTAGGAGACCCTGTACTTTCCTTTTCAGCAGCTAAGGCTAACAATGCACACATACACACACACGAACATCGTTAAGTCAGACGCAACCACGCATACACACTTACATATGTACAAGCATTATGTGCATGCTCGCTGCTCCCCCTTGCCTAGTACGGAAACTTTAATCTCGAATATCTCCGGTGTTAATTATCCGATTGAGCCACAATTCACAGCACATATAAGGATTATCATCTCTAGCTCTTATAGTTTGCGAGATCTAGGTGTTCATACAGCCAGACAGACAGACAGACGGACAGACGGACAGACAGACAGGGCTATATCGACTCAGCTCGTCGTCCTGATCAAGAATATATATACTTTATGGGGTCTGCCACGCCTCCTTCTGCCTGTTACACACAAATGTCATTTGCACAATCTTAATAGACCCTTTTGTACTTTTTTAAAGTACAGGGTCTAATAATGATGCCGATAATAGGAACTTAGTTCTCTGAGAATAGACTTTTATTTAATAATATTATTTTAAAACTGAAATACGATTAATTTCTTCATATCTACAAATTTATATGAGAACTAAGACATCGTTCTCTGCGTGGTTCTGTTTCTTCAAGAGACATGATACACAGCCATACATAGGTTTTTTATTGTGCAAACTGTTTTAATTGAAATAATTTCATCTCTATAGCGTATTGCCGTTGCTTTTAGCGTCAGAGGAAGACTCGGAAAGTGCATTTTATTGAATTTGTTGTTGTATTTATTTTTACCCTGGCATTTGTTGTTGTTGCATGAAATTTAATTGCCATAAACAAAACAGAGGCGACTCGGGAATCATCTCGCATCATTCATATTTAGCCGAACTCCTGCGCCCAGTGTCTCGATCCCGTTGTGTATTTATAAAGACATAAAAAGAGGCAAAACACGCAGCACAAAACGCCATAAAAACAAATTATGACGCGTGTGTACCAAAGGCTGCCGCGTGTTGCAACGTTTCCCATGTTGATTGTTGTTGGGTGGTCTTAAGCAGTTCGGTTTGCCGTGATCCACTGAAGCACCGATCGTATTCGTTCGGGGCAGATGGTTGCAAGCCAGTTGGGTCTCTCTCACCTCTCCTCTCTCTCTCTCTCTGCCAGTTTTATTGTATTTACGCATTCCAGGGTTGACTGCATTTGACAACACGTCACACAAAGTGCAGGGCCGCTATACCAGCCCCATCCCCAACCTCAGCCCACACTCGCACACTCATTATGGACAGAGCCACCCACACCCAGTGGCAATCTCAATGACGGTGGTCTTGCGGCAATGTGTGCGCTGCATTGGGCATTTGCTGCCTGTCAAATGTTTCACAATTTACAGGTGGGCGTCTCTTCACAGCCCCAAGTTCTCCGAGCACCGAGAGCCAGCACCAAGCACCAAGCACCGTGTGCCAAATGCCGAGTACCACGTAATCAACAGCAATTTAGTGAAGCGCAGACGTTGCCCAAACCAATGGCCGAACTGCAAGGTCTACGGGCCAAGGGTCCCCAATGTTACGGATTGCTGGGGACATCCGTGTCAAAACAATGTACGCACTAGAAGTCATTTAATTTGTTAAACTCGGTGATTTCGACAAACTCGCCAAGGACCTGTCTGGGTGTGAGAGTGTGTCTGAGCTCCGAGAGGGGGAGAGGTCTGTGAGGTTGCATCTGACAATGGTGACAACATGCATAATATGCATCTACACTAGACAACACACTAAAGTGCATAGGCATAGTCAAATAAAGGGAGTGAAACCAGCAATATAAGAGCAATGCGAAAGGATTAAAAATAAAACTGAAATAAAACTTGTTAATTAAATCATAAATCGACCTAATTAAAACTTGCCTAGAACGGAAACTTTAATTTCGAATATCTCCGGTGTTTATTATCCGATTAAGCCACAATTCACAGCACAGATAAAGGTAATCATAAGATTATTGTATGCCAGAGCACAAGCAATTGTAGCTGTGGTATGTTGTGGTGAATGGTGTTCACTTACTTCATACCATTTACTTATGAATACTTTCCTCTAGTATACCAATCCTCTTTCAAAACCTTAAGCTAACGTAAATTTACTGTTAGATCTCTACTCAAAATATATACACACATAGTTAAGTTATACCAGGGTGATTGGAGAGCTTACTCTTGACATAAATGCAATATGTAGTGGACAGTAGATGACCTTTGAACTAAAACCCATGCCATTTAAAGCAAAGTTTATTTTGAATACCGTGTTTACTAGTGTAGCCTGAAGATGACAGCGCGACAGACACAATATATGTACAGGCTCCCACACACACTTAACTTTCAAGGGATGGCCATAGAGCGGGGAAGGAGGAAGGTGCCTTCAAGGGTTGCTGCGTCTGCGGTTGCCCATAGATGCTGCTGTTGTTGCTGCAGTTGCATTCATGGCATCATTTATGCATTTAAACAATCTAAAGCCCCAGGACGACACATCGAGGTGATAGCGGCGGGGAAATCGGAGCAGGGGCGGACATGGGAAGGGAGTGCATGGCAGGCGTCGGATATGCAAATTATGTTATGTGTCAAGTAACCGGAAAATTCATTTTAATTGCCGTAGAAATGCAATATTGCAGTTACACATGCCAAAGGGATATGGCATGTGGTGGGAGCACTCCAAACAGTAGGCGTGCCAGTTTAGCTTGAGGTGCTAATAAACTGTTTAAGGGCTGTTGTTTTGCCACGCCCATACCCATGCGCCCATGCGCCCATGCCTATGGCCCAATACTCTTTAGAGTAAATCGCTCGAAATGCGTTAGAAAAATGCACACTGCTTGGCCTAGTGGGCGAGTGGGCGAGTGGGCGAGCCTGCAATCAGTTAGGTTAGTTGCAGCAAAAAAGTGGGCATGGCCGAGGAAAAGCCACATGCATGCTCACCGCAAACGAGCCACTCAACGAGTATTTCAAAATAACAGACAGCCGCAGGCTGGCTGACCAGCAAAACCAAATGAAACCAAACCAAAGCCGACTTCATCAACAGCACCAACAACAGCAACAATAACAAGTTTAACTGCAATTGCAGCAGCAGCAACAGCAGTAGCAGCAGCTGCTCAAAATGTAATTTTTCACTTTATGCAGAGGCCTGTGTAAAATCCAATCAAGCCTCAAAAATGTTAAACGCCTGCTCCGAGTTCCGACCAACTCTCCAGCATCAGCTAGCTCTCCTGATGCTGCTGCTGCTGCTGCTGCTGCTGCTGCTGCTGCTGCCATAACTCGTATTTTAGAGCAACTTCCAGTAGCACCAGCTTCTATTACTTGGGACAAGGGCAATGGCAAGCAGGCGGCCTAAAAGCAAAAGCCAAAGCAAGCTGCGGGCAGGCGCAAACAAAGCATGCAGTCAGGAGCTCAGGACTTGTGATTCTAAACAGAGTTGGACAGCAGCAGCAAGAGGCACACACTCTGGCAACATTGACAACACTGGCAACACTCAACAACAGCAATCTGAACTTATTACGCCACTTAAAGCATAAAATTAACACAGCCACACACTTTAGATCGGAGACAACAGAACGAGCACTTTGAACTCGTACGAAGAGCAATTGCTCTCGTGGAATATTTGGTCATATGTAGGCTGATATTTACCAAAGACCTATATAGAAAAATGATCGATTGTATTAGGCAGAAAATATTTGTACGATGAGACATCAAGTAGCAAAGAAACTCAAGACAAAACAGTTTTTAGTCATTGAGAAAATACATTACTAAATATTAAGGCTAAGATTATAAATTATTTAAAAAACTCCGCGAAAATAAAGCTGTATTTTAACTACTCCATAACCTCTAGATTTAATATTTTTGTATATATATTGAGATTATCTTGTCTTTCTTTTATTTTGCAATCATTTTTATGTTCCAAATGTTCACAGCTGATTCTTAATACTGATGAAACATTGATAATTCTGCTCTATCGATATCGATATATCGATGTTTGTTTTCGAATATCGATGGATTTCTGAAATAGGTTATTATTATCAATTCAATTCTTGATTTATTGACCTTTCCATAGTTAATTGGGGGATTTTTGCTAGCTCGAGGTCCATATTACAGCTTTAAAAAATAAAAACTGAGTTTGTAATTTAGTATTTTGCCGATATACTTCGATCGTTCCACGGCAGATCGTCTTCAGGGCCTAAGCCAAATAAGTATAAAGTTACAAGAAAATAACAAATTACAATCTTACATTTAAACAATTTCAAATTAGGAATACAGACGATCTGCCTTGGATATTTTACAGAAATTGCTTAGTTTTTAAAACACATCTATTAAGATTTGCATTTGCATTTGTGTGTAACAGGCAGGCCTCACCAAGCACTTATGCATGTATATTCTTTATCAGGACTACGAGCTGAGTTGATATAGCCATATCTCCATATCCGTCTGTATACAAGAAACTTTTGTAGCATTTCATTTCAAAATTGATCCACTTCCAGGAGGATTTTCTCAACTTGAATTATGTATGACTATTATGACTAATTTGTCTGCCTGCAAATGAAGTTATTTTCCTTAAGTTGTGCACTTTAACTATTACAAACTATCACAATACTATCTCTCACCGAAAACCCTAAAAACTTAAAGTTTACCTCATACACCGTATCGATATTGTGCCAGATCCCCAGGTCTTTTAAACCCAGAGCTTTTGGTAAGTGACCGAGGGTAGACGGCGTGAAAGGGGTGTGGGAGTCAGTCAATGTTGATACCACTGGACACCTTGGCACACCATCGCCCAGATAATTCAATGGACACTGAATGTCGTCACATTGTCGCCTCGGGCTCAACTCCAACTCCAACTCCAACACCAACTCCAATAGCAACTGCAAACTGCAATTGCAATTGCAACTGCCTGAGCTGAGCTGAGTTGAGCTGAGGTACAGCTACCCCTCGCCTGTGGCTGCTGCGGCTGCGGCTGTATAGCTATATAGCTGCACTTCGCCTGATGGCATCTCGTTTGGCATCGTTTTGTTTCTTCGTCGTTTATCAAATGGCCAACAGGGCGCTGTTGGGCAACGCGTCGGCTAAGTGACAAGCAAAACCGCGAATTGACCAGAGAAAGTCCAACTCCAGTTTCAGCAGTTGCACTTGCTTTTCGTTGCCTTACACGCGTGCACCAACAGGCAGAGGCAAAGGGCAGAGGACAGAGGACAGAGTACGGCAGGATGCAGGACACATGCAGGCATTCTGGTGTACCGCTGTACGTTATTAATGTAGGCCGTACTGGATTCACACACAACAGCGACAAGGATGAGGAGAACGAGAACGAGAACGAGCACGAGAACGAATCACAAAAGATGCGTGCCTCGGTTTCAGTTTACCCCGCTCACTCCCCACATCTCAACGCCAGTTGTACTGCGGTCCCAGGCAGCATTGTTTTGGCCCAAAGTTGACCGAAAACTTGGGATTGTTGGTTGCTCGTTTTTGGTTTTTCTGACCAGCCAGACAGTCAGACAGGGCCAAGGGAAGGCAGGCCGGAAGGATTGCATTGCACTGCATTGCACTTGCCCTGTACTGCATTGCAACGTCCTCGAATGCAGCAAGTCCTTTTTTGCCGCTGTGCCAGAGACAGAGGGTGCCGAGGTGCCCGAGGAGCAACGAGTGCAGAGAAAACAGTACTATTACGTGGTGGCAAGGGGGCGGATGGGCGTGGCGTGACTGAGGCGTGCTACTGTATCAATTTATGGTTGAATTTGGTGTCTTCTCTCTGAATGTTGATTTCTGTGCTCACTACTTGTGTCTACATGTGTGTGATTGTGTGCGTGTGCGTGTGTGTGTGTGTGCGTGCGTGTGTGTGGCCGATTGTATGTGTTGAAATGTTGTCGGCATGCCGGAAATAAGTTTGCTGCCCGCAAAGTTAGTTGATTTAGGCATTAAAGCGAATCCAGAGCTCCTGCCTCGACCACGTGCTGCCTCTACCTCTTCTTCTCATCTCAGTCGCTATCTCAGTCAGTCAAGCTTCTCTGCTTGTGTCCAGGCCAAAGAGCAGGCACTTGAGCATTTATAAACAATGTATGGCTTAATTTGCTGTTAGTTAGTAGCAAATGTTGTTAATTTAGAGGCCAGGCAGACTAAACGGATAACAGATTGTCAGAACTGGATAGGGAGGGGTACAGTAGCACTTCGGATTACTTCAGTAATGAAATCAAACTACTTCAGATCAACATTATAAAGAAATGTATATTTTACAGTTACATTGTTGGACTTAGCCTAAAATTCTCAACTTGTTCAGGCGTTGATAGAAGTGAAATCTATTAGAACTTCTTTTATCATTACCATTGGCTTTTTATATATTTTGTGCATGTGTTAACCTACTATGTGAAATTTAAAATACCTAAATGAGTTCCAGCACTGAAATTCATTTACACACTCACATACACACACACACACACACACAGGCACACATAACTGAAATACCACAGACGGGGAATAAAAACCCAAAGTCCAATTAAAATTTAACTACATCAAAGTAGCAGCAGTATCAGTAGCTGTTTTAGATGAGACATAGAACACATCCACACACACACACACGCACACTTGCGTACATATGTAGGTCTGTATGTATTGGTATATAGCCATAACATTTAACAAGTTTAGTATTTAGGGTTCGAGTGCAGATTGGGTTCGTATGCTCTGTGGGAGCACAACAGCTGGACATGAACATGGACATGCGAACTATGAACAAAAAAGCACTGCAAAAAACAATGACCAGAGCGAGAAGGAGCGCAGATGACAAAGAGCAGGATGGCCACACTCTCAGGGTATCCATGGCATGTCGAAAATTGCGCAGCTTTACGGCAAATGCCGCAAATTGAAACAATTTACATGTTGTACATGTGTGTGGGGTCATCAAAGGGGTAAACTTGCGCGTAAGCCCTCGACCTTTGGGTGTTTGAGTATACATTTGTATGTGTGTGTGTGCGAGTGTGTTGACCGGCTATTGATACCAACGCACGATTGAGTAACGCCATCCCATCGTCCCTTAACAAAACCATGAATTTTGATTTAGCCCCAAGCCAGAAAGTTACCTCAGCAAAAAACCTCCAAAAATGAATACAAAATAACGGGGAAATAAAAAATCAGACTCGATCAACAACAATAACTAGATGCCAGCAGCAACAATGACGGCAACAGCAGCAGCAACAGCAACAACGAGGTGACAAACCGCGCGTGACTCTGAGCCCAGTTCCCAGTTCTCCGTTTCCATTATCCAGTTCGTCTCGTCGTTGGTGACGGCAAGCGCGGATTATAGCGCGTTTGTTCACGTTTTGCAGCTGGACACAATTTGGTTGTTCTTTACTTATTTCCTTCTTTCCGCACAGTACTACTATATAAAGGGCGGCTAGAACAGCTATGCTGATGCACTACGAGGCACTCGACTTGGGCGAATCGGTGATGCTATTAATGACGCTTTTTTAATTCATTTGTCCGCTTAATTATTATTTATTTAATGTTAAATAAATATATCAAAATATTTTTTAAAATACTCCTTTTTGTTTGCTGTCATTTTGCAAGATATCTATTGCTTATAATATATAAAATTATAAGTAATTAATACCAAAAAGTTAAATATATTATTTCCGTGATTTATTGCGATTTTTCTGGTTTTATTTATTCTTTATATTAGTCCGGGTACTTACATTTTTAGAAGATATAAATAAGAAGTTGATTTTACAAATGCAAAATTATTATTTGTAAAATTCACCAACTACCAAAACATATTTATTATTTTAATGCCAACTAAAAGCAATTGGCAAAAATGTTAAAAATAAAAGTAAAATGGGAAATCCATGATAAAATATATTAAAATTCCAATGAAAATGATAGTTAATTAAAATCTGGGGATAAATTATGATTTAACCATTAAAAAGAAATCCTCATAAGGTTCAGCATTTGATGCACGGTTTAAAGAAAGCTTTACCCCTATAGTATAAGTTGCTAATAATAACAGTAGGCTATAAGAAATTTATATATTAAATAAACAGAATTTTTAAAGAAAAAAAAAAAAAAAAAAAAAGAAAGCTCAGATCAGCCTAAAACAGTGCTGCCCAAAACTCTTAACTCCTATCACATGTACGATTTACTGAGCAGCGCTGCTTTGACACACACAGTAGATTTATGTAGATAGTGTGAGTTTGGGCACCACTGGTCTAAAATCATTGGTTAAATGTTAAACTAAGACTAAGATGCATTAATAAGTTAATAAAGTTAAAATTATAGCAGCATTATTATAACTGAATAGGATAAAAAGAAAGCGAGGTCACAGTCGGTCGGTCGTAGTGGATAGTAGCAGAGCCTGTACTTCGCTTTGCATCTGATGTCGATAGCAGCAGCAGACGATGACACGTCACAAGGCTACTATGTACTATATCAGTGTTGCCCAAAAGTCATAATTCCTATCACATGTGCGCTTTGCTTGACAGCGCTGTTTTTACACGCACAAAATGCAGTTATGCCCACAGAGCGTGTGTTGTGCAGGTCATTACATGCACCACATGACTCGGATCAGCACTTACCGTTGGCTCACTTATTCACTCTTTTTATCTCCGCAGATGCTACGGTAATAACCTTTATAAAGTAAATTTACAATAAAGCGAAAATGGTGAATGGTGAATTGTGCATGGAGACACTGTGAGCAGTAGTCGGCGGCATGGTGGATAACCAGCACGGGGATTGTCCATTTTGTGCCTGGTTTTTACTGCTGTTTTCCGTTTATTTGTCGTTGTCTTGTTGTTTTTTGGTGCTTTGCTGCCCACGCGCCGACACGTTTGGTTTCCGTTGTATTTTCGCTACGATTTCCTTTCGCGCTTTCCCCCTTATCATTTGCATTACCATGTCCAATCTGAGTCCCTTTCCCAGTCCCAATCGTGTGCCGTAGTCTCTTTTTTCGTTTTTTTGGGTTTGTTGGCCAAAAGTCAACCCATGAGCTGCGGCATTTTTAAGTAATTTTTATCGGTCAATTGTAGTCTGGGAAGATTGGGGATAACTGGGCAGCTGGACAGCTGGACAACTGGACAACTGTTGGTGGTGAGGCGCGAATGGAATTGAGAGTGGCGAGGGGCGACTGGCGACTGAGGGATGTGAATCACACAAAGAAATCTGCAACTAGAAATTTTAAAGTTGTTATGCGACCAACAACAATGACAACTCCACCAACAAGGTCAGCGGATGCGGTTACCAACTCCCTTATCCCAATTACTCCCACAAGAATGCAAGAGGAGAGGTCTCCCCGTCACCCCCTTGGTTGATGCAGTGCGTTTGTCTTGCTGAACTGGCACTGACTGATGATGCTTGTGTTTTGGAGCATGGGCACGGCGAACGTCGACAAGTGACAAAATATGCAAGGATCAAACCACAAATTCTCACCCGTGAGTCCACAATCATTTTGACACTGGTTACGGCAATGTGTGCGTGTGGTGTAGGCGCAGTACATGTCGACGCGGATGAGGACCAGATTTTCGTTTGGATAGTTGCATGCCACAGCTAGCCACAGGTCCTGTGTCCCGTGTTCCGTGTCCTGTGTCCTGTGTCCTTCCGTCATGTCCTTTGCCGCGTTGGAGGAAATTGAAAAGTGCAACGCAAATTGCGTTCCGCTGAAGCTACAACCATCCACACGTTCCACGTTCCATGCACCATGCACCACGTTGCACGTTGCACGTTACCCGTCGTTACATGCCGTCGAGTGCTTGACAATTGGTTTGTGTTTATGCGTGCTGTCCGGCTCCACAGCCAACCAGTCAGCCCAAGCCCTAGCCATAGGACCTTCTGCAGCTCCGATCTCCACCATCTGCACTATGGGCTTGTCATGTAAAATGCCGTTTGACTGTGATTTAAAGACATTAACATGATGGCTCTCCAAATTTCATTGCCAGCACTGGCTTCCAATTTTGAGTCACTTTTCGCACTCGTGCTTCGCTGTGGCAAATGAAGCTTGATTCTGCTAAAGTGTTCGTAATTTTTAGCTAAAAAGTTGGAATTTTTAACTGATTAATGATCTTTAATACTACTAGTGGCTACATACCAACGCAATAGACTGTAAGCTGCCCTGATATAATGTACATAGATACATACATAGATACGTACATAGGTTTGATTTTACTAGTCGAATCTTGACGTCTTTTAACGTATAAGCCAGAACCAAAATTAAGACTCTTCTTGAGTTTATATCAGTGATGCCTGTACTCTCAGAGCAAACGTTGCTCTTTCGATTTTCGGCGCCGGTCCGTCGGCTAGGCAAAACCAAGACCTTTTGTTCGACGCACGACGCTGTTACAAGACCAAAATGCACGCATTCAACGACTGCGGCGTTGTCGAATGAGGTTTTCTAAAGTCGTAGCATTCCCGACTACGATTTTCGTGTTCACCGTGTATTAATATGGATTATTATCTTTATTACTCTGCGGTATTGCTGATTAGACAGGACTGAGAGGCGGGGATTAAAAAGACAAAACTGTACTAACAGTGATACCTCCACACCAGGTTTTATCATTTGTTTTGTAACTTAAATGAATTTATGTCATAATAACTAAACATAATTTAACGGATTCTCCTTTAACCTAAAAATCATATGAGAATTTTACAGAATATTTATCTTATCTTTCTTCTGTCATGCTCTGTCGTTTGCAGCTGTCTTGGGAGTGAGGCGGGTGTTAGTTCTTCATCGTTTGGCCAAAGAAGACAAGATTGTGCGTTTAAAAAAAGTGCAGGCTCACGCTCAAGGACATCTGGAGCAGTTCGAGCAGGAGCCAGAGGAGCAGTCACATCCATATACACACCACCAGTTGCATCAACTGCAGCAGCAGCAGCAGCAGCATCTACCACTACAGCAGCACCAGCCGCAGCAGCTTCACTACAGCAGTCACTACAGTTCACAGGTACACCCACAGCAACACCAACACCACAGCAACAGCAACAACAACAACAACAGCCACAAAATGCATTTGACAACAACCAGCAGTAATTCGACGGCCTCAAACGCCAACAACAACAACAACAACAATAACACATCGAACAGCAACAACAACAACAACTCCAGCAGTAGTAACAACAACAACAACAACTCAAGCAACGCAAATGGCACCAACAACAACTCAAGCAACTCCAACAACAACAACAGCAGCACTGAACAGAACACGCCTCCAACACCCGCTCAACTGCTAAACGAAGCCTACACCAAGATGACCTCGGACATTCTAGCCGAACGAACCCTGGGCGACTTCCTGACCGAACATCCCGGCGAGCTGATTAGAACAAGCAGTCCTCTCTTCGTGTGTACCGTCCTCCCACCACACTGGCGATCCAATAAAACGCTGCCAGTGGCCTTCAAGGTCGTCTCACTGGGCGACATCATGGATGGCACCATGGTGACTGTGCGGGCTGGCAACGATGAGAACTACTGCGCCGAGTTGCGCAACTGCACCGCTGTCATGAAGAACCAAGTGGCCAAATTCAATGATCTGCGATTTGTGGGACGCAGTGGAAGAGGTGAGTCCAAGAAATCCAATAACCATGGGAACTACACTATATATGATATACATTCTGTACGAAACTAGACTGGAAGTTAAGGTTAAGTAACTTAGATGACAACCTCTGAATTTACTTAGATAGAACAGATTGATTTTGTGATTTAAAAGAAAGTTACAGAAAACTCCGCAAGTTCTTGTTTTTCAAAATGAGTAGCCTTGGAAGGTTTACGTTAAGCTGGTATCTAAAGATTTGTGTACAAAACCTTCCGTTTCATTAAGAACGTTAGCTTGGGGTGAATAGATAGTTGGTGGAACGTTTCAAGGAAGTCCACATGTTTTTATAAAAGGATAGAAATGGAAATGGTTTTCTTGGTAATAAAAGAGACTGCTCAATTCACCTGGAAACTTACAGTAGTTAGTATCAAGAAAGTTCCGTAGAGGGCATCCAATTTACCTGTAAGGTTAGCTAAGGTTGGAGTAAGGTTCTTTCTTTGCATTCGTTTATGTATTTACCCAAAAGCAGTTTATGGAAATCGTCTCATTCAGTTAAGAAATTAGTTCCTAAGAAAGTTTACTTGTAAGGTTAGCCCGTTTTGAGATAGAAAGCGACAGTTAGTTTTAAATAATTCTGCAAGATCATTTAAATTGTTAAGGTATTTTAATGTCTAAAGTCTAAAGGAAGAAAGTTGTTATGAAGAAAGTTCCAAGTGAGGATGTTAGCTCTCTCTGCATTATATATGTTATGATATCAATAGGTAGGAAAAATCTTAAACATATATATTTTGTAGAGGGCAGAGTAAATGAAGGACTTTCTCGGCCATAACTATTCTCAAATGATGGGCAAGCCTTTGCTCCCAGAGCAAGCGTTGCTTTCCGTCAGTCTGCCACAAAATACTCTAACCCTTTGCTCGCATCGCGAAACTATTACATGAACAGAATTCACACAGTTTAAAGTTTATAGATTTTATTTTGCAACAGACAGAAACTTTTTCATACTGGCACTGCGATTCCCACAAAGTGGGCCTATTTACAATATTTAATTATTCATCTAGTAATCTCTTTTCAATGCTTTCGCTATTGCTGTCTCTGTGTTCCTTTTTGGTGGAAAACTCATCATTTCGTGGGCAAAACATAAAAAGGAAACTTTTTCAAGTGCTTCGCTTATAGGGCATTGTCAGTGCACAATGTTTTGGGGTTTGGGAATTGGGCGGGATTGGATTGTGTTGGGCCTTTCTTTTGTGGCCGAAATGCACTCGAAACAATTTGTTCAATTATCGCCCCCTCCTCCCCGCCGGCTCTTGCCACATCGCCATTCACCGAGTGGCGAAAGTTTTGAGTGCGACCCCCTTCATCCAAATCCATTCTCGCTTTTATATGTGTATTATTCTGGCACTTTTTGCACTGCGCTACTCAGCGTTTCCCTCTTTTTTTCCAGCTTTTTTTTTTGTTTATTTTTTGACACTGGCATGCTTTTGTATCCTTTTGTAACCGCTTGTAAAACGCTGCACAAAATTGTCAGCACTTCATTAGCAGACGAGTGCCGAGTGCCGAGTGCTCTACCAATTGCCCGTTCACAGCTCGAAGTTTCCTGTTTCCAGTTGTTAGTTGGTTAGTGAGATGGACTTCATCTTACAGCATTTAATAAACTGTCATCATGGTACTCCGGACACTTTAGTCTACGACAGAAAAACGCAATATTGGTACACTTTAGAGTTCTACAAAATGGTGGATGAAAACTAAAATCAGCCAGGTAATGACCATGGGCAGTTCAGAATAACGTATGTAAGCCGAGTTACAGACGGAGTGAAAGAGCAATTGGTTGTTTCCGCTGCGGTAAAACCGCAAAAACCAAACCTCTAACTACGTCAACTGTGACAGAGCCACGTCAGCAGCAGCAGCAGCCAAGTAGTGAGAGGCAATAGGCCAGACTCGAGAGGAGGTCGCCCCTCAGCTGACCAAGACTGCATACACTGTCACGCAGTGGACACATGCCGATAGATGCGACTCGCAGTGAGGCGTTTAATTGTAAATTTCCCATTCATTTAGGTCGTCTGGGCAAACAAATCCTTATGAACCCAATGCAGCTATTCCAGCTAGAGAGGCAGAGGCCACATGAACCAAGCGATGCGTCGCATGAAAGACAATTGCTCTGTAGAAGTAGTGTAAAAATGTTGCGTTATCTCTTATTTTACCTTTGCATTGCACTTAGTTCTTTTAGGAAATAACATACAGTATATTGTTGCGCTTTAGTTTCATTCGATTTCGTTCGCACAACTTGTCGTATGAGCGATTTATGCTGCCACACTGCGTCGGTCCGCCATTTTGTTTTAGCTGCTGGCTGCAGTTACTGTCGCCCGCTAATTACAATATTGAATGCATAGCTCAACTAACTGTGCCTCCTAACTGCTAAATTACTGCCACCTCCGGTGCCTCCGGTACCTCCGGTACCTCCTTCTCCCTTGACCAGCACTCCTCCCCCTTTTTCCGTGACTTTGACGCTTTGATATCGTGTGCGCGCGTCATGCAATTTAATTACCCAGGCATCGATTTATTTGGCCCCTGCGTCCTGCATTGAGCTACAATTTTAATTAGCAAAGTGCCATGCACATGCACGCACACGCATACGCACAAGCACGTTCAAACTACGGACAGACATACAAGCATACCGACATACACACGCGGAAGGGGAAGGGGAACAATCGGTGCCAGCTGGCGATTGTTACGAGAGGTTTTTTATTTCGTACTCCTTGCCCAGGGTTTGTACACATCGATGGCTTTGCCATAGTCGCATCCCATGCTACGCACCACATTATCGGTTAGGGCAGTAAGTCAGGTTTGAGGCCAAGTGGGTTGAGGTTTTTATTTACACAGCTTTCTCAGGCCATTTAAGACAGCCGCAAAATGAACTTAACCGTCTCCAGCCAAACAATCGAAAGTGAAAGGGCGCCAAGTGGAAAAAGAAATGTAGGATGTTAAGTATGAAGCACAAAAGGACGACACGAAAAGGGGCGCTTCGAGTTGGGGTCCCAAATCAGGGTTTGGGCTTGGCAAGACAAATGCCTGGCAAAAGTCGAGATCTCAACTGTGTTCCTGCGTTCAAAAGGAGGCGTTAAAAGGGCACGACAAGCAGCACAAATAAAAAACTTCTACTTCTACGAACTGACACCTTGACTGCCGCACACCCTGCTGCGGGCTCACCAGGAGCTGTGAGCATGATACGAATCGAGTCGCAAATTTGGGCGTCAAATTGTGCTTGGAGGGTTCACTTGTTGTTGCCGTGGTTCCTGTTGCTCTTGCTCTTGCTGTTGATTTTGTGTTGTTAAAAATGTTGCGGATAACGGGGATGGGATGCAACAGAGTGCCATAAAGTGTGTCATTTGCAGTTATGCTGATATGAGCAAGTGGAGTCAATAAACTAACAGCAAGTGTAGCTGCGTTTAGTGCGAGATCTCTCAGCCTAAGTTTGTGCCATTTCATGGGTTGTTATCATTGCAGCAAAGCCATTGGCAATGCTAGAGACATTCGAATCAAAGCTGTTGACAAATAACTCAAATCCTTGTTGCAAATCCTTGGCAATTTACAAAACAAGCGTCATAAATCAATTGGGTAATGAAAGGCATACAACACACACACGTGGCCGGGATTGGGGTAAGCATGTGTGTGTCTACGGTGTGTGGTGCAGGCAAGACAAAGTGGAGTAGGCCACACAAGCCTCACACTCACACACATCTACTCCGTCTTACTGGCAATGCGTTCTGCCGGGTCACAAATCACAAGGAAATCAATTTGTTGCTCCACCTATCAAGACAAAGGAAGCTGGCGAGCTATATCCTACACACATAATCGTTTTGGTGGCTTAAAATTTACAATTTGCGGATTATTTGCAATTAAATTTGTCACCCTCCTCCTTCTGTTGCCATATTTTTGAGCAAATATTTGCGCCATTTGTCATCTACACACATGCACACACGCACACGCACGTTTTATTTACCTGCACATATTTATTTTTTACCTTGAGACATTTGCAAACAACAAAGCGGGCGACATTCGAAATTTCACTTTACTTTCTACTTACCTGAGCTTAGCCGTACTGTAAGCCCTTGAAAGCTTTTTGAGCCTTATCTAACTCAGCCAGTAAGTCGGCCAACAGCAAAACGCATTTTGTGGCTTTATGGTTTAGCCCCCACTCTTTCCTTTGTAACTTCTTTAATTTCGTTCAACATTTTTTTGGTTTGTGCCCAAAACAACTTTCAGTACCGAAAAGTCAATGGGTGTTGACGGTTCAACTGGTCGACAAATTTATGACATTATTAGACCCTGTACTTTAAAAAAGTACAAAGGGGTCTATTAAGTTTGTGCAACTCAGAAATGTATGTAACAGACAGAAGGAGGCCTAATACATAGGCAGGCTAAGTTTATGTTTTTAATTTGATATCTCATCCCCCTCCCCTCAAATTTGCTAAAATGTGCTTAGCGTGTACAGTTTTGAAGTCACTGGATTCCTTCTCTGCATGCATAAAGCTTTAGGTGCTTTGAATGTTTGGTGCAATTTGCAGCCCAATCGGATAATAAACACTGAAGATATTGGACAATCAATTTTCTGCAGTAGGTATTTGGCTAGGGGAGGGGAAGGCCACAGTGTACGCGGCCTCTAGGGCGTATTGTGTATATTTGCACCGTTTCCATTTGGGGAGCTACGAAATATTTTATACACGTAACGTTAGTTCAAATATTCAATATATATGATCGAACAGAGAAAATCGAGGGACAGAGACTGAAATTGTTACTTACGTACATATATACTTATATAACATTATAATTTGGCCATCTTTTATTATCTCTTATCACTTAAAGAGCTTTACAAATCAGTGTCAAGAATAAGTTTCCAAAGGAAGTGCATAAATATCTTGAATCGTCATTGCAACTACTTCACTCCCAACTATATTCACTGCCTGCAAATAAACTTTCTAGCCAAATTGAGAAAGCATTATCAAAAAATATAGAGAATAGCGCAACAATGAACTAAACTTGATGACAATAAAGACAAAGTGCCACAAGTTAGTGTTAAAAAGCGTTTTGTATCAGGAACAGCAAGTGAACAGCGACTGAGGACAGGCGGACAGACAAGAGACAAGAGACAAATAGACAGGCTAAAGGGGCGTTGATTTTAGCCACTTGAAGCCGACTGCAAACAGACTCAAGACGAAATTCATTTTTTATGGAAAGCATCAAGTTGAGAACTAAACAACTAGAGAATGAGTTTTGCGGGGTGAAATGAAGACCGGGGATGAATGTTGCTGTTGTTGGCAGGCTCTGTGGGATGTGCCATCAACATGTGTAAGCCTCAGTATTTTTTAGTGTGTGTGTGTGTATGTGTGTGTGTGTGGGTGTATAGTATACATGTGCAAGACGGTGGTTTATTTTGTTGTGTGCGCTGAAATGATTTACGCTTTGTTTGTCAACTTAAAAAGCAAACGCCGGCAACTGGCAAAACACTTGGAAGACATTGCACATACGCCGCGTTGTCATAGCCAGACAAAAAAGACAAAAAGCAACACGGTTTCGCCAAGACATGCCTGCTCTGGCAGTTCTTTGTCGACAGAGGGGTATTGGCTTGAAATGCTTTTAATTGAATCCTAGCTGAGAATTCGTCGCGCCCCTTGGCAACACTTGACAATGGCAAAAAAATAATGAGAAGTTAGCTGAGGACGTGGAAGGCATTGGCAAGGCGGACTAGTAGGCGAGTAGGCGTAACAAGTTAATTAAAAGAAAACTGTGTGGCACAAATGAAATAAATCTTGGCTCCCACAACTCTTGCTCTACACTCTATGTCTCCCTCCTCTCCGCTCTCCGCTCTCTGTCTTCCCTGTTGCCAGAAATGATGTGTGTAGACAATGGGTTTAATTGTAATTAATTCTTTAAAAGATGAATGAAGATGTGTACTATAGTTACAGCCAACTAGGTTTAAGCAAAGAATTTAAGAACGTAAACACAAAATTAACTTGTATTAAATGCATGTATTTAAATTTTATTGTATTGAAAAGCGTTATAAATGGGATGGGCACAGGTTTTAAAAGGGGAAAACGATTTGATTTCGAACATACTTGTTTCTACACTAGTTTTCAATCGAATTTACTCGTCTTATATTCGTTTTCATAACGATTCGATAACAAATGCATGTATATCTCCTACTGTCGGTTGCATCCGACTGTAGCTTTCCCTACTCTTTATTAAATATGCAGTCTGTATCTTATGGTTGCATCTATTAAATAGAAATAAGTTTTCTTTCATATTTACACAATGGCTTAATCCAATATATATGTATCTGCAGTTGAATATCCAAAAAGAATTCATAGTTACATTCTAAACGTTAAAGCTCTAGATGTTCCAAACTCATTGGATCATAGTTTTTGTGTCTGTGTGGATTATTGTTTTATAGTCAACAACAAATTGTTTTCGATTTTTACGATGTGACAATCGACCGATGTTTTGAGGCCTCTTTGATACCATAAATGCGGCATGTGGCATGTGGCATGTGTCATATGTGGCATGTGGGGCGAGGGCGGGGGCGGTGTGTTGCGTGTATAGCAGGCATTTGCCACAGTTGAGTTGCATAGAACAAGCAATGAATTTGTTAAATTTGTTTGTGTCGTTTGGCTGTTTCATTGAACTTGTTATTGGTACTGTTATTGTTGAATTTGTGCTTTGTTTGGCCTGATTGCAGGAAAGAGCTTCACATTAACCATCACCGTGTCAACGAATCCACCACACATAGCCACCTACAACAAGGCGATTAAGGTGACTGTCGATGGGCCACGTGAACCACGATCCAAAACCAGTAAGTATAAGCTGTATATAACTGTACATATATACACACACACCACACATACACACAAACACACGTATTCACATATAGATACATACATGTACGGAGAGAGAGAAAGATTTATACTTGTGTATTGATTTGCCGAGCTGCAACAATTAAAACAATGAAAGGGACTGTAGTAAAGCTCACACACATACACACTCCCTTCTCCGCGTCTCTCACTATGTGTCTTTTTCCTTAGCTATCCCACTCAATGACTGCTGTCAGCAGTGTTGCCAATTTGTCCTTTTTCCGGACAGATCTGTCCTTTTTTAAACTGCTATTGCCGGAAAAATTCTAGAACGTCCCCTATACGGAGAAAATGTAATTTTTAGACCCTGTACTTTAAAAAAGTACAAAAGGGTCTATTAAGATTGTGCAAGCCCGAAATGTATGTAACAGGCAGAAGGAGGCGTGGCAGACCCCACAAAGTATATATATTCTTGATCAGGACGACGAGCTGAGTCGATCTAGCCATGTCCGTCTGTCTGTCCGTCTGTCTGTCCGTCTGTCTGTCCGTCTGTCTGTCCGTCTGTCTGTCCGTCTGTCCGTCTGTCCGTCTGTCCGTCCGTATGAACACCTAGATCTCGGAAACTGTAAGAGCTAGAGACATCATATTTGGCAGTTAGATGCCCCTATAGCGCAAGCAGATCAAGTTTGTTTTAGATTTTTGATACCTCCCCCCCCTCCCCCAAAAACCGCGAAAAACTGCCACACCCACAATTTTAAACATAAAAACTTGTATTTTGGCATACGATAATCTTATGATAATCTTTATCTGTTCTGTGAATTTCGGCCCAATCGGATAATAAACACCGGAGATATTCAAGATTCAATTCCTTGTACTAGGTAAGGGGGGAGCAGCGCGAGCGTATGTGTGGTTGCGTTTGACTTTGCGCTATGTTTAGACCCTGTACTTTAAAAAAGTACAAAAGGGTCTATTAAGATTGTGCAAGTCCGAAATGTATGTAACAGGCAGAAGGAGGCGTGGCAGACCCCACAAAGTATATATATTCTTGATCAGGACGACGAGCTGAGTCGATCTAGCCATGTCCGTCTGTCTGTCTGTCCGTCTGTCCGTCTGTCCGTCCGTCCGTCCGTCCGTCTGTCCGTCCGTATGAACACCTAGATCTCGGAAACTGTAAGAGCTAGAGACATCATATTTGGCAGTTAGATGCCCCTATAGTGTAGGCAGATCAAGTTTGTTTTAGATTTTTGATACCTGTCCCCCCTCCCCCAAAAACCGCGAAAAACTGCCACACCCACAATTTTAAACATACAAACATGTGCTTTGACATACCATAATCTTATAACAATCTTTATCTGTGCTGTGAATTGTGGCTCAATCGGATAATAAACACCGGAGATATTCAAGATTCAATTCCCAGTACTAGGTAAGGGGGGAGCAGCGCGAGCGTATGTGTGGTTGCGTTTGACTTTGCGCTATGTGTGCATGTGTGAGTGTTTGTTAGTGTGTGTGTGTGTGCGAAGGAAAGTACAGGGTCTCCTACTGTCGGTAAAATCCGACTGTAGCTTTCCGAGTTTTTTTTTGTTAGGTTTGTGTATTACATAGGCAGGTCAAGTTTATTCAAAATGTTTGTAAAGTCAATCCCCTCCCCATCAAATTCTCAAAAATATTCCCAGCATGTACAGTTTTAGAGTCACATGAACACATTGCATGGACAAAGCTTTAGGTGCTTTGCGTGTTTGGTGCGATTTGCAGCCCAATCGGATAATAAACACCAGAGACATTGGACAGTTTTTTAGACCCTGTACTTTAAAAAAGTACAAAAGGGTTGTCGTAGGAGATAAATATTATCTCCGATCGGAGATATGTGGTCTTAATAATTATTATCTCCGCCGACAAATCTCCGCCGGCGGAGATAATTCTCCGCCGATATATCTCCGCCGGCGGAGTTAATAATTATCTCCGCCGATATATCTCCGCCGGCGGAGTTAATAATTATCTCCGCCGAGATATCTCCGCCGAGATATAATTATCTCCGCAGAGATATCTCCGCCGGCGGAGTTAATAATTATCTTAATTATAATTATATAATTATTATCTCCGATATATATGTCGTTGGCGATTTGTAGCCCAATCGGATAATAAACACCAGAGACATTGGACAGTTTTTTAGACCCTGTACTTTAAAAAAGTACAAAAGGGTTGTCGTAGGAGACATCTCCGCCGGCGGAGTTAATAATTATCTCCGCCGAGATATCTCCGCCGGCGGAGTTAATTATCTCCGCCGAGATATCTCCGCCGGCGGAGTTAATAATTATCTCCGCCGAGATATCTCCGCCGATATATCTCCGCCGGCGGAGTTAATTATCTCCGCCGAGATATCTCCGCCGGCGGAGTTAATAATTATCTCCGCCGAGATATAATTATCTCCGCCGAGATATCTCCGCCGGCGGAGTTAATAATTATCTTAATCATAATTATATAATTATTATCTCCGATAGATATGTCGTTGGCGATTTGTAGCCCAATCGGATAATAAACACCAGAGACATTGGACAGTTTTTTAGACCCTGTACTCTTAAAAAAGTACAAAAGGGTTGTCGTAGGAGACATATCTCCGCCGGCGGAGTTAATACATTATCTCCGCCGAGATATCTCCGCCGGCGGAGTTAATTATCTTCCGCCGATATATCTCCGCCGGCGGAGTTAATTATCTCCGCCGAGATATCTCCGCCGGCGGAGTTAATAATTATCTCCGCCGAGATATCTCCGCCGAGATATCTCCGCGGCGGAGTTAATAATTATCTCCGCCGAGATATCTCCGCCGGCGGAGTTAATTATCTCCGCCGATATATCTCCGCCGGCGGAGTTCATTATTTCTCCGCCGATATATCTCCGCCGGCGGAGTTAATTATCTCCGCCGAGATATCTCCGCCGGCGGAGTTAATAATTATCTCCGCCGAGATATCTCCGCCGATTATCTCCGCCGATATATCTCCGCCGGCGGAGTTAATAATTATCTCCGCCGATATATCTCCGCCGGCGGAGTTAATGATCTCCGCCGAGATATCTCCGCCGGCGGAGTTAATAATTATCTCCGCCGAGATATCTTATCTCCGCCATATATCTCCGCCGGCGGAGCTAATAATTATCTCCGCCGAGATATCTCCGCCGGCGGAGTTACATTATCTCCGCCGAGTATATCTCCGCCTGCGGCAGTTAATCATTATCTCCGCCAGATATCTCCGCCGATATATCTCCGCCGAGATATCTCCGCCGGCGGAGTTAATAATTATCTCCGCCGAGATATCTCCGCCGGCGGAGTTAATAATATCTCCGCCGATATATCTCCGCCGGCGGAGTTAATAATTATCTCCGCCGATATATCTCCGCCGGCGGAGTTAATTATCTCCGCCGATATATCTCCGCCGGCGGAGTTAATTATTCCTCCGCCGAGATATCTCCGCCGGCGGAGTTAATTATCTCCGCCGAGATATCTCCGCCGGCGGAGTTAATCTCCGCCGAGATATCTCCGCCGATATATCTCCGCCGGCGGAGTTAATATTATCTCCGCCGAGATATCTCCCGCCTGCGGAGTAATAATTAACTCCGCCGAGATATCTCCGCCGAGATATCTCCGCCGGCGGAGTTAATCATATCTCCGCCGATATATCTCCGCCGGCGGAGTTAATAATTATCTCCGCCGAGATATCTCCGCCGGCGGAGTTAATAATTATCTCCGCCGAGATATCTCCGCCGGCGGAGTTAATAATTATCTCCGCCGAGATATCTCCGCCGGCGGAGTTAATTATCTCCGCCGAGATATCTCCGCCGGCGGAGTTAATTATCTCCGCCGAGATATCTCCGCCGGCGGAGTTAATTATCTCCGCCGAGATATCTCCGCCGGCGGAGTTAATTATCTCCGCCGATATATCTCCGCCGGCGGAGTTAATAATTATCTCCGCCGATATATCTCCGCCGGCGGAGTTAATTATCTCCGCCGAGATATCTCCGCCGGCGGAGTTAATAATTATCTCCGCCGAGATATCTCCGCCGGCGGAGTTAATTATCTCCGCCGAGATATCTCCGCCGGCGGAGTTAATAATTATCTCCGCCGAGATATCTCCGCCGGCGGAGTTAATTATCTCCGCCGATATATCTCCGCCGGCGGAGTTAATAATTATCTCCGCCGAGATATCTCCGCCGGCGGAGTTAATTATCTCCGCCGAGATATCTCCGCCGGCGGAGTTAATAATTATCTCCGCCGAGATATCTCCGCCGGCGGAGTTAATAATTATCTCCGCCGAGATATCTCCGCCGGCGGAGTTAATAATTATCTCCGCCGAGATATCTCCGCCGGCGGAGTTAATAATTATCTCCGCCGAGATATCTCCGCCGGCGGAGTTAATTATCTCCGCCGAGATATCTCCGCCGGCGGAGTTAATTATCTCCGCCGAGATATCTCCGCCGGCGGAGTTATAATTATCTCCGCCGAGATATCTCCGCCGATATCTCCGCCGGCGGAGTTAATAATTATCTCCGCCGAGATATCTCCGCCGGCGGAGTTAATAATTATCTCCGCAGAGATATCTCCGCCGGCGGAGTTAATAATTATCTCCGCCGAGATATCTCCGCCGGCGGAGTTAATCATTATCTCCGCCGAGATATCTCCGCCGGCGGAGTTAATAATTATCTTAATTATAATTATATAATTATTATCTCCGATATATATGTCGTTGGCGATTTGTAGCCCAATCGGATAATAAACACCAGAGACATTGGACAGTTTTTTAGACCCTGTACTTTAAAAAAGTACAAAAGGGTTGTCGTAGGAGATATCTCCGCCGGCGGAGTTAATAATTATCTCCGCCGATATATCTCCGCCGGCGGAGTTAATTATCTCCGCCGAGATATCTCCGCCGGCGGAGTTAATAATTATCTCCGCCGAGATATCTCCGCCGATATATCTCCGCCGGCGGAGTTAATTATCTCCGCCGAGATATCTCCGCCGGCGGAGTTAATAATTATCTCCGCCGAGATATAATTATCTCCGCAGAGATATCTCCGCCGGCGGAGTTAATAATTATCTTAATTATAATTATATAATTATTATCTCCGATATATATGTCGTTGGCGATTTGTAGCCCAATCGGATAATAAACACCAGAGACATTGGACAGTTTTTTAGACCCTGTACTTTAAAAAAGTACAAAAGGGTTGTCGTAGGAGACAACTCCGCCGGCGGAGTTAATAATTATCTCCGCCGATATATCTCCGCCGGCGGAGTTAATTATCTCCGCCGATATATCTCCGCCGGCGGAGTTAATTATCTCCGCCGAGATATCTCCGCCGGCGGAGTTAATAATTATCTCCGCCGAGATATCTCCGCCGAGATATCTCCGCCGGCGGAGTTAATAATTATCTCCGCCGATATATCTCCGCCGGCGGAGTTATAATTATCTCCGCCGATATATCTCCGCCGGCGGAGTTAATAATTATCTCCGCCGATATATCTCCGCCGGCGGAGTTAATTATCTCCGCCGAGATATCTCCGCCGGCGGAGTTAATAATTATCTCCGCCGAGATATCTCCGCCGATTATCTCCGCCGATATATCTCCGCCGGCGGAGTTAATAATTATCTCCGCCCATATATCTCCGCCGATATATCTCCGCCGAGATATCTCCGCCGGCGGAGTTAATAATTATCTCCGCCGATATATCTCCGCCGGCGGAGTTAATTATCTCCGCCGATATATCTCCGCCGGCGGAGTTAATAATTATCTCCGCCGATATATCTCCGCCGGCGGAGTTAATTATCTCCGCCGAGATATCTCCGCCGGCGGAGTTAATAATTATCTCCGCCCATATATCTCCGCCGATATATCTCCGCCGAGATATCTCCGCCGGCGGAGTTAATAATTATCTCCGCCGATATATCTCCGCCGGCGGAGTTAATTATCTCCGCCCATATATCTCCGCCGGCGGAGTTAATAATTATCTCCGCCGATATATCTCCGCCGGCGGAGTTAATAATTATCTCCGCCGATATATCTCCGCCGGCGGAGTTAATTATCTCCGCCGAGATATCTCCGCCGGCGGAGTTAATAATTATCTCCGCCCATATATCTCCGCCGATATATCTCCGCCGAGATATCTCCGCCGGCGGAGTTAATAATTATCTCCGCCGATATATCTCCGCCGGCGGAGTTAATTATCTCCGCCCAGATATCTCCGCCGGCGGAGTTAATAATTATCTCCGCCGATATATCTCCGCCGGCGGAGTTAATTATCTCCGCCGATATATCTCCGCCGGCGGAGTTAATTATCTCCGCCGAGATATCTCCGCCGGCGGAGTTAATAATTATCTCCGCCGAGATATCTCCGCCGATTATCTCCGCCGAGATATCTCCGCCGATATATCTCCGCCGGCGGAGTTAATTATCTCCGCCGAGATATCTCCGCCGGCGGAGTTAATAATTATCTCCGCCGAGATATCTCCGCCGAGATATCTCCGCCGGCGGAGTTAATAATTATCTCCGCCGATATATCTCCGCCGGCGGAGTTAATAATTATCTCCGCCGAGATATCTCCGCCGGCGGAGTTAATAATTATCTCCGCCGAGATATCTCCGCCGAGATATCTCCGCCGGCGGAGTTAATAATTATCTCCGCCGATATATCTCCGCCGGCGGAGTTAATAATTATCTCCGCCGATATATCTCCGCCGGCGGAGTTAATTATCTCCGCCCATATATCTCCGCCGGCGGAGTTAATAATTATCTCCGCCGAGATATCTCCGCCGGCGGAGTTAATTATCTCCGCCGAGATATCTCCGCCGGCGGAGTTAATAATTATCTCCGCCCATATATCTCCGCCGATATATCTCCGCCGAGATATCTCCGCCGGCGGAGTTAATAATTATCTCCGCCGATATATCTCCGCCGGCGGAGTTAATTATCTCCGCCCATATATCTCCGCCGGCGGAGTTAATAATTATCTCCGCCGATATATCTCCGCCGGCGGAGTTAATTATCTCCGCCGATATATCTCCGCCGGCGGAGTTAATTATCTCCGCCGCAGATATCTCCGCCGGCGGAGTTAATAATTATCTCCGCCGAGATATCTCCGCCGATTATCTCCGCCGAGATATCTCCGCCGATATATCTCCGCCGGCGGAGTTAATTATCTCCGCCGAGATATCTCCGCCGGCGGAGTTAATAATTATCTCCGCCGAGATATCTCCGCCGAGATATCTCCGCCGGCGGAGTTAATAATTATCTCCGCCGATATATCTCCGCCGGCGGAGTTAATAATTATCTCCGCCGAGATATCTCCGCCGGCGGAGTTAATAATTATCTCCGCCGAGATATCTCCGCCGGCGGAGTTAATAATTATCTCCGCCGAGATATCTCCGCCGAGATATCTCCGCCGGCGGAGTTAATAATTATCTCCGCCGATATATCTCCGCCGGCGGAGTTAATAATTATCTCCGCCGATATATCTCCGCCGGCGGAGTTAATAATTATCTCCGCCGAGATATCTCCGCCGAGATATAATTATCTCCGCAGAGATATCTCCGCCGGCGGAGTTAATAATTATCTTAATTATAATTATATAATTATTATCTCCGATATATATGTCGTTGGCGATTTGTAGCCCAATCGGATAATAAACACCAGAGACATTGGACAGTTTTTTAGACCCTGTACTTTAAAAAAGTACAAAAGGGTTGTCGTAGGAGACAACTCCGCCGGCGGAGTTAATAATTATCTCCGCCGATATATCTCCGCCGGCGGAGTTAATTATCTCCGCCGAGATATCTCCGCCGGCGGAGTTAATAATTATCTCCGCCGAGATATCTCCGCCGATATATCTCCGCCGGCGGAGTTAATTATCTCCGCCGAGATATCTCCGCCGGCGGAGTTAATAATTATCTCCGCCGAGATATAATTATCTCCGCAGAGATATCTCCGCCGGCGGAGTTAATAATTATCTTAATTATAATTATATAATTATTATCTCCGATATATATGTCGTTGGCGATTTGTAGCCCAATCGGATAATAAACACCAGAGACATTGGACAGTTTTTTAGACCCTGTACTTTAAAAAAGTACAAAAGGGTTGTCGTAGGAGACAACTCCGCCGGCGGAGTTAATAATTATCTCCGCCGATATATCTCCGCCGGCGGAGTTAATTATCTCCGCCGATATATCTCCGCCGGCGGAGTTAATTATCTCCGCCGAGATATCTCCGCCGGCGGAGTTAATAATTATCTCCGCCGAGATATCTCCGCCGAGATATCTCCGCCGGCGGAGTTAATAATTATCTCCGCCGATATATCTCCGCCGGCGGAGTTAATTATCTCCGCCCATATATCTCCGCCGGCGGAGTTAATAATTATCTCCGCCGATATATCTCCGCCGGCGGAGTTAATTATCTCCGCCGAGATATCTCCGCCGGCGGAGTTAATAATTATCTCCGCCGAGATATCTCCGCCGGCGGAGTATTATCTCCGCCGATATATCTCCGCCGGCGGAGTTAATAATTATCTCCGCCCATATATCTCCGCCGATATATCTCCGCCGAGATATCTCCGCCGGCGGAGTTAATAATTATCTCCGCCGATATATCTCCGCCGGCGGAGTTAATTATCTCCGCCCATATATCTCCGCCGGCGGAGTTAATAATTATCTCCGCCGATATATCTCCGCCGGCGGAGTTAATTATCTCCGCCGATATATCTCCGCCGGCGGAGTTAATAATTATCTCCGCCGAGATATCTCCGCCGGCGGAGTTAATAATTATCTCCGCCGAGATATCTCCGCCGATTATCTCCGCCGAGATATCTCCGCCGATATATCTCCGCCGGCGGAGTTAATTATCTCCGCCGAGATATCTCCGCCGGCGGAGTTAATAATTATCTCCGCCGAGATATCTCCGCCGAGATATCTCCGCCGGCGGAGTTAATAATTATCTCCGCCGATATATCTCCGCCGGCGGAGTTAATAATTATCTCCGCCGAGATATCTCCGCCGGCGGAGTTAATAATTATCTCCGCCGAGATATCTCCGCCGAGATATCTCCGCCGGCGGAGTTAATAATTATCTCCGCCGATATATCTCCGCCGGCGGAGTTAATAATTATCTCCGCCGAGATATCTCCGCCGGCGGAGTTAATTATCTCCGCCGAGATATCTCCGCCGGCGGAGTTAATAATTATCTCCGCCGAGATATCTCCGCCGGCGGAGTTAATAATTATCTCCGCCGAGATATCTCCGCCGGCGGAGTTAATAATTATCTCCGCCGAGATATCTCCGCCGGCGGAGTTAATTATCTCCGCCGAGATATCTCCGCCGGCGGAGTTAATAATTATCTCCGCCGAGATATCTCCGCCGGCGGAGTTAATTATCTCCGCCGAGATATCTCCGCCGGCGGAGTTAATAATTATCTCCGCCGAGATATCTCCGCCGATATATCTCCGCCGGCGGAGTTAATAATTATCTCCGCCGATATATCTCCGCCGGCGGAGTTAATTATCTCCGCCGAGATATCTCCGCCGGCGGAGTTAATAATTATCTCCGCCGATATATCTCCGCCGGCGGAGTTAATAATTATCTCCGCCGAGATATCTCCGCCGGCGGAGTTAATAATTATCTCCGCCGATATATCTCCTGCCGTCGGAGTTAATTATCTCCGCCGAGATATCTCCGCCGGCGGAGTTAATAATTATCTCCGCCGAGATATCTCCGCCGAGATATCTCCGCCGGCGGAGTTAATAATTATCTCCGCCGAGATATCTCCGCCGGCGGAGTTAATAATTATCTCCGCCGAGATATCTCCGCCGGCGGAGTTAGATTCATCTCCGCCGGCGGAGTTAATAATTATCTCCGCCCGATATATCTCCGCCGGCGGAGTTAATTATCTCCGCCGAGATATCTCCGCCGGCGGAGTTAATAATTATCTCCGCCGAGATATCTCCGCCGGCGGAGTTAATTATCTCCGCCGAGATATCTCCGCCGGCGGAGTTAATAATTATCTCCGCCGAGATATCTCCGCCGATATATCTCCGCCGGCGGAGTTAATAATTATCTCCGCCGATATATCTCCGCCGGCGGAGTTAATAATTATCTCCGCCGAGATATCTCCGCCGATATATCTCCGCCGAGATATCTCCGCCGGCGGAGTTAATAATTATCTCCGCCGAGATATCTCCGCCGATATATCTCCGCCGGCGGAGTTAATAATTATCTCCGCGATATCTCCGCCAGATATCTCCGCCGGCGGAGTTAATAATTATCTCCGCCGATATATCTCCGCCGGCGGAGTTAATTATCTCCGCCGAGATATCTCCACCGGCGGAGTTAATAATTATCTCCGCCGAGATATCTCCGCCGAGATATAATTATCTCCGCAGAGATATCTCCGCCGGCGGAGTTAATAATTATCTTAATTATAATTATATAATTATTATCTCCGATATATATGTCGTTGGCGATTTGTAGCCCAATCGGATAATAAACACCAGAGACATTGGACAGTTTTTTAGACCCTGTACTTTAAAAAAGTACAAAAGGGTTGTCGTAGGAGACAACTCCGCCGGCGGAGTTAATAATTATCTCCGCCGATATATCTCCGCCGGCGGAGTTAATTATCTCCGCCATATATGCCGCCAGCGGAGTTAATTATCTCCGCCGAGATATCTCCGCCGGCGGAGTTAATAATTATCTCCGCCGAGATATCTCCGCCGATATATCTCCGCCGGCGGAGTTAATAATTATCTCCGCCGAGATATCTCCGCCGAGATATCTCCGCCGGCGGAGTTAATAATTATCTCCGCCGAGATATCTCCGCCGATATATCTCCGCCGGCGGAGTTAATAATTATCTCCGCCAGATATCTCCGCCGATATATCTCCGCCGGCGGAGTTAATAATTATCTCCGCCGATATATCTCCGCCGGCGGAGTTAATTATCTCCGCCCAGATATCTCCGCCGGCGGAGTTAATAATTATCTCCGCCGATATATCTCCGCCGGCGGAGTTAATTATCTCCGCCGAGATATCTCCGCCGGCGGAGTTATAATTATCTCCGCCGAGATATCTCCGCCGAGATATCTCCGCCGGCGGAGTTAATAATTATCTCCGCCGATATATCTCCGCCGGCGGAGTTAATAATTATCTCCGCCGAGATATCTCCGCCGGCGGAGTTAATTATCTCCGCCGAGATATCTCCGCCGGCGGAGTTAATAATTATCTCCGCCGAGATATCTCCGCCGGCGGAGTTAATTATCTCCGCCGAGATATCTCCGCCGGCGGAGTTAATTATCTCCGCCGAGATATCTCCGCCGGCGGAGTTAATAATTATCTCCGCCGAGATATCTCCGCCGATATATCTCCGCCGGCGGAGTTAATAATTATCTCCGCCGAGATATCTCCACCGATATATCTCCGCCGGCGGAGTTAATAATTATCTCCGCCGATATATCTCCGCCGGCGGAGTTAATTATCTCCGCCCATATATCTCCGCCGGCGGAGTTAATAATTATCTCCGCCGATATATCTCCGCCGGCGGAGTTAATTATCTCCGCCGAGATATCTCCGCCGGCGGAGTTAATAATTATCTCCGCCGATATATCTCCGCCGGCGGAGTTAATAATTATCTCCGCCGAGATATCTCCGCCGGCGGAGTTAATTATCTCCGCCGAGATATCTCCGCCGGCGGAGTTAATTATCTCCGCCGAGATATCTCCGCCGGCGGAGTTAATAATTATCTCCGCCGAGATATCTCCGCCGATATATCTCCGCCGGCGGAGTTAATTATCTCCGCCGAGATATCTCCGCCGGCGGAGTTAATAATTATCTCCGCCGAGATATCTCCGCCGGCGGAGTTAATAATTATCTCCGCCGAGATATCTCCGCCGGCGGAGTTAATAATTATCTCCGCCGAGATATCTCCGCCGGCGGAGATAATAATTATCTCCGCCGATATATCTCCGCCGGCGGAGTTAATTATCTCCGCCGAGATATCTCCGCCGGCGGAGTTAATAATTATCTCCGCCGAGATATCTCCGCCGATATATCTCCGCCGGCGGAGTTAATAATTATCTCCGCCGATATATCTCCGCCGGCGGAGTTAATAATTATCTCCGCCGAGATATCTCCGCCGATATATCTCCGCCGGCGGAGTTAATTATCTCCGCCGAGATGTCTCCGCCGGCGGAGTTAATAATTATCTTCGCCGAGATATCTCCGCCGGCGGAGTTAATAATTATCTCCGCCGAGATATCTCCGCCGGCGGAGTTAATAATTATCTCCGCCGATATATCTCCGCCGGCGGAGTTAATTATCTCCGCCGAGATATCTCCGCCGGCGGAGTTAATAATTATCTCCGCCGAGATATCTCCGCCGGCGGAGTTAATAATTATCTCCGCCGAGATATCTCCGCCGGCGGAGTTAATAATTATCTCCGCCGATATATCTCCGCCGGCGGAGTTAATTATCTCCGCCCATATATCTCCGCCGGCGGAGTTAATAATTATCTCCGCCGATATATCTCCGCCGGCGGAGTTAATTATCTCCGCCGAGATATCTCCGCCGGCGGAGTTAATAATTATCTCCGCCGAGATATCTCCGCCGATATATCTCCGCCGGCGGAGTTAATTATCTCCGCCGAGATATCTCCGCCGGCGGAGTTAATAATTATCTCCGCCGAGATATCTCCGCCGATATATCTCCGCCGGCGGAGTTAATAATTATCTCCGCCGAGATATCTCCGCCGGCGGAGATATGTAATTATATATATATATATAATTATTATCTCCGATCGGAGATATGTCGTTGGCGATTTGCAGCCCAATCGGATAATAAACACCAGAGATATTGGTCAATCAATTTTCTGTACTTGGCAGTCAGCAGGGGGAGGGGGAAGCCACAGGTACGCGGCCACTAGGGCGTATGCGCGATTTTTGATTGTGAGTATGAATGTCTGTATGAGTTTTGGATATTGTTTGTATTTACGCGTATATTTGTATGTATAAGTGTATGTGTGAATGTATAAGTGCATGTGTATGTGAGTATGTTCATATATGCTGCTGCTGTTATCGACACCCAGGGCAAACCAAAGTACAGGGTCTCCTACTGTCGGTTGCGTCTGACTGTAGCTTTGCGTCCGACTGTAGCTTTCCCGACTTTTTTATCCTTTTTTAGACCCTGTACTTTAAAAAAGTACAAAAGGGTCTATTAAGATTGTGCAAGCCCGAAATGTATGTAACAGGCAGAAGGAGGCGTGGCAGACCCCACAAAGTATATATATTCTTGATCAGGACGACGAGCTGAGTCGATCTAGCCATGTCCGTCTGTCCGTCTGTCTGTCCGTCTGTCTGTCCGTCTGTCCGTCTGTCCGTCCGTATGAACACCTAGATCTCGGAAACTGTAAGAGCTAGAGACATCATATTTGGCAGTTAGATGCCCCTATAGTGCAAGCAGATCAGGTTTGTTTTAGATTTTTGATATCTCCCCCCCTCCCCCAAAAACCGCGAAAAACTGCCACGCCCACAATTTTAAAGATACAAACTTGTGTTTTGGCATACGATAATCTTATGATAATCTTTATCAGTCCTGGGAATTGTGGCTCAATCGGATAATAAGCACCAGAGATATTCTAGATTCAATTCCCTCAACATGGTAAGGGGGGAGCAGCGCGAGCGTATGTGTGGTTGCATGCGACTTTTGCGCTATGTGTGCTTGTGTGAGTGTTAGCGTGTGTGTGTGCAAAGGAAAGTACAGGGTCTCCTACTGTCGGTTGCATCCGACTGTAGCTTTCCGAGTTTTTATTTTTGTAAATCGCTCATACAATTTACCGTGGCATCGCTTTCATAGTATAATTTTCCGCTTTCGATAAGCATTTCTATAGGGGATGCAAGCTCAGCTTTAGTTGAGTGTAGTCGAAATTATGTGTATCGATTGGAGGTTGATTGTGTTTCGATTATCGGCTTATAACGGACATTTCAACTTGCCCAAAGACATTTATTAACAAAAGTTTCGTGAGACTTGGTTTAGCGAACCAAGTTTAAAAGGTTGGCGGGGCCGAGATGCCAAGGATCCTGATAATGAATAGTGCAAGTATTGCAAGTGCAATTTAATGCAAAAATTTATCAAATGCAAAATGCAGTGCCCTTCGCTCAGGTAAACAAAATACAATTTACACAGTTTTAACTTCTGCGGTTCGTCGTCAGAAAGCAGCTCTGGCTATTTTCAGCAAATTGGAACTAATGCAGGAAAATGATTCAGATGAATTACTGTATGAAATACCGGAGAATAGTGAAATTTATGGAATACATTTTTATATATTAATTAAATAAAGTATGTCCTGTTTTTTGGCACTCTTTTCTAAATCTATCCTTTTTCCGGACTCATCTGTCCTTTTTTGGTGAGCAGTTGGCAACACTGGCTGGTGGCATACTCAATGGGAAGGCGACCCATAGTTTATCAGCTCGAAATGCATATTTATAAGCATGCAAATATTTTACTTTGCATATGTTAAGGCGTTCTAGCTCAGACTGGGACACAGGACAAGGGACAGACGGACTGGCACATAGACTTTGCTGCTGCTGAGTAATCTGTTGGGTCCGAGGGCAACGATTCAATCCATGGCATGATTTATATGCTGCAACTGTGTAACTGCACAGAGAGGACGAACACAGCTTTCTGCGGTATACAAACACATGAATACAGACACAGAGAGAGGCACAGACACACACTACAGCAGTTAAGCTGCCGCCGCCAACGTCAGACAAAAGGTTATTATTTTATAATGAATACAATCTGCCGTAGAACCGTAGCTGGTAAAGGGGAGACACCGACTAGTTCTAGGCAGAGATATAGACAGAGAGAAAGTGGGAGCAAAGGAGCTGAAAAGAAACACATTTATATACGGATACAGGGTGCGCCACATTTTATGGCGGTATGCAAACATTGAATAACTTTAAAGACAACAACCGATTTTTAAACATGAGCTGTTTTTTATTTAACTTGCTCCTTTAGAATTCATTTAAACTAATTTTTGAAAATAAAATCTGATAGGTGGACTTTTTCAATGGACAGAGTAAAATGTGTCTATTTTTCTGAGTTTTCCACACCTTTTTCGAGCATCTTTGACGGTCGTTTCGATCATTTCGATACGAATATTTGCTGAGACTTCACACTTTTTTTTACGAATTTGCGCATTAGACCCTGTACTTTAGTACAAAAGGGTCTATTAAGTTTGTGCACATGAGAAATGTAAATAATAGGCAGAAGGAGGCGTGACAAACCTCTATATATACTTGATCAGGACGACGAGCTGAGTCAATATACTATATACATTTGTCCGTATGAACACCTACACAGATCTCGTAAACTGTAAGAGCTAGAGTCATCGTAGTATTTGATAGTAAAAAATAGTGCGGTATAGTCATGATTCAGACATTTTCATATTTAACATACACAATACATACAAAATATATTTACATGAATATATATATATAGATATATATCAATTACACTCACACACACACATAGATTGTAAAACATGTTAGTTAAGGACAGATAATTAAAACTGAAAAAAACTTAGTGTTATCCCTTTTAGGGCAACAGCAACAGTTTCACTTCGCCTTTGGCCAGCGACCATTCCACTTCTCCACGGATCCACTCTCCGGTTTTCGCATGCCGCCCATTGGTAATTGCCAGAGTAAGTATTCATCAGATATGACATCAACCATTGCATACATCACACCGTGCATACATCATGTTAGTATTTTTTATTTTTGGTAATTTTATCTTTCGTATATTGTTTGTGATTTCATTTAACACTTGAGTAACGGCATATCGGATAAAACCACAAGAGTATTTATAGGGTGGAGTCTGGTGGATTGTGTGGTGCACCTCAATGCAACCGCACAAAATACCACAAAACGATTAGGTGGCATACTATGACAATACTATTAAATTGTGGCCAGACGACGGCAGCAACAACAACAATACTTAGACAAAAAAAAAAACGAACAACAAAAATGATAAAAATCCATCAATAAATTAAATACTAAACAAAAATTACGACTATAAAAATGTAACAGAATTAAGCGTAATACTTATATCAAAATACTACTTTATGCCAGACTCCTACTACCAAATCTACTACCCCATCTACAGAGTAAACAATAAAATAATTCAAAGAGAATGTAATCATAAAAACTCTACGTATTTTTTTCCTTTTTTTTTTGTGGTTGTGGTTCGCTTTACCTTGCCCTAAATTCCTGTTGTTGTTAAGCTGTTGGCCACTTTATTTAACCAAAGTTTACTATACAAATGAAATACACGTTGGTCAGACATCGACAACAACAACAACAACAGCAATTGATAAACAACTGAAAAAACTGGAGTCTAAAATTAGTATTGCCAGTGATATTTATCTGGCCGTGTGCACGTGCCTGTCACATTGTCTCTCTGTGTGTGTGTGTGTGTGTGTGTGTGTGTGTGTGTGTGTGTGTGTGTTTGTCGCCATTTTGTATTGTTGTTGATGTGCAGCCATTGGACATAAATCACAAAGCATTTAAATTATGATTGCAGTTTGTATTCAAACAACAACAAACTGACTAAATACATATATAAAATGTATATAAAATATAATACTTCTGATATTACTACCAATTCGCTGCAGCTTCCTTTCGTTGTTCGGGTGAATAAAACTAGTAAGTCGCAGTGATTGATTCTAGCATTGATTCTGCAATTCCATCCTATGCTGTACTTCCCTACTGATGGATGAATATATACCAGTGGTGCCCCAAATTCATAATTCCTATCACATGTGCGCTTTGCTGAGCAGCGCTGCTTTGACACACATAGTAGATTTTCTCACATGCTGCTACGAACACAAGCACAATGTTTGCCTCTTTCAAATACTCCTAGCTGGAATACCCTTTGCATTGTCCATTATGCTACGGTCCTACAGTTTCCCAACGAATGTGTGATCCAAGACTGCATCGTATCATATCAAATACATTTCATTTATATACAATTTAATACTAGCAAACAAATTAAATTTAAACCTCTGGCTAAAACTTCATTATAATAGTTTGGTTCATCAGTGGAAAATGATAAATCAATAATTAAAATTGTGGCCGTTTTTTTCTGTTTTGTGTAAGCTTGTCTGCCTTGCAGGTGAATTAAATTGAATTATATATATTTAAAAATGCGTTTATAATAAATTTGATGTTTCAATTTATATTGACACTTAATTGCATTACAACAACGACAACAGAAAGTTAAATAAAAAAAACCCCCGACAAATTGTTAGTCAAACATGACAGCAATTTAAGTAGTTTTTTAGTTTTTGTGCCTTAATAACATTAACATACGTACGAATTTCAATTTAAATTAAGATTTAATTGCTCGAAGTTAAAGCCAAGTTAAATAATAGAAATCAGCATTAAAACTAAACTGTATTCATTTTCAACCAGAGTTTTTACTTTAAATAAATATCAAATGAAATTCAATCAGCACACAAATTGCCAACCCAATGAATGTCAATTTGCGCTTGGTCGCAATCTCAGTACACTTTCCCATCGCCTGCCCTCCCCCGGTATAACATTCCCCTCATACCCAAAATGTCTAGCATGAAGCGGACAAATCAAAATGCAAATTGTGCGATTTACAGGCTGACATTTACCAGGCGGCAAAGGTAGTGGGTTTGGCATGCAATCTTCTTCTATATACACAATGTATATAAATACCTATATACATATACTTACATATACATATGTATAGTAAGTGTGTTTATGTTTAAAAGTAGGTATGTGTGTGCGTGTATAATGATTACTGAAAGCGTCTGTTGTTACTGATTACCCATAATTTAATTGTAAATATGCATAAAGCAAAATAACCTGAATTATTTATTAACAAATTTTATTGACAGTCGCTGCTTGACTTAATTACTGGCATATATTTTATTAATTTCAAATAAAACGAAATACTTGCAGCCATGACATTAAAATATATGTATATTATTTGGCATAATGTTTACTAACATTGTAAAGATTTCAGGATTAAGAGAGAGTTGCTATGATTTAAAACGATTTCTTTTTGGCTCATTCCACACAGGCCTTTTAGCGTTTTTCCGCCATGTTTTCGAAATGTTAAAAGCGTCTCAGTACGAATACCCATTAGAAAAGAATGTTCAAATTTCAGACATTTATTAAAACTGGCCAAAAAGCTACCGCTCACTAAGAAGTTTTTCAGTTTTTGTCTATCGATCACGCCATGCTTATAGATTCATCGGCAAAATGCCTACATATCTTCCACAATTAATCAATCAAAATTTCACAATCATTTCCATATCTTTAGTGTCCATGTTTCTCGGGTTGTCGAAAATATTTAAAATATCGTATCAATGACATTTTTTATTTAAAAAAATATCAAAATGATATTGAATATATCGTTTTAAAATATCGATATATTCGATGTAATCGATTGATTTTTACTTCTCCCCAAAAAAAGCGATACGTTGCCCACAACAAGAAGATGTAATCTATGTATGTTCAGCAAACATAACAATATATTTACAAATTTTAAGCCATGCTAGTAATATATATTGATTTTTACCTTCGTTTTTATTTCCACTTTTTACTAAAAAAAAAAAAACAACGCTGTCGTGTGAACACAACATTTTTGAGTTGCGGTCAAAAAGCGAAGCTGGCCGATGAAATTAGAATGCGTCGTGGCGTTAACATTTTTCCTTGAGAATGGCGTAATCGGTATTTTTTAGCACTTGTTAGGGAAATCACATGTAAAAGCGTAGTATGTCCAAATTCGGTGAGAACAAAAAGCTGTGGATTTTTTATTGGAACACGAAGCGAATTTGTTTTATTTATTTTACACTTAGGTTATAAATATGGAAATCTACTAAATTAGGGCTCATACCAACAATGGTATTGACCGCAATATTTGTAAATATGCACGCATATGTACCGATAATCCGATTGTAAACTTTTAGTTTTAGCTAATAGTCGTGAATGTTCCAGAATGAACCATACGCTATTAATACAGCTTACAACTGTGTCTACTATATAGTCATTTGAAGTTTATTATTTTGTTAAGTGTCAGAACAGGTGATGGGTATGAGGTACCCACAATTGGATTGGCTTTTGCGAGTGTATAAAACCTTTGAGCTTTCAATTTCTTGTTAATAATTCAGTAACAAAATATGTGCAGATAAAGTCAATCGGTGTGACAACAAACATCAGACGGCAGACAGCAGACCAACAACAACAACAACAATAAAAGCGACAACAAGAACACCGCCATGCAGAACAACGATAGCAACAAAATAGTACAGAAAAAGCAACGTAATTAATGGAGGTAGAAGCATTTAAGCCAATAGCATTAATAAAGCCACCACAAAATCAATATCCGGATACGAAAATGCGCCCGTCGCCTATAAAAACTAATTAATAATTTCCGAATGGGCTATTAATTAAGCCTAATTATCTGTGCATGAGCCTGGACCCGCAAGCGTGGTCTGATACTTCCATCCGTAACCCGTTTCATACCCCGCACACCATAGACATATCCATAGATACGCTCCAACCGTATATGGGGACTAACATTGCCTCCATCGGCAACATTGTCCGTTTTTACAACAAAATGAAATCATGTTCGGACCTTTTGCCATACGTCGCATCGGATTTGTTTGTAATTTTTCCAATGTACTGCTCGGAATGTGCCAGAGTCCCGCATAATAGCCATGATGGGGCACCAATTAGTGGCCCACATGTACCATAAATTTGCAAGTGTTATAGACGCGTCACAGCACATTGGGAGAGGGGGGAGTGATACTCTTTTGCTGGCGATAATTATCGTTTATGCAGTGTTGTACAACGTAATTTTGCAACACATTTTTTGTACATTTTCCTTTGATTTTGTTCAAGCTTCTCACACAAGTCACGTTCCACTTACATTGTCCACTAAGTGTTCTAGTTTTTATCATGTTCTTCTCTTTGTTTGTTTTTTTCTCATCTCATCTCACTTACACCCCCTCACCGAAACTTATAATAAAAAAACACATCGTTGAAAATACCCAATACCAACAACAAAGATATGTCCCAATTTGGTTTAGGTGCCAGCAACACGCACTGGGGCTACGGTTCAGCGGCATCTGCATATTCGCCGTACTTAGCCAGCAGCGGACTCTCCTCCTGCACCACGCCCACATCGGCCCAGTTTAACAATCCAGCACTGGGCTTCACCTGCTCCTCGAATGATCAGAGCAACAATCAGGACTTTGGCGGGGCCACTAATCGGGACTGTGTTCCAAGTAAGTCCAATTGATCATTTACTTTATTATATGTAAGAAAATACGAAACTTTAACACTTAATAGTAGATCCAACATTTTAAGTAGGCATTAAGTTTCAACTTGAACATATATAATAGAGTTTCTGTTTATTTCATCAGGACATTTTGAATACTGATGATAAGTTGTACTTTAAGGCCTCAAAGTTCCATGTTGTATTAGTAATGTCTTACTTCAAGCTGAACTTAAAGTTGTTTTACCAATAGAGACATATGCTCATAGCTGAAATAAGATCTCCTTTCTCCTTCATTTTGCCCTAGTACGAACATGACATTTGGCCCAAATAGAATCCAAAATCCCAGCGAATGTAACAAATTCGCTTCATTTTTGACTCATCCATAACTAAACTTATTTCACATTCTTATTTCCCATAGTGTTGCCTGATTCGACTGCCAGTGATCTGGATCAGCATCTCAGCAGTCTAGTTGGCTCCACTAGTGGCCAGATGTCACATCACAGCTTGTTGGGTGCCAGTGGCCAGACGTCCATTACGTCGACTGTGAATGGAGCGAGTGCTGGCAGTGGAGCCACGACTGGGAGTACAGCAGGTGCTGGGAGTGGTGGTGGTACCAACTCGATATTGGTTCCGCGATATCATACGAATGCCAGCAATGAGTACAATGTTCATTCCAGCCAGAATGGTCCGCGCAGCCTGAGTGATAGCTCACAGGCAGAGTCGCCGGTGCAGGAGGATCTGCTGTCGACCAATACACCAAATCTGGGCAGTGGCAGTGGAGGCGGCGGTGGCGCGACCAATGGTGGCGCTGCTAATGGTGGGAGTGCAGTTGGTGCTGGTAGCGGCGGCACAGCGGGTGCTACAACTGGTGCTGGAAATCCCGCCATGTTGGGTACCAATCAGAACTTTCCCGGCATTGTCAATCAGGCCCAGCACGCTTCTGCCTCGGCTTATGGCGGTGGCGTAGGCGTTGGCGTCGGTGTGGGCGTCGGTGGTGGGCATGGCAGCAGTGCAGGCGCCACAGCAGCCGGCTGCAATGGTTCACTCTACCCGGTTCTGCCTGCTAGTCTGCTCTACTCGCAGCTCTACACGGCGGCCAATCAGTCTGCGCATGGCTTCCACTCGCACACCCTGCCGGCGCACGTGTCACCCAACTCGTCGGTGCATGGAGAACTCCAGAGCGTCATGGATCACATAAGCAATGTAGGCGTTAGGCAGCAGCATAACATCATGACCGGCGGGGGTGTGGCACATCCGGGTGATCTTACGTTGATCGGCAATTGTGGTGCATCGGTGAGGAATATTGAAGATGGGAATACAAATCGTCAGGTGGCCGCGCTAGCTGCCCATCGTGGTCACCATAACCCAACTGACAATGGGGGCAGTGTGTGGAGGCCATATTGAGGTCAGGTTCTGTGGTGCGGATCCGCAGTTCTTTAGTGCCACGAGCACGTCGAGGGGCGAGCGGCGGAGAAGCAGCACGAGCAACTACTACGAGATGGGACTGGGAATGTGCATAGAGATCTTAACGGGAATTCGGGTGCGGGTGGGACTGGGACTGGGACTGGGACTGGGACTGGGACTGGGACTGGGACTGGGACTGGGACTGGGACTGGGACTGGGACTGGGACTGGGACTGGGACTGGGACTGGGACTGGGACTGGGACGGGATTGGTTTACTGATTGTAAATTTATGTACATATTATGAATATAGGACACTTTTTTTTTAATGACAAAAGCAATTTTTTAGTAGAATTTGTTAGAGATGTCGAAAAGACAAAAACTCTAGTACATACATGATATGATATTATATGTAAGGGAGGATAGTCGAATGTTAAGCAGAACCCAAAGAGAGAGCAGCTATGAATTACGAAATTACTAAATTAGCAAATGGAAGGGCGTATATTTAATTTCGCAACGATATCGCGGGATTTTTGATACGAAATTAACGACTTGTATGTCGATGATGTTTGCAAACAGTTGCGATAATCTGATAGTGTTTTTAAGAGCTGAAAATATACATATGTATTAAGACAGCATTGGATCTGTGGCACCACAGATTCAGGCCCGCGGTATTCCCGAGCCATAAAACTACAGAACAAAAACCCAAAGCATAATGAGAATCGAAAGCTACGAATTCTAGATTCGTAAGTTCAAAAAGTATCTTATAGAAAATGATGACAATTTTTAAAAGTAGTTCTCAATGTTTAGACGTATGATACAGCACTTACTGTTAACACTTCTGTATTTTATTTTATTTTTTATTTTTTTTTATTTTCCGTGTAACATAATGAATAGGAGCAAAGGTATATAGTGAAAGTTGTGGTCGGGGAGGGAGGGAGAGTTAGCGTGGTGTATCGGGGGAGATAGAGCCGTTGTATATGAGTTCCTAAGCCGTAATCCATGTTCGTGAATTTGTTTACTGTTCATTTCATGTGCTTCGATATGCGTGTATGTACTTTAAATGTGTATAAAACTTAGCAATGTAATCTAACTACTACTTATGCATAATTGTGTGTACACACGTAGATACGTATCTGCACTGTAATAACTTTTTTTGAATAGTACATAAAGCGTAGTAGTTAAGCGACAACAATTTCCATTGGCTTCGAGTTTCAGCTAAATGATAAATATGTCGATAAAGTATATTGATGTTAGACATACACACACACACCACACTCATATAAGAACAAAGTTTTAACTGCTAAAAATGTCCAGAAAAAATGAAGCGGATTTAAAACACCTTGAATATATTGGCATTAGTATAAGAGATCATTTTATTTGCCCCATTGTCCAGTAGCACATTTTTCAACTGAATTATGATACATACTATTTACATATATATAGAGATAAAACTGAACGTAAAATCTAATTGATGTATACCATAAAAAACCAACAAACTGTGTGTATAAATAACATGTAAAATCTCTGCTTAAAGAATTTGAATTTTGCATATACAAGAGAAAATACAATTATATATATCGTGAACAATCTAAACTAAACGATTTTTGTGCAGTAAGAATTTCTATGTAACAAATTTAAATATGTGAAATGCAAGATTTGATTTCCACTAAACTCAAACCACATGAATACACATGAAAACTCACGACAATTGAATTAAACAATATATTAATAAAAATCATTATGGAAATTAAAAACAAGAATTATTTTATTTCGTTTACGTGGGTCTCAGTATTTGATTCAAACTGATCAAGAGCAGATACCATTTTCTGAAGTAAGGCCTAAATTTGTTTTAGGTGACAGAGACTTACATTGAGGGCATTGCCTAGTGCAGAAAATGGATAAATGGATATCTCCAGCTTGCTTAATATCTGATTAGGTTACAATTCACAGCATAGATGAAAGTTGCCATACAAATGCTGAAGCACATTTACGAAATCTAGGAGTTCATACGGACGGAGATGGCTATAGCGATTCAGTTCGTGGCCCTGATTAAGTTTGTGCACCTCAGAAATATAGTATAAACAGCGAGAGACATTCGATATCCTTGTCAAAGTGAAAACTTATAAGTTGCCAAAGTTTAGTAAAGTAAATGGCAGGAAAAAGGCGAGTTGAAGTCGTTGGGCTGCTATTAAATAAAAGGTCTCCAATACAAATTGCTTCCCACTTTTTTACGACACAATCGAGACAATTGGCAAAGGTAAAATTATATTGAGAATGGCGAAACAACGTCTAGCTGCGGTTTAGATTGGCGGGATACGTAATTTTCCGCTCAATTTATTTCACATTGTGGCATCCAATTAAGCTACAAACCAACCAGCAGCAGGAGCACACAATGGCATACGGGATGCGATTACTTCAATATAGGTTCGACTCTACGTAACTGTAACTGTAACTGTAGCAATAGCTGTATCTGTATCTGTATCTGTATCTGTAGCTCATCCTCGCTCTTTATAAGTCCGTAAAAATGCGCTCGAATCTCACGTGAGGCCAGTGGCAACTGGCGTAACTGAGCGTGTGTTGGAGCATAACAAATGAGTGGCGAGTGTAGCGAAATGCTAACACGTACACACTCATACATACATTCATACATTCACACACGTAGCTGGTAAATAACCACAAAAGGTTAGTTAGCTAATGTCGATGCACAGTCCATGGAGACTAGATCGATAACAGACTTCTACGGCTCACACTCAACAAATATTTTACACTCTTAAACTTTACAAATATCTTTGTTTTTTTTGTTTGTCTGGAAGAACATTTAATTATTTCATTTGTGCCTACTTAGCAGAATTCTGAAGATGTTTTGCATAGCAAATTAGCAGCCAGCCATTGAGTATGCAACAAAAACATTCAAACTTCCCTCAGAATGCTATATAGCAGTCCGTGTGTGTGTGTCTGTGTGTGTCAGTACGTGGGAAAGGAGGAAGGAAGTGAATAATTAAAAAATTTCACCCATTACTTGCGTTGCTTGATAAAATTTCAAACAAGCGCTGAACACACAGTCACACGGACTCGCATAGTAACAGCTACACATGAGTTTCCCAGATGCCATTTTGAAGCCGTGAAGCTTGGCTGCATGGAGACTATGAAACCACTTGAGATGCTGTTGCTGTCTGCAAATCCCCTGCTGAACATCTTAACTCATTTTTCGTACCATTCTTTCTCCAACTTTTCGCTCACACTCTGAGTGTCTATCTCCGACATGCTCCGCATATTAACACGTTTCATATGAGCACCTGCGTCCCCCTTGGCAACCGCATAGCCGAATTGATAAACTGACTGACTGACGAACTGATTGGCTAAGTGAACTTGGCTGTGTCAAACTGAATGTCTCAATATTTGTTTGTTCCTTGTTCATTGTCACAGAGTAAAATTCATATGCATACCCTGTAATTGGGCATTATGCGGGTATTTCGGTAGTATAGGGAGTTTAAATAAAAAACTATCGAGCTATAATCCTCTAGGATGAAAATTCGCGTACTGTTTTAGGGGAGATCAGCTGATCAAAGGAACAGCGAGAGATGTTAAAGGCTGAAAAAGAGGAAAGAATATGAAATGATGAAATGACGGAATGGTGAAAAGACAAAATGATGCTCTCGCAATCAAATTTACTTTAGAAACTTTAGAACTCGGAAAGCTACAGTCGCTCCCCCTTGACTATTACGGAAAATTATATCTCGAATATCTCCGTCGTCAGCTCGTCATCCTGATAAAGAATATATGTACTTTCTGCCTGCTACATATGTACATTTCTGTGTTGCACAAACTTAATAGACCCTTTTGTGCTTTTATAAAAATAGTTAATAGTTAAAAAGTTATATTGCATTCATACAAATGTATATTTGTATGGGCTATATACTATAGTACGCTAGTATAGGGTATTTTGTAGTCATACTGTCTTTGTTTTAGCTGCTGTTGTGAGTGGCCTAATTAAGGTGCTGAGACTACAGTCATAAACGGCTTGCGAGGTGGGTTTAATGAGTTGTCATTAAAGCAACAGATAAGTCGAAGCTAAGCTAAAAAAAAAAGAAAAAGAAAAACGAAAACAAATTTATACAAGCATAAAAAATGATTAACATACTACAGGAGAGTATCATATGTATATGTATTTATGTACACGGATAAAAGCTGACATAATTTTGAATATGTTATCAACCCTCGAGGGGATTGCCTTGTAGCGAGAGTCATCTTTATGACTTGCTCCATTTGTTGGCAAACTTTGTGCCTCAATTATGCAAGTGATGAGTGTATGAGTGTCAGTGTGTGTGTGTGTGTGTGTGTGTGTACATTTTATTATGATACCAATTAGAGGCACTCACACGCATCTCCTGCATGCGTGAGTGTCTTCTGCCGGAAGAAAACTTCCGCATGCTTAATTAGTTCTCAAGCTTTCCCCCAATGCCGCCGTCTCGTATCAAACGCCTGCCAGCACCCAATGCGGGGGAAGCATAACAAACTTTTTAATTATGTGTTAATATATTTAACTTGTTTATGCAGTAACCAAAAGCACACTCCCTCGCGCACATACGAGCACATCCATACACAAATATGTCTTGCGTTGACAACCAGACTGACTGATTGACTGTCAAACAAGAGCAAGAAGAACAACAGTAAAGAGTGGCTATAAAAAAGTAACAACAACAGGAGCAACGCACCACAAACCACAAACAACAAACAAACAGCAGCAAAAATAACTACGAAAAGAAAATGCAGCCTTTAGATATGCTACCCCTACACGTAGTACCCCCTCCCTCTCCTGTATCCCGTTCAGCCGTCGATTGGCGCCGTTGCAGGTGTATGGTGAATGGCAACAAAATATTGCAGTGATTTTGGTCGGCAGCACAAATTATGCGGCTCGCACTCACACACTCACCTCACACACACACACACACAGGGTTGGTGTGTCTCACTGCCGTACGTCTCTGCATTTGGGAAATCTGGTGCTGTTACTCTCAACGCGCAAATATTTAACGGCTGTTACATTTTTGCACCTCGCCACACACACACGCGCATACGGACACACACACGTACAGTACAGTTCAGCTTAAAGGTATGAAAACATTCTTCGCAGCGGTTTCCATTGTTTTTCTACATTTCCGTTTGGCTGGCGTTGCATTTTTAGCATTCGTACTTTGACAGCAGCCGAACCCAGTGGCAATTGCAGCTCCCAGGTGGAAATAAAAAGCCAACAAACAAACAATATAAAAGCATACTAAATGAATGAATCCACGAAAGAATCACTATGTATGAGTACGACTATATGTAGTACGTATGTGCTTAATACATATGTACATACATACATACATTTGTGCTTAACAGTTCGAACTCGCTCGCCGAGGCACATTATTTGTAGTCCCATTTGCCATTGTTGGGCTTATGCCTCTGTGGGCCTTTGTCAGCTGCATTGGCTTTATGGTTAAGCCCAAATGCCAGGCCAACCCAATACCTTATATGCTGTCTGAGCAAAACAAATAACGGCAACGGTTGCCACGTAAAAATAAAATAGGACCAATTGCATTAAAAATAACATAATTTTGAGTAATTATTCCTCGACATTTTCTTTTAAATACATATTTTTTTTATATCATGCGATACATAATGAAGGAAAAATTAGCCAACGAAAAAAAAGGAAACAATTTTGGCACAAAAACATCATGTGTGGTAACCGTATATCAGTGTTGCCAACTAGATCGGCACTTCGTCGTCATTCTTTTAATTAATAATCTGTATTCTTGTTATATTCACATCTTCTCTTTCGTGGTCTATAGGCTTTCTTGACAGAGCAACCTTCGGCACATTCGAGGGCATTTTCTACATTCCGAACCGAATGTTAAATACTTGCCTATACAAATTCCCATAAGGCCCCAAACGTCATTCGGTGCAATGAATTTTTCGAATGGCATTCGCCCCTAAGTTTTTCAGCATTTTTTTTATCGAACACCCGATGTATATCGATAATTCCGTGCTATTATCTCTGTATCCAGCTATTCCGCTATTCCGGAAAGTATCGTTTCCATTTTCGCAACTTTTTGCTATCGATGACGTCTCATCGCCAGTGTTTCACAGGGTTGTTTTTTTTTTTATCGGCGAGTAATGTTAAATAAAAAAAGTTCGCATTCAAAAATACCTCATTTTGTTTATTCTTTTGGCGCAATGAACGTTTTTATTTTAATAATTTAATTGACGTAGGTAAGTAAGTCAGCCCATGGCAACTTATTGATATCTATTTCTTATTGGAAACTGTACTAGGATGGCAGACGAAGTGCAAATAACTTTGTGTTGCACTAATTTTGGAACAAATCTGTCTGCTGGCATTCACGGATCGTTGTGTCGGGGAGATCTAGTGGACGTATCCTTATCAGCCGAGGGACAAATTGTCAAGGCGCACCGTTTGGTGTTGTCCGTATGTTCCCCATTCTTCCACGAAATGTTTATGCAAATTCCATCGACTTCGCACGCCACGGTGGTTTTAAATAATGTGAGCTATTCGGTATTGAAAGATCTGATGGAGTTTATGTACTGTGGTGAAGTGACAATTACTACGGATGCCCTACCAGCATTCTTTAGCGCAGCAGAGTCTCTACAAATCAATGGGCTAGCAGCCAATGATCCTGCGCCAGAGAATCCACAGGAAGCGACACCTTCAACACGTGCTGTACCTCAACAGCCTCGTGCAGCAGGTAGCAATAGGGTGGACAAGCCTGCTGATGTCTTCGCTGTCGATAGAAGCGTTACACATTCTGCAATGCGAGAAGCGACCACACCTCAAGCTAGCTTCTCACAACAACAGCCGCAGCAGTCTCAATTTCAAACGACTAACAACCGATCGGCTCAGAGTTCATCCGTATCTGGCAGAGCAACCACACCTCAAGCTAGCTTCGCACAACAACAGCCTCGTGCAGCAGGTAGCAATAGGGTGGATACACCTGCTGATATCTTCGCTGATGATAGAAGCGTTGCACATTCTGCAATGCGAAAAGCGACCACACCTCAAGTTAGCCTCGCACAACCACAGCCGCAGCAGTCTCAATTTCAAACGACTAAAAAACGATCGGCTCAGAGTTCATGCGTGTTGGGCAATGCCACCGCAAAGCGCTCCAAGAGATCTCTCTTCAACACTCCAAACGTGATGGAAACGGCAACAGCTGCCACTTCTCAACTGGCTCAACAACCCAGAACCGGGCGGAGAACTGTTGTGCCAACCAAAAGAAGGGCGAATCAGGTGCGACAACAGCGGCAGGCATACGCCGCACAAGATGATCGCATTGATGATAGCTACTTGACCGGAAATGAATATGCCGGAGGTGCCACAGCAGGGGATGCAATTGGTGGCAATGTTGTAGCCACAACGTCGAAGGTCAGGAAGCAAGTCAACAGATCGATTCAAGGACTTACCGAGTGGAATGCGAGCTATTCAGAGGAATTTGCCAATGAGAATTGTTTGCCCGAATTAAATGGAAATCAGCTTCAGTCTCTACAGTCTGATGTTTCGACCAAATCTGAGTTGATACGCACACTGGATGATTGGGATCGCGTGCAGTACCAGCATACTGCGGCAGGAGATGTGCTCACCTATGACGGAAAGCGTTTTACGTATCGTGGCACCGTGGGCGACACCGTCTATTGGGTGTGCAGCAAATGGCGTCGATCCTGTCCTGTCTATATCAATACCAGCAGGTCTAAACCCAGCTATGTGGCCATATCGGGTGTGCATAACCATGGCTGATTCCAATGCCGACGCAATAAGATGGTTCTACATGGTACATCGCTTATCAAATTTGTACCCTTCAAATACGGTTTTTAAATCTTAATGCATCCTGGAACGTGCATTGGGAATTACTAAATAAAAGCCTCGCACAATACGGCGAAGCAGCATCCCCAGATATAATTTGAACAAACCATTGAAGTTGACCCGCGAGCAGGCAATCGTACATCACATCTGTGTCCCGTGTTGGCATTCCAATTTTTGGCGATAGCATTAGACGGGTGCTGGAAACTACACACTCGTATGTAGAGTGTGTGCGACATGTGGGGGTGTGGGTGTGGGTGTGTGTGCATGTGAAAACTGTCAGACAAATCAAACTCAGCTCACAGCGATTGGAGCACGTATTCAATATGGTTTGTTAGTGTGGCCACCGCTGAGGCTGCTGCTGCTGCTGCTGCTGTTGTCAATTGAATGAGGATGGTGGGTATTTGCGGGGGGAGTAGATTGAAGTATTGGATGTCGCCTTTTTTAGAGGGCTCTTGGTACGGTTTTTGGTTGGTTTTTCGAGCATGCCCCGAAATACCGAATATTGATTTGAATCAATTAATTCGTGCGGTTGTCGTTGGAATTACTCCCTCGAATCTAATTAATTTTAATGCACGACTACATGCTCAAATCACACACACGAATACACACACACACACACACGTGTCACATGTGCACACAGACAGATAGTAGGCGACACTTTTAGTTTAGTCGCACACGCACGGAAATTTATATTGGAGTCGAATTATGCAATTTGCTACTAAATTCATTGCATTTGCACAGCTGTATGTATTTGTGCGACAAAGCTATAGATACACACAATTAAAAAATAGGTAGACGAAACCAGATACTAGTTTGCTAGGGGCACAATCAGTCCGTGATTCGCTATGAACGAACTTCAATGTTCTTTCAATACTTAAACGAACAGCCAAATACATATGTATATGTATGTATTGAGAGAGAACTCTCCTTATAACAGCATATGATGGCTTCTGTGAAAGTCAAACATATCTTATGAAATTGATTCTATTACTCAACACCAATTGATATTTTTTCCCTTGTCAACTTTTATAATATTATGGTTTATGGCACAAAGTATATATATTCTTGATCAGGACAACGAGCTGAGTCGATAAAGCCATGTCCGTCTGTCCATCTGTCCGTCCGTCTGTATGAACACCTAGATCTCGTAAACTATGAGAGCTAGAGACATCTTATTTGGCAGTTAGATGCCCCTATAGTGCAAGCAGATCAAGTTTGTGTTCGATTGATACCTCCCCCCCTCCCCCGCAAACCACGAAAAACCACCACAGCTACAATTTTAAAGATACAAACTTGTGCTTTGGCACGTAATGATCTTATGGTAACATTTATCAGTGCTGAGAATTGTAGCCCTATCGGATAATAAACTCCGGAGATATTCGAGATTAAAGTTTCCGTACTAGGCAAGGGGGAGTAGCAAGCATGCACATAATGTATGTACATAAGTGTGTAGGCGTGGTTGCGCCTGACTTTGCGGTGTGTGTGTGTGTGTGTGTGCACATTGTTAGCATTAGCTGCTGCAAAGGAAAGTACGGAGTCTCCTACTGTCGGTTGCATCCGACTGTAGCTTTCAGAGCTTTTATATATATATTTTATACGAAGCTGTTATTTGTAGATGGAATGGAACACAGTCATTGTACAGAATAATTTGTGCACGCATTATTTTCGATTGGCTGCCGGAATATTTCATTTCATATTTCATTTTTAATAAAATGCGCTGCATGCATGCATTATTATTGCCATTATCACTGTGATTGTGATTACGTTTATAATTATTTATATTATTATTATTATTATATTTATTATGTTAGGCGTATTTCTATTATTTTTCGGAGGCCAAAATGCATTTTGAACGCAAAGCATTTAGGCATTCAAAGCGCTGACCACTCCCGCCAAGCGCACAAACAGCGTAGCTCGTTTCGTTTACCACACATAAGGTTAACCCATACATGCATGGAGTTCAAGAGTGTGACAGTGTGGCAGGGGGTGGGAGGGGAGGAGAAGACACACTCACATAAACAAAACAAATATTGTTTTGGCCATGTTTTTGGCAGCTGCAGCAGAAATGATTTTGATTTTTGGCAATTGCGAAATAAATGCGATCATTTTAAAACAAAATGGCAGTAGCTACTGTGTGTGTGTGTGTTGTGTGTGTGCAGGGAAGAGAAAAAGTGCACATGCAAGTGTGCGTGTGTATATACTATGTGTTTATATGATATGATTTGAATACATTTTGGGGACCCATGGTACAATGATTTGAAATCATTTTGCGGCTTTTACGAGTTGCAAATCATTTTAATTAAAATATCAAAATTAGAAAATGGAAAATGATTACATTATTCATTAGTTTTCATTACGCATGTTTATTTATTAGCAAACATTTGCGGCTCGTTGCACTTTTCGATGGTGCATTGCACGCTCAAAAGCAAAATAAAAACGGCACGCCTGGCGCCATCTAGCGCCACTGACGCCACCGAATTATAATACAAGCAATATTTCTCTCAACTTTCCTCCACGTGTCTTATTCTTTTTCTGCTGCACAATTTTCATAAGCAGCCAAAAGCTTGGAAAGTTTTCTTAAGTTTTGCGCCAAGAAAAATGCTCGAACAACTTGGGGTTGCACCGAGAAGACGCTGTATGTGAGTGTGTGTGTGTGGTGTTGTTGTTATTGTTGCTGCGTCTGCGCATTACGCTTTAACTTAGACATTCACCCCCTTACACCCAGGTTCGCGTACAGCACGACGCGACGTCTTGGCATAACAGGTCCAAGACGTTGGCCAAGGCGCAAACTTAGCGACGCTTGGCGGAATTTTTATTCATTTTTTTCTTCCTCTGCGTACTTTTTATTTTTTCTCAGCGCTGTTGCAGCACAAAGCCCACAGATGGCGCCAGTTCGAAAGCTTTTAAAAATCGCTTGAACGCAACACAGAGTTTCTATTCTTTATCAGTTATTTGATTTTGCATTTTGCATTAAACAACAACTTGATAATTCGCCATTCTTGTTTATTCCACACAACACACACATGAATAGGCGCTAACATCGCACTCACACTCACAGTACAGTCACACACCCGCACACACACTAGCGTACACTTAAGGGTAAGTCGCACAGTCTCTGTTTGAGCGTAAGCCATTTCGACCAATTATAAGTTGTGGTTAACCGCAACATTTATGCAAGAAAATGTTCGGCATATTCCTTGCTCTTCCCTGTGTACGAGTGAGTGGGCCATAGCTCGCCATTGCCGTTGGTTGAGCGCATTGCCATTGGAATTGGAACTGGAACTGGAACGGATATTTGGGCACGAGTGGAGGAACTAGCAAAAGCGGTGACATTACCAGTGGGAATGTTGGAATTTTGAACATTATTGAGCAACGATTTAACAGAGATAAAATGTAAGAGACAACTTAAGTTAGCTGAATAAATGAAAAATTTTTGAAATATTTAATAACTCATGTTAACTCAGGCAATCCTTTCTTAAACTCTTGCTAAAAGAAGTATATTACAATAATTGTTAAACAGTCAAAAGGAGGGCTTAAAAGAAACGGTTAAACGGGAATAAAATATACTCGCATTGAGTCAAAACCTATCTCTACAGGAATCAAGGAAATAGCATCAATGATTACAATTAGGTAATTACTTAGCATTAGATTTGTATTAAGTTTATTATCACAGAAATTTTGATGATTGAATTTTAGCCTTTGTGCGTTCATTTTTTATTTTTAATATTTTTTTTGACCCTGTACTTTAAGAAAAGTACAAAAGGGTGTATTAAGATTGTGCAACTCCGAAATGTATGTAACAGGCAGAAGGAGGCGTAGCAGACCCCACAAAGTATACATATTGTTGATCAGGACGACGAGCTGAGTCGATAGAGCCATGTCCGTCTGTTCGTCTGTCTGTCCGTCCGTCCGTCCGTCTGTCTGTCCGTCTATATGAACATCTAGATCTCGTAAACTATAAGAGCTAGGGACATTTTTGATACCTCACCCCTCCCCCTCCCCCGTAAACCGCGAAAAACCACCACACCCACAATTTAAAAGATATAAACTTGTGCTTTGGCATACAACTATCCTATGGTAACCTTTATCTGTGCTGTGAATTGTGGCTCAATCTGATTATAAACACCGAAGATATTCGAGACGTTACGATATTTGTGCATGTGTGAGCGTTTGCTAAAATTCATTTACGTTTTAACTCAGAAATTGTATCACTATACAGACAAAATTTCGTAGAGAAAACTACTTATACACATATGTACTTTCGATATGGTATCATATAAGATCTACAACGAGTAGGAGTACGAGTCCTAATCCTAGGAGCAAATCCTAGCTGCAAGCACACTGAAAACACTGTGCACAGAGCTCTGGCGCAGCTTGGTTCGTGGTCTTGCTACCATTAAGACCACCACTAAGAGCTGTAAAATTAATAGTTTGCCAAGCTACAACGAATCGCCTTTCAAGTCGTTAACCACCAACAATATGTTGGCCCAAAGGCAGACAAACGAATATATGTATGTATGTGTATGTATGTATGTGTCTATGTGAGAATGTAATCAAACGCCAACATCCAAATATCCGAGCTAAACCACATGACTCTGCTTTACTTTAGAGCGATGCTGCGACATTAGTCTAACGCCAAATCCATTAAAAATCCATACTAATATATGTCAGGCTAAGGCAGCGCATGCCACAGCGCATAATGAGTGACGGGTGGTTCCGGCAGGGGGATGGTGGTGAGGGGATAGTGTTAGCTGACAGCTTAAAATAAGATACCACACACACTTTGTGCGCTGTCTTTGCACTTTGCCACTGTTGCCATTTTTCCACTTTACCTTTTCGCTTAAGTGCGACGGCGGCGCCATTTTTCACAGTACCACAAAAGTGACAAGCGTGAGCATAGGGAGTATGCAAGCAGAAGGAGGCGCCACTGGGCGCTGATGGAACCAACAGATTGAGACGAGCATGAAGCCAAAGCAGCTTTAAGCTCTGCCAAATTCACATTAATTAGCATACTTCGCTCATAGATTTCATGCAAGTCTCGTCTTAAACCTTTGCAGACTCAACCCCCTCCTGTGACCCGGCGACCTCTCCTCCCCATTCATCACCCATGTGCACTGGCACAGCCGCCGTTTTTATTGATTTTATGAAATTTTTATTAATAAACATTCGTGAAATATGCGGGTCGAGAAAATTGAAACATTGTGGAATTTTTAATAGAGCCAAAAGCCAGTCAAAAACATAAAAAATATAGATGAAAATAAAAGTCATAAAAAGAGAAAGAAAAAGATGTAAAAGCAGAAGTCAAATTTCGGAGAAGCGCGTAGCGAACTGCTCAAATCAGCGTAATCAAATGCTGAGGCAGAAGATGATGCTGCAGATGGTAATCATGATGATGCTGATGAAGATAATAGAGGCAGAAAGATGATGAAGAAGTACAAGTGGAGGAAGCAAGCAGCAGCAGCAGCAGCAATTAAAATGGCGCTTGCAACCCGCGCATAATCAGCCCAAAAGGACTTCAAAAAATGCCAAAAAGTTCAAATACTAATGAATTATCCTTTATTAGGATAATGTATGATGTGGTTCTCTGAAGAGTTTTGCCTCGACACACAACAAGGTTTCAAATGCTAAAAAAGGTTCTCAGTGTTCAGTTTTAGTTGGTAAGTTAATACTCTTTGTAGCAACTACTACACCTGGAAAAATAGCCGGTATAAAATAAAAACTTGTAGACAATTTGTTAGGCAATTACTTCCTATGTATGAGCATATTTTTATAAGAAATATATAGTAATAGCTAATCAGTTGTTTCTGATTCTGATTCCCTGACCAGTGAGGATGGTTCAAAGTTATTTCGTTCAAGTCGGACTTTGAACCAAGGATGACGTCACAAAAATAATATATTTATTACATATACAAGTTTGCGATCCAATTTAGGATTTCGAGTCAATGCAACATTTTCAAAACCACAAATTTAAATGAAAAGAAAATAAAATATATATTATATGTATATAAACTCAGGCTACATATGAAAAAACAAACGCACGTGAATGTTTTAAATAGTTTGGTAGTACAAGTCGGAAATACTTGGATGGTTTTCACAGTGTTCAAGTGAATGTGAAAACATTAATACTGTTAATGCCAGTAAGTGTGTGCAGTTTTCGTTGTGGCGACTTCTTCACTTGTTTTGTAATGGAGCCGGGTCTGTGGCAACCTTATCTGACTGAGGCGAGACGCTGACTGAGTGGCAAGTAGCAAGTGGCAAGTACAGCTGGGCCGGGGCGGACGACTCAAGCGTTGGATGGTTTGGCAAACTGTGGCTAGAATGCTGTTGGCAATTTATGAAAAGAGCCAAATTAATCAGACTAATAACGAAAACACGCCGACGAAAAGGCTAGGGCTAGGGCGAAAAAGAAATTCCCAAAAAGGGCAAGGTTTAAGTAGGACGAGAGGGGGTAGTGGCGGGCAGGAGTCGGGGCAAGGGGTATAGTACAGCAAGCGGGCGGCAAAAACTTATGCAAAGTTTTCTTAATGAAAAGATTTACGATGGCAATACTCAAAATTAGCAAAAACTGAGGTTGTGGTAAGCAATAAGCGTTGGGTTGAGCTCTGACTTCAATGTCGAGTGGGCGATGCGATGCGGGTGGTATGGAGGCTGGGTGGGCGTGGTGTGGTGCAGCTCCTGCTGGACTCTTGGATACTTATAAACTTTTTACAGTTAGCGCTTGTTGTTGTTGTTGTTGTTGTTGTTGCTGTTGGTGCCGACGGTGGTTGAAATAACAAACTTGAAATAACAAAATTTACAGAGATTGTTGTTGTTGCTGCTGCTGCTGCTGCTGCTGTAAATGCGGCTGACAGGCTGTATGCTGGGCAGCTGACCCCAGGGCTGCCTGCATTCATATTTGCGGTCTGCTATAGGCAGTCAATATGGTAGACTATTTCTGTACATAAGCGACTCTGTCTCACTTACACTCGCTCTCTCTCTCCGTTTATCTCTATATCTTTCTATCTCTCTAACCCAATTAGTTCTCTCCAATTGCAATTTGTGGCTCCCGGCTAAACAAAAATGAAACTCAAATAAATGCAATTGTTATACACAGCAGAATTTCATCTAAATCAAATTAATAAACTCGATGCAGCCATGAGAACTCTTCAGCAACAGCAACAATAACAACAACCACAGTAACAACAACACTGCTTGTGGATAAGGTTTAGAAATTAACAATCCTACTCAAATCCACAACCGACAGAATCAAAGTCGACGAACGAGACGTAGCCATTGTTCTGCAGAAATGCTTGTAGCTCTGTTTATTAAAATAATTCGCATGAGAGCCTCCGACAGGACAAATCTTCAGCGGAATACACACGATGATGGTCAATCAATCAATCATGCTGGAATACGAGAGTTATGCCAACTATTTAAATAAATTGCCACTTGTCAATTATTTTCACCTCGTGGGGTATATGCAGATTGCAGCAACATTACATTTTTCATTTTCATATATTTTAGTAGCAGTAGTAAAATCAAAATAATTTGTTATCTTATTTTGTAATTTTTTGTACTCCGATTTTATTTTCTATTTTATATATTTATACATTTTTGTACTTAAACACATATAAATTGAACGAATTCATTCTTTTATGTTAATATTTTAGACCCAAGGCAAATCGAAGTACACGGTCTCCTACTGTCGGTTACGTCCGACTGTAGCTTTCCCTACTTTTTATTTTATCTGATTAGCCTACTATCTGTATCTCAATACACAACTTGTTTTTATCTCTAAATTACTTTCTAGGGTATATCTAAATTCTGTACCTATTGGTCTATTATTAGAGGGTATCAAGTCGCACTTAAGTCCAACATTTATATTTGTATAAAGCGTTCTAGCGCACTTCCAATTTCGTGTAGTGTCAAAGTATCAGTAATCAGTAAAGTAATCGCAATAACAATAAATTTAAGAGTGGAAGTTATGACGCTTAAAGCAGAAAAGTCTATGCAGAATGTTCAGCTCAAAATTCAATTGAATTGAGTTTAATTTTCTTTACTCCTTTTTTTTAAATCGATCCCATGCAATGCCACAAATACCACTTCCCCTTCCGCACGAGCGGAGCCAGCGACAGCTGAAATATATAAATATATATGTACACACATACATACACACGTATATATGTATACTCGTACAATATGTGTATGTTCATATGTATATAGAAAAGGGTTAAAACAATAGAGAATGTTTCCAGCACAAGAAGAAGGATGTGAAAAAGCGGAGAGCGGGAGTTGTAGCAGGAGAAGGAGTTAAAGCATCGCAAAACAATTCTTTATGTGTATTATGCTGGGAAACGCTTTTAACGGCCCGTTCAGCTGTTGTGCTGCCATGTACCCTTGTACCGTCGCAGTCGCAGTCGCAGTCGCAGTCTCAGATTCAGACTCAGTCTCATCTCTTGTGTTCACTGTCGGCTGTGAGCCAAATCATTATTACAACAACAATGAGAACTAAGCGCAGTTGCTTCAGTTTCTGTTTCTGTTTTGGCTGTTACTTCTTCTGCTGCTGCTGCTGCTGCTGCTGCTACTGTGCCGTAAGCCGTGTGCCCCATTTGCTCGACATTTTTCAACTGAAGTCAACCACCCGATCTCGCAGCCGGAGCCAGTGCGGACATCGAATCCTTTCGTTCATAAATCAAGTCTTTGGTTTAATTAAATCTTGTGTTGGCGGTAACAACGCTAAAAGAACAAAAACCAACAACAACACAGCAGCAAAACAGGCCAGACTATGTCATACTCTGTAAATACTCTAAAGAAGCCAAAACTAGTTTATGACAATCATTTTGTATCCGAGTCGAAGTTAGTGTTAAGTTTTTATAATTATTGCTAAACATAATTTCATAAGTAAATAACTATTTTATAATCTTATTAGACCCTGTACACAGATTTAGTCGTAGTCAAACCGGTGTACACTCGCACAGGCTGATGATACACATACTTAAGTGTATAGGCGTGTATGCGTGTGTATGCGACTATGTGATTGAAGGGATGTCTGCATGTGTGAGTGCTTGTTAGCGTGTGTGTGTGCGAAGGAGTGGAAAGGGTCTCCTACTGTCGGTTGCATCCGACTGTAACTTTCCGAGTTTTCTACTATATATTTATAATATTTTTATAGATTTTTGGTAAAAGTTTCATAACGATAGCACATCTACTTCTATACAAGCCCGACGACTGTGGGATGGAATGGATGGACTCTGTGAAGCCTTCGCGTTGTGAATGTTGTCGCGGTTGTCTTTATGATATTTTGCACAATTCAATCTTATTTCCGCTTCAGAAAACAAATTTAAACCAAACTGAAGTTGAATTGATACAGCAAAGAGTTTTCTCAAAAGGAAAACTGCATAATAGCGTGAATAACAACACAAACGTGCTTTAAATAGATTCTACATCACATGATTGCAAAGAGAGCAGAAAAGCGAGCAACGTACTTAAAGCCACGCTATCTCTGGCGACTTGACATGAAAGGCCAGAGACAACAACAATAACAAATACGTGAAAGGGAAACTGAGAAATTGAATGCAGGACACGTTGCAGGATTTATGACCAAGGAACAGCCGCCAAACGCAGACTAATAAACACGAAGAGCAAAAATTAAAAATAAACCAAAACCAGTGGAAGCACATTCGATTAGTCGGGTGCACCCGACAGTCAAATACCCTGCACTAAAGTTTTAACCTTCCCAACTTCATGACGATTTAGCAATGCTCCGTTTTCAGTTTAAATAAATAACCCTTGTCTATATCAGTTGTACTATATAGTATGTATATATCTTACTACCACAAATGGTGACTAGACGGATATGAATCGATCTTATCTGGACGGAGGTGAATCTATCAGCATATGCCCCCAAAATCCATAGGGATTTGGAAATGAACAGAGGACAGCTTACCAGAGAAATGGAGGGATATACAGATCGACTCTGTTTTTCGACCTAATACAGTACTGATATAGTACATATAGGCTTTATAGATCACCATACCTCTTCCTGCCCGTTGTACAAATTAAATATATCCTTTTCAATGGGTGCAGGGTATAAAAAAAGCGGAGAGCAGAGGCCAAAAGCCGCTGAGACTCAGCATAAAAGTGGCTATAAGAAATATAGCCAAATGCCAAGGGCGTTTAGGCCGAATACTACGTGATGCAATGTATTAAAGGATTCTCGCGAGTAGAGATGGAGACGGAGATGGAGAAGGGGACTGAAGCTGAGGCGAACACTGAGACTTCCACTTGGCTCGAAGTGGGTGACTTGCTGACGCGACCGTGCGGCAAAGGACAAATGAAACGAAATGATACGAACAAGAAACGAATAGCTCAGCATTGCAATGAAATGAAATCCTTTACCGTAAGCATTTCATGCACATCAACGCGTGCTCAGAGCGACAGCAGTGTTGACAGCATTCACACAATCACACACTCAATGCGAATCTGAATACATATCTATGCCTCTTTGGAGACTTGTAACCATTTCTAATTCATATGTTGCACAGCTCAGTGCGCAGTGCTCAGTCCTCAGGTCTCAGGTCTCAGGCCTCAGGCCTTAGGTTCGATGATTTATGGTGGTAGCACGCGAATGCGCAATCCTTGGGCTAGACAAGCGACGAGTCCTGAAGTCGCCTCGTCCTTGGACTTGGGCATGCTGGGCCGTTTAATCATTCAATAGGCAATTTGTTTGGCCTCTTCGAAATGAAATGTTTCACACACTATACAAGTGCAAGCAGTGCTAGGACTCTGTTCTGTCACTCTCACTTTCACGCCCACTCACTCCGGCTATACATCTCCAGTCACCATATTTAATATCATTTATCTTTCTTACGGTCCAGTGTGCGGTTTGAAAGCCTCCAGAGCAAAACACCCTATGTCATACCCTCCCAGTCCGTGGTACATGTGTGCCGTTGCCCATATCCTATTCCTCTTACGACTCCTGCTGCCGTTGCGTGTTGTGATTTATGATTATCAAAGTATTTGTTACCTTTATGTCCGAATTATTTGCTCGCACATAAATCATTTTGGCTGCCTCTCAACATTGGCGATTTGATTAATTTCTTCAATTGCTCTCGCGATTGGCGCCTGCGATTGTCGACATATCTTAGCTTCGCCCCCTCCTCAGTTTCTCCTCTGTTAGAATGCCGGCTCCATGATATGCCAAGGCGTTAACACGCCACATAATTCAATTCACAAGGCGGTGAAATTCGTACAAATGGCTACAAGTTAACGCTGCCTTATTAATTACTGCATGTACTCGGATATACCTGATGTGTTATTCTGATTATGTATGCGGTGTTGCTCTTGCAGTTGAGACTCGGGACTATCGTTCCATTTTTGAAGTCTAATACTTAAAAAAATGTTCTTAGCATGTGCAGTTTTAGAGTCACTGGATTCCTTCTATGCATGAATAAAGCTTTAGGTGCTTTGAATGTTTGGTGCGATTTGCAGCCCAATCGGATAATAAACACCAGAGATATTGGACAAACAATATGTCGTTTCTCATGTTTTGAAACGACATATCTCCGACACAGATCTCATCGGAGATATGTTTTGACATGACATATCTCCGACATATCTCCGACGCTCAAAAAACGACATATCTCCGATCGGAGATCATATTTACGTCATATCTCCGACGCAGATCTCATCGGAGATATGTCATTTCAAAACGACATATCTCCGACACAGATCTCATCGGAGATATGTCGGAGATATGTCATTTCAAAACATATATCCCATGAGATCCGCGTCGGAGATATGTCGTTTTGAGGATGCAACACTGCCAAAGATTCCATTGCAGGTGACGGCATATGTGTGCCTAACATTGAACGTAAATCTATGTGAGATGCCCTATAACTCATTCTCATCGAACTGGTCAATCAGGAAGGCAGTCACAGGGTTTGGCTATCTACACAAGTAAATCCTGGAAGTAAACTTTGTGTCATGAATTAAATATGTGGATTTATTTGAGGCCAAGTAAAACAAATGACCCAACATTCGTCGCTGCCTTCGGTGGGAGAGCGGCTCGCATTAAAAAAGGACAAGGAACAGGCGAATCTGGGGTATAAACGAAAGGCAAACAACAAAGCGAAAGTGGCGTAAATAAATAAACAGCAAAACACAAAGCATATTAGGCTAAGCTACTTGCGATTTCCGTTACACGGCTGCCAAGCACGGCTCGCTGTAAAAATACGGAAGCTGATTAGCCGTACGCCATCCACCCTAAAGAACGGAGGAAAAAAATTGAACTCTTGGCAACCTGCCTGTAGTAGGTGGGTTGTGGGTTGGCGTGGTGGCCTCCGACGGGCGGTTGAGTTTTGTGAGACAAAAGAAAATAAAAAAAATTAACAACGCCTTTGGGGTTGTCTTGAGACGACGACAAAAAGCTTCCAAGTCTCATCATCGAAATTGGTCACAGGTGGCCCGCTCGCCCTCTTCCTTCGCAGTTGACCTATGGCTTTCATGGTTCAGGTCCCAGTTCCAGTCCCAGTCCCAGTCCCAGGTCAATTTACCTTGGCTTATTGAAATTAAATGTGCTGGCCAGCAGATAATACCCATTTAAGGCGTGTTTAGTTAACTCGAGTTTGATTTGGGTGGTTCTCCCCCTCTTCCATATCATTCTCATGCCGATTACCCATTATACTGAGCTGGGCATAAGTGAATTGCTGTTAATGCTGACATTTTAAGCGGTTTGAATTAAAGATTTATTTGATATAAAACTGCCAACTGCCAACTGGTAATGAGATGAGTTTAGTTTGTACCATGAGTAATATTCTAATAATTTAGCTCTTTCGTTTGCTATTGGAATTTTCTAATCTGTCGACCAGAGTTTTTATTTTCTCTCAGTAAGAAAGTACTACTTGAAACACATTTTAGATTTAAACTAGTCAAACAACTAAAGTTATACCGATTTTTAAAGTGTTTTGATCCAGAATTCCCAATTGGTTATGTTCGATGCTTCCAAATAAAAAGTGAACCGTCCAAGGGATAGTCTTTGGTAGTCCAATGATTGTTGTATAAATGACATGGACACAAGCACCTAGCCATTATGCGTGGATTTAAAGTAAAAACGTTTTCAGAACCCATTTGGACAACATTACCCATCAGAAATGTGTTTTTTACATACTTACCCCCTAAAACATTGACCCAATTATTATAATCTAAATCAGTGGTGCCCAAACTCACACTGTCAAACAGTGTGCTATGTGTGTCAAAGCAGCGCTGCTCAGGAAAGCGCACATGTGATAGGAATTATGAATTTTGGGCACCACTGATCTACATCGTTGCGAGAAGACTCCTGCATGTTGCTAAAAACATAGATTTTCTCAGGTAATCATACTCATTACTCATCATTTTAGCGATATTTATATTATAACGTCATCAAAACGATTAAAAAAAATGACATTGATATCGATTAAAATATTATGGATTGCAATTCTAAATATAGCCGATCTTTGCATTTAAAGATGCTAAATGTTACAGATTGTTATATATTGATTGTTATAGATTGATGTTCCTCAAAACTCGAATTTCTTCAACTTTGTAATATAACTGAACCAACTGACTCGCACACACACAGAATGTGTCAAGTCAAGCTAAAGACGGGATGACATGCGCACAGCACGTCTCACTGTTCAAATTTTTAATCAAATCCAGTGAACGACAGTAGTCATTAATTTTCCTTCAGTGTCCGAAAGTGTGACCATTTTTCTTTCACCATCTCATTCTGAGTTGTGTCTTTGTTATACCCAGTCCTTATGTGCTACCTTTGTCACATTTGCATGTCAGGTTGAGCCTCCCCTGAAAATATCAAATAGGCGATGATGAGATGACTGAGTAGAAAGGACGCAAAGTCTCCAAGTGACCACAATGAAGAGCATTTGGGTAGTTGTTCCTTCTTTTTAATAGGCAGAGTGTGATAAGACTGTTTTTGGTTATTGTCAAGATGCTGAAATATAGTTGATTGCAAACTCCAGATACTTAGCTTGTTAAGTTTATAAAGGTTTAAATATTTCAACTGTGGTTTCTTGCATACTAAATGTGACACATTTTCTAAGCAGCATTTCTTCTGTCCGCCTGTCGGTGTGTATGTATACGCTGCTGCTATGCAAAGCCAAATACAGGGTCACTTACTGTCGGCTGCGTTCAACTGTACCGACTTATTGCCTTTTTAAACTCGAACTTATAGCTATAGTTGTGCGATTTTTCGAATTTTGAGTGTGGACACAGAGAAAAAGGAATGCTCTGAAAAGCTAGTCAATTTCCAAGGCTAGTCAATTTGCAGCTGGATTACACTCAGTATCCTAATACTTACGCAGGTTGAATTGCTGTGATGGCCGTATTTAATGTAGTATAATTTGATAAACGAACATCACACGAGAGTGTCTTTAATACAGTCATGAATTGAAAGCAACACATTGGCTCCATCGACAACATTTTATGGCCAAATAGTTTTGGCCCAGAAGTGAAACATATGCAGCTGACACAAAGAGGTAGAGCGTGGTAGAAACATCAGCTGAACCAGTAGATCTGATGTTAGTTTCGCATAGATGGATGATGGCTGAACGGACATTGATAAATCACAATACATACATATGTACATACATACATATGTGTATGTGTGCACAATATATGTACATATGTGCAAATGCAAGTAGGTGTGAGTGTGTGTGGCAGCATAGCCATCGCTGCTCTGGCTACATGTTGCCCCGGCTATCGCGGGTTATTTGAAAACGCGACGTTGCAAACAAACCGTACTAACATGCCATAACCTCACTCTTAGCACCTCCAGCCCCCTACTACGGCTGACATGTGCTGCGCACACACTTGGCCAAATTTAACAATTTTCTGCAGCGACATCAAATTACGAACTCATTATTGTTAGCGACGACAATGGGCTATGGGTTCATGGGTCCATGGGCACTATGGGCACTATGGGTCTATGGGTACTATGGGGTGCGTTGGATTCCTATGGCGGCCAAGGTCCGGTGTACAGCAAGCCAGGGATTCCAGGGAGTAGTGTGTATTGGGGTTTGCGTTGGCGTGAATTTCAGCCAAAAATGCGTCGAGTCGCAACTCTGTCTATGTGTGTGTGTGTGTGTGTGTGTGTGTGTATAGTGCCTCTGTATGTATGTGTGTTTTTGGGGTATTTGTTGACGTTGATAGCGAGCGAATTTCTTTTTTTCGTGCATTATTTTTTTTTTGCTGCTTTTTCTTGTTTTGTTTCGTTGCTGCGCGTGTAAATCGCAAATGTCGGGCACGGGAAACGACACCCAAAATGAAACCCACATCAAACTGACCAAAATGCATGGAATGCCTATGAAAATTGTAAAGCGTTGTTCCACTGCCAGAAAACACCCTGCCATCTTTCTGTATCACTATCGCACACACACACACCCACCCACACACACACACACACACACACACACACACCTCTCACACACTCTTCTGCCTTGTCCTGCAACGTGGCGCTCATTAAATGACACTCACAGCGGGGAGGCCAGAAATTGCACGCTATAATGCACACACAACGCCTCCGACTCCGACCATCTCCCGCCTCCCCTCATTACCACCCTCTGTGTGTAGGCGGCTGGTTGGTTGCTGGGCGTGGCATTGCATAATTTTAGTTGCACCATCGTAGGCGCCGAAAAGCCACGCCAATAGGCAACCGCCTACTCTTCCGGCACCCCCGCAGCTCCAGCTGCAACTCCACCTGCCTGCAGCCCCCTTGCTTTGCAAATTTCTATTACTTGTCATACGCAGAGTGCGGTGCTAGCTTTTGTTTTACGCAATATCACCCCAACCAGATCCCGATAGTACCCTACAACATCCTCTGCTTCCTTTTGTATGGTCTATATGCTGGCTCTTGCTCTGCTCCTGGTACACTCAGAAAAACGGCATAGTTAAATTAGCGAACTTCTACTTATTACTAAAAAAAACTATCTTCGTAGTTGAATTCGTTTTATTCGAAAAAACTTCAATTCTACAAAAAAAAAAAAAAATAGGGAAAGCTACAGTCGGACGTAACCGACAGTAAGACACCCTGTACTTTGATTTGCCATCACGCATACGCCCTAGTGGCCGCATACACTGTGGCTTACCCCCTCCTTCAGCCAACTGCCTAGTACAGAAAATGGATAATAAATATCTCCGGTCTTTATTATCCGATTGTGCTGCAAATCGCACCAAACATTCAAAACATCTAAAGCTTTATTCATGCAAAGAAGGAATCCAGTGACTCTAAAACTGTACATGCTAAGAACATTTTTGCAAGTTTGAGGGGGAGGAGATATCAAATTAAAAACATATACTTGGCCTTTCTATGTAATACGCAAACCAAACAAAAAAAGAATTGAGTCTCTAGTTCTTACAGTTTCCGAGATCTCGGTGTTCATACAGATAGATGGACAGATAGACGGGCTATAACGACTCAGATTATAAAAGCTAGAGACTTATGTGTGTAGGTATATGTATGTGTGTATGTATATGCTGCTACTATCGACGCCCAAGGCAAAACGAATTATAGGGTCTCCTACATTCGGTTGCGCCCGACTATTTTTATATTAATTAGTTTAATTGGCAATTTTAAAATTTTCTATTGTAGGTCGGCCTGCTTAGTGTATGCGCTTGAAGTACCTAAATAGTAGGCAATTGAGTCAACTGGTTTAGTTCGGTGCATTGAGTTTTCGTTTACGTTTTACGTTTTACGTTATTCCGTATTTGCGAAAACCCGTGAAAATTTACATGCCGCTGACGCAGCGATGCCGTCACTCACGACGTAGCTGACGGAGCTCGGTTTCGAGCCCCACACGGCCCTGGCCAGGACTCGGACTAATGGTTGCTGCTGCTTCTGTTGCATTTTATTTTTTCTTTTGTTGTTTTGTTTCATTTTATTCGCGATGCGCTGATACGGCACGAAGTTGTCGCTGACCGCAACATCGCATGTTGTAGGTGCGCCAATGACGCTGATTTTGTTCCTGCTCCGGCGGCATAGAAAGGGAAGGGCATGAATACCGGCACGGGCATGAGCATGGACTACACATTATTAACAGTTCCTGTGACAAAGCGCGGCCGCGACTAGAACGGTGTGGGCGTCGGGCTCTTTTCGTGTTTGGTGGATTGGGCCCTGCTTGATAACTGGAAGTGAGCTTTGGGCCTTGGCCACCTGTCATATTACAGACGAGGCGACACACACTCCTGTTCCCCCGTTGTTGTTGCTGCTGTCCTTTGCCGGCCGTTTGCTGTCCAACAAAATGTTTTGTGGTTCCCATTGCCCGTGCTCCGGCCATTGCCAAAGTTTGTGCCGCCGGCTGGTTGGTTGTTTATTTTAGCTTCGCAACAAGCAATAGGACTACAAGTCCGGGGACTGGGACTCATTCTGCGACATTTAAATGCAATTGAGAAGGTAATGTTTGCCGAAATGAGTCTTTAACTAGCAGGACACAATTGTCCGTCTTGTGCTAAATATACAGAGTTTAATTTACTCAAATCATAATCAAAGGTAGCCAAATATATAATACGCATTACAGAGTTTAAGCACAACGAGCATCGATATTTCATTAGTTTTGGTCCTGTTTATATTAAATCCAGTATATGGCAGTTAACAACCTGTATGTCCGCCATTATTTTACTTTATTTAACTTGCAACAAGTTCCAATTGGAATGCTGTACCAGATTTTTGAGAAAACCCTCAAAAATCCCCGAAGTTACTTTAAGTTTAGTCAGATAGTCCTTCCGACATCCCTTTTGAGTTTACCCCAAAGATCCTCAATGTGACTAAGGCCCGAACATTAACTTTTTGTGTCTTTATCCCATTGAAACTTCCATTAGAGTGGAATATATTATCTTCGGTTTTTGATAGCAGGTATGTACCTACCTCCCTACCTACTTATATTGGAGGAGCGTAAATTCTCCTCCAGTAATAGTATTACATTTAATTTTTATTATTTATTAATTGCAATGAAAACATTCTCCAATATTAAAACAACTTCCAACAAATACATTTACTAATTTTTCTTGACTTGACATCAATTGAATTGTAGTATTATTATTCGCTCGGGGTATTTGTTCGAATTATAAAAAATGAATTAAGAGGGAATGTTCCAAATATAATATAATATAAAATTATAAATTGCAATAGATGTTCATATTAAATATTCGGCTTAACCGCAGTTGATTTACACTCTGAAACGTGGGTACTGTGACAGGTAATGCCAAAGGTCGACTCGTACCGAATAGAGGACCCAAAGGCTTGTACCACTATGTACTATATATGATGATATAATATTAAATACTGACAAACGCCGACAGCTCCATTGTCATTCATTTCCCTTGACAGCAGTGTAATCATGGCCACATGTGGCTCGCATCCTCCCCTCTTCCTTTGAGTAAGAGATACATTACGAAGGATGCGAAGGATACGACAGGAGAACTTTATCTAGCGTGTAAAAATCACTAACAAATGGCACAAAATTAAATTTGGCTTATGAGTTGGAACTGACAAATCGTCAACGGAGAGAGATCGTATCATACTACACACATATGGAGCTCCAGCTATTGTATGTTAAAATACGAAATTAACATACTCAAGTAAATGATGTACCCCAACCATAGGAAAGGTACACACAGCCACACATGTACACTCGCAGCATTTTTGGGCCCAAAGTGTAAAAAACATTGAAGTAGAAATTAAAAATGAATAATATAAAATAAGCCGGAAAACTTGGGATGAAAATGGAATTGGAACTCAAACAGAAACTGGATTCAGCTGCGAGGAGTGTGGGCTGTAAACCTGTCTTCCGGAAGCAAATCAACACTTCACTGACTTGGACTCAGTCTCTGCCTCCGCCTCCGCCTCTGCCTCTGTTTGGGTCTGTCTAGAGTTAATGGCAGGGATGTGTCCGGATGGGGTGGGGGAGGGGGAGGGGCAGACTTGACAACGAACATGATCTGCTGCTGGAGGGTTGTTTTGACTTTAAATTGGCCGTAGTCTTAATGTCACCTTTGACACCGTCTGGTCAATGGCATGACGAGGCAAATGGCAGCCAAAACTCAGTCAACTCAAGGCGAATTCAGTGGCCATCAAATTGGATTGCATGCAGCAGCGACTTCCTCCTGCGTCTGTGGCAAAGTCAAGCATACGTCGCCCTGGTGACCATTCACAAGCTTAAGCACAATATGACGACAGACGGACGGACGGACGGACCGACAGACGGACAGACGGACCGACAGACGGCGAACAAGGCCATCTTAAGAAACGATAATGACACAACCTAATAAAGTGTTGCCCGTGGCAACGGAGTGACATCCAAAAGCTGTCAGTGCCGCTGCCTGAATGCCGCAAAACTTTCACATTGGGTTTGAGGTTTGAACAGGTCAAAATTAAAGCACACATACGCACAGACAGGGACATACTCACACACACACACACACACGCGCACAAAAACTGAGCGACTGTCGCTCAAGCGTTAAATAGAAAACTTTATAGCTACTCCGTAACCCGGGCAACATTTTGCTTGTCTCAGCTCCATAGACACAGCCACATACAAACACACACACGCACACACACACACACACTCGCATGCTTACATACACAATGTACTTATTGCAATAAGTGGGCTTTCAATTAACATACTGCCACGCCTCCCCCTTCTGCTGACGCCCCTCCTGAAGCGATGCGACACGTTAGCAATTTGACTTTATGTCATTATTAACGCCTTCGAACGACGTCTGTCCGACCTCCTACAGCTTCTGTTTGCCTACTGTGCCTATTGTGATGCACGCATCTTTGCGACCGTTGGCGCCTGCTAATTATGCCATCATTAGAGACACGTTAACACGTACACGCACACGCACACACACGCACACAGAGCTGCAATAAATTTAAATGCCATTGTCTCCGCTATGAGTGGAGGAGTACTCCTCCCTACCTCCCCAGCTGTACTGCGAATTGTTTGCTGTTTATTATGACTACGTTGTCAGCCATACAAATACACACGACCATGCATTCGAGTGTGTGCGGGTGTGCGTGTGTGTGCACATTTTCAATCCTTTAAATTTGCCACGTCAATCAAATCATTTGCATTGCTAATTTCTGCGAATTATAGCAATTATTTCTTGCCTTCCTGCAACTGCCGCCTCATCGAAATTATGTCGCGAATTCCATGGTTTCGCGATTGCATCATGAGTAACGAAAACTATCGATTATGTATCACTTGATCAATTAGCTTCTTCATATTCCAACTGCAATTAAATATATTTAAGATGTCAGTCAGTTTATAGTAATTTTAATTGATAAAAATAAACTCGGAAAGCAACAGCCGGAGGCAACCGACAGTAGGAGACTCCACGTTTAAGTGGAAATGTGTAAAAAATTGCTCTGAAGACGATTTGCGGACAAGTAGTCCATATGTATATATTGGCAATACTAAATTATTATTTATTATTATTATTATTTGTCAGAGATTTATTTAACACTGCGACCTCAAAGATCTATTGTGCTCTCTGCCTAATTAAGTTACATTTCTTCCGCCAGTTCAATCGAACGCAGAAATGCGATGATTTTGCCTGGCTGAAGAGCTCTTATCTCCAGACTGTCTAGGAAGTAGTTACCTAAGTGAGCTAGCCTTAACCTACTGACTGCCGGGCATGTTCCTAGTATGTGCTCTGACGTTTCGTCTTCTTCGAGACAGAGTCTACAGAGTGCATCTTCAACAATCTTAAGCTTGTTGAGATCCTTGCGTAGCCTGCAATGTCCTGTAAGTATGCCGGTGACTATTCTAAGTGAACTTTTGCTCATTCTTAGGCAGTCAGTTCTCTTCTTGTTGTAGCCATTAGCTATTAAGAGCAGTTTGCTCCCTGATATGTTTCCCAGTATTCTTCGCTTACTAAATGAAGCGCATTCTATTTATTTGTGAACCTCCGCCTTATCAGTTACAATGAAAGGTCGCCAAATAGAAAACTAAATCAAAAATGGCAAAGAAATACAATCCCATCGAGTTACCAGAATCCACAGAGTTGCAAGGGATTATATTGCATAACGAGCTTTCACTGAGATAAATCTCGATTTCAACGGGTTCTTTATCAGGCTTATTATCATCTACTTGCTAGATCCTCTTCTAATGCTATTTATAGTACTTCCCATGGCCTCATTTAATATGCGTTGAGCACATTTCTTATGTGCCGTTTGAACTAAGCTGCTAAAGTGCTGATGCAAATGCGAATCGCGAAGAGAGGAGCTGCAAAAGGATTCCATGCCGTTCTCCCTGCTGGAGCATGTCGTATTTTCCTATGGCCACAACCGGTCGCATCAGTTTATTTTGGTTAGTGGCTGTCTTTTAGTTTAGCGGGTTGGCATTTTTCGCTTTCAAGTTTGCCCATTCATTTAAACTTTTTATTCACCAGTTTTCTATTTACGCCAACTCTCAAGTCCTGGCTATAAATTCGTGTGGCCTTTTTTCAAAGGGGTTAAAACGTGGGATTGGCGCAGAAGAAGAAGGGAAAGGCACTTGGCAAAAGAAATGCGAATTAATTTTCTTAAAAGCTTTTCTTGGCCGCGCTGATTATCTGACCAGCTTTCCCCTCATTTTCCACTCGTCTCCCTTTTTCGCTCACTTTCTTTCCCACTCTCGTACACGTCTTTCGGTTGCTTTATTACTTTTAAGTAGTTGAAATTTTATTAACGAAACTTGGCACACTACTTAAAAAACTATATACAAATGTTCTGTGTACTTAAATTTATTTTTAATAAATTTTTAAACATATTCTTGCTTGTTTTACATACTTTTCTCTATATTAATTTTATTTCTAAGTTAATATGTATATTTATATATTTGCTTTGTTTATCCAAAAAAAAATTGTTTTGTTATCGACTTAAAGTAGGTTTTGCAATATTTATGCAGCTAAATACATATGCCGAATCTCCCAATGTACACAGACAGTATCTGGATAACCTATATTGCCTATTGCCCCCGCCCTCCTCAAATCACCCATGCCCATTCCCCCCCTCCCCTCTTTTAAGTACTTTCTTTTCATTACTTCTCAGCAATTCTAATTGATTTAAATTCGATATGTGATCCGCCTTAAGTTAAGATTCTAGAGAGCAATACAAAATTACCACAAAAACATCTTGTGCGAGGGTTCTTCAAAAATTTCAAAAGTCTACTGAATGTCGAAGGCAAGAAAATATATATTTTGCTGTACAGAATAAATGTCATGAGACTGATTGAAAAATGTCAGTAATGGTATTACAGTATAACAGTGATATAACAGTATTTCCTAAACAATATTTCCATAAATACTTGTTATATTTCTGCTTATTGAACAATATATTCAACATAACCCTATTAATTTTTCCAATGGTGTCACAAAATGAAATATAGACAAATGATTAAAATTCAAAAGTATTTAATTACTGTTTTTCAAGTAATTACACTAGGCAAGATCCAAATTCTATCTGAAATCGAATAAGTAATAAAAATTATAATTTTTCTATTGTTTAATATTCCTATATTATTTTTGATAATATCGATGGCTTAAAGGTTCTTTTTGTTTTACCAAATGTAACGTATGAATGATAGACGCAGCAATCAGATGTGAATTTCTTGAGTAACAGTCCAAAATAAAAGCTCTAAGAAGAAAATATACTACAAAAAGGACAAATTTACGCCGTTTCGTTCAATTATGTAATTTTTTATGTCAAAATTCAGAACATAATAAACTTTTTTTTACAATTTTTTATTTCAAAAATATTTTTAATTATCAAAATTATTTGAAACTAAGAATTATATGAATTCTTATTTAAAATTTAAGTTATGGGTTAATAAATAAATTAATAATAATTATAAATTATTAAACATATTTTTTAATACCAGAAAAAAAAATGTATTAAATAAAAATGAGAATTGTTATGGTCCCTGATATAAAAACATATTCACAAAAAATTGAATTTTGTTGCCTAGCTATTTTTTAACATTTGCAATGGGTAAGAACAACCCAACAGTAAAAAAGTAGAAACAGTTCAAAACTTGGTGAGTGAAAACACGTCAAATGCGAAAATGATCTCATAGCTAACTCAGTGGGATTCACAGTGATCCACATACATCTTAAGGATTAGCTTTAAGTGCAGACTGTTTGAGCAACCCTCGCACACAGCGATATGATCTAAATTCACAACACAACCAGCTTGGCAGCTGGTGAGCCTATACCTCTCGTTAACTGTATCCCATGTCCCAGACTCCGAGCCTATCCGTCCGTTTGTTCCTGTACTTGTCCTAGTCCTTGTCCTTGTCTGTCGCTGGAGCGCGCTGCCAGGCAGTTGCCCAGCAATGCGGCCGCCAGTCGTTAGTAGGGACGCCAGACATCCGTTGTCGGTTTGGGCGTACGCGTACGTATAGGTCCACCAGCACCGCTGGAACCACTAGCCGACCTTGATGTGGTGCTAACGTCATCTAGATCAATCGTCTCCACCGGCGAGGGAGAGTGTCGTGTGGAGCTCACCGGAGGCGACGCATTCGGATTATCATTCTCAGCGTCCGGTGGATTGTGTGTGATGAGCGTGACGCAACGCTTGATAAGATTAACGCCGTCCGCTTCGGCAGCACTTGCAGCCAGGTGCAATGCAGCATCCGGTGGTTGCTGCTGCTGCTGTTGCTGTTGCTGTGGCACTGTGCTGGCTGCAGCTGCCGCCGCTGCACTACGCAACCAGGGCAGATCACTGTAGCTGCCATAGAGCTGTGTGTAGAGCCACTGGCTGGACTGTGGCAGCAGTGGACTCTGCAGGAACAGCTGCGCCGCCAGGGCCGGATTAAAACTGTGTGCTGTCGGCGCAAAGTGACCCGTCCCGGCGGCAGCAAAGCCACCAAACAGTTCCGTGGGGTTCTTGCTGCGCTGGATGAGAGCCGTGAAGGCGCCACCACTGCCTGGCGGTGGCTCAGCCAACGTGGCCAGTGTTGCCACGCTACTGGCAGCCGCACTCCGCAGTGCAGGGCTACGACTTCGACTGCGTCCTGTCTCAGTGTCAGCTTCATGATCGGGCTCCTCCTCGTCGTGTGTCAGCGAGCTGATGCTCTTCCGTGGTGATCCCGTCACCGAGATGCTGTCGCTCTCAAATCCTGCATCGATGTTGCTGCTGCTATTGTTATTGTTATTGTCGTGCTGCTGCAGACTCGTCAATGTCAGCGGGGGTGAGCTGCCCGCATTGCTGGTATTGCATGTCGGCGGCTGCACAAAAGCACTTAGCGTCGCGCTCGCGGTTGTTGTAGTTGTCGGGGATCCCTCTGGGCTGGTGGTGCTATGCGCAGTACCCACAGTGGCCAGCTGCTGCTGATTGTCTGTGGATCAAGGTCGATTATATTCAGTAGACTTCAGTATCTCCTAAAATATCAATTCACTTACCACTCAAACCACGCAAACCGCTGGCTGCAGCTGTCGGAAAGCCTGCTCCATGATGATGGCCAAAGAAGGGAGCCGTTGGAAAGCCCGGACGTCCACTTAGTGCCATATGAGCCCTCCAATCCGGCGCATGCAGGTGACTGTGCATACCCACCAGATGATGTGCAAAGCCTACAAAGAATGTCGAACCAAGAGGCGTATTAGACAAATGGCCAATAGACTATAAAATATCCTGTAACAAGGGTAGATTGAAATAGCAAACAACCCATATCTTTCTGTTCATTACATATTATATCCGATTTCTTTGGCAATTAGCTTTCATTTAAGATGTAGTAGAGATTATCTCTAGGTATTTCAATCTGAAAAGCGTAAAACGTTTAACTATGCTTACTGTACTCTCCTGACTTAACTCTCTTCAATTTGAGAATAAGACGAAGAAATTTCAAGTAAACAATTACCATACAAAATTTTCAATTCATATTCAGAATTTTGGGTCGTTCCGCTCATAGAAAACTGTCTTAAAGTCCTTACCAGTTATTCCGAATTTTTTATTTGGAAACCCGGAAATCAATTCTCAGTGTCTTCTAGCTAAGAACGTCATACAGAAACGTTTCTTTAAGTAACTTGACTTTAAAATTTCGACATGAGTAAAAACTCAGTAATTAGCTTCTCTCACTTCTCAATGTTGTAGTAAAAAATGAAAGGAAATCTGCAACCAAAGTCAGCGTCAAATATGGCATCACAAGCAAGTCCAAAGACCAGAGACCAAAGACCAGAAACAAGTCCAAGTCCAAGTCCAAGTGCCAATGCCGAAACCCAAGCCGTAGCCAAAAGCTAGCTAGACCACATATAGCCCACTGTGCAAGACCAAAAACGTTGCCGCACATTTTGGTCGTTGGAAAACAACATTGGGCCACGTATACCCGCCCACAGCGCACCGCCCTCCCCCTTCCGCCTTGTCATCATGTGATCAACAAGCCGCCATATTGCTGCTTATGTAAATGCATCTCCCCTTCTCCGGTCCCCACAGATTTTGTATGTGCACGCCCAATAAGAGCTCCACCTTCGGGACAGACAGACAGACAGGCAGACAGACATAGGCGGACTAACAGACACTGTCCTGATTAAATCTAGCAGCGAGACAGAGAACGCACAAGAAAGATATAGGATGTAGTGAGCGAGAGAGGGGTAGAAAGAGAGAGAGACGACAAGAAACGTGGCTAGCTCAAGGCAAAGGCAAAGGCAAACTCCTAAATAAATTCATTAAAATTATCCCAGTCGCCGATGTCGTTGCTCCGTCTGGACGTAGCCCCTTGCCTTGGCCCAACTGCTATGGTGTTGCCGCTATCAAGTGGCAGCCCACATTTGTGGGCAAATGGAGAAAGCAGAAGCAAGCTCTGACTGCAAACCGTTTCTGTCCCGGGAAGGGAGCGGATAGGGACGAGGTGGAAGCAAGAAGCATGCTGGTCGGAGTCGGAGTCGGAGACTGAGACTGGGACTGGGACTGAGGATGTTGCAGCCAGGCCGCAGTCGCACATACTACGCGGTAGACGGCGACGCTGACTGTAGGAGCAGAGCACAGTTGACTCATTGTTATTGCTCCAAGTGTATGTGGCTGTGTGTGTGTGCCTCTGTGTGTGTGTGTGTGTATGTCTGAGAGTTAGTCGCACTTAAGAAGACGCAAAGGCAACAAAACATTGAGAGAATCTCAAGCGAGTCTCGCTAAGCTCCTCTCGGTTTTGCTCACACAGTCAAAGACGAAGACCGACCGCAACACACACACTCACACACTCACACTCACACCCACACCCACACCCACATACGCCGCCCACATGCGCGCTCTCAATTGCAATCGCTCTGGCTTTCTCTCTTTGGCCGTCCGTCTCGCTTAGTCTGCTGTGCTCTCTGTCTCAACTGCCTCTGTTTCAGTCTCACACACTTGAGGCCAAATACTTGGCCAAGTTTTGCCAAAGTTTGCAACCAAAATTTTACCGAAAATGTGACACCAACAACCAACCAACGAACCAACCAGACCAGACCAGCCCAGACCAAACCAAACCAAGGCAAGCCAGCCAAGCCAAGCCAGACCAGATCCCAGACCAGACCCCAGACCGGGCCGCTGGCATGTGGAATGCAGCATGTAGCAAGACCGGGCTGAGACTTCGCTGGAGACTCAAGCCATTCGGCATGAACCTGGCGACATTTGCAGACATGATTGCCGTCTTTGCCGCATTAGTTGATTGGCATGCCGCATTAGGTTTATCCTCTGACATACTTCCATATATAGGCAATGGAAACCGTAGCAGCTAACCATATGCCACTTGATATTTAACTATATCCGATGTGGGTCAACAAATGTTGAGAATCGAGCTAATAACTGATGAACATTGAACTTATTACCGTGCCTCAATTAACCTTTATTCCAGAGACCGTAAGTAATGATTACTGTTGCGATTTCTATGTGAAAGTGTCGCACCATATTTATCCTTTTGGGACACTCAATGCATATCCTTTATGGTCTTTAAACTTCCATTTAATGATTAATTTTAAGTAATTACAAGTAAACAGATAAAAGGAGGCGTGACAGACCCCACAAAGTATATATATTCTTGATCCAGCTGAGTCGATAAAACCATGTCTGTTTGTCTATCTGTCCTGATGAACACCGAGATCTCTTTTTCGTGTATGGAATAAGTAGGATAGGTTTATTTCTAATTTTCGATATATCCTCCCCCTCCTGCTAAAATTTATGAGAATATTCTTTAGGTTTCTACGGCAGGTAAAGTTTTACAGACTCAGTTTGCTATTTTTAATTCGCTTTCTTTCGGATGCATACAAACATTTAAACTTGCTTACACAAATGTGAGTTATCAATGATAAAAATCAAAGCAAAGCCAATTATTAGATGTTAACAAGCACACTACCCTCAATCGCAAAGTCTAACGCATACACATTATGTACATACACTGAGTTCGGATCTAAAAAGGAAAAGAATTACCCATGCGGTATTTTCAATCTTGATGATGTGAACTCTTCAACCTTTCTAACAATATATTGATTAAAGAAAAGCAACAATTAAACAATTCGTTTCAGAATAGACTTCACATACATAAATAATTCTCTTTTCTTATGTTGAGCCTTGAATCATGAATAATCTATATGATCAGTATAAATTTGATGTCGATAAAACATAAAATAGAAGATGTTAACGTGGAACAGTCAATTAAACAATTCGATTACTGTATTTGCTCTATTGTATTTCAATGGCATACCCTTATCAAAGCTAGAGAATTTATTTGAATTATAATAGAGCCGATATGTGATATGGTTAATCCAAAAAAAAACTCTTACTGGAAAAGAAATTGTAATGTCAAAAAAAGTGGGAAAATAGAAATGGGGAAGTGTTTTCTAGAGATACCACAATTACATTTGTAACAAACAATTATGAAAGCATAAATAATTTCTGCTATACACCAGTGCCCACAATTCATAATTCCTATCACATGTGCGTTTTACTTTGCAGAGTTGCTTTTACACGCACAGTCTATGCTCTCACACGTACAGGCGTGCTCACTGGAATTTATATTAATCTGGTAACTTAAAGTTAAAAAAAAGGCGAAAATATCTTAGATGAGTTACGAAAATATGAAATGGAAATCATAAGTATATATGTATGTAGGTATGCTGAAATATGTATTCGTAATATCTAAGAATCTGTACTTGTGTATGCTAATTTGTGATACGACATGCATTAGCTCTCATTAAAGTATTTTCCTTTCTGTTTTTACTATTGTTGGGAAATTCAAACGCTTTTTACAATTGCTATAAGTATTTGCAGTGCCGATGTGTGTATGGGTGAGTGTGTGTATGTGTACATGGAACTATTTATATAGCGCTCTACTATGTAGTACATGGTGACAGGAGCTATAGGGGGAGGGGCACACTTTATAGTTGGGGCTTTAGTTGTGTCACACAAAATGGCAGCAGTAACAGCCCACAAAACTGCGACGATCGCACACACACACACATACCGACACGCCCACGCTCTTGAGTGCTGCTTGAAGCTGGCACCCGACGCTGAAGCAGCAGCAGCAACAACAGCAACAGCGACGGCAACAGCGACTTCGATGCGGCGGAAGCAGCGGCAGACATTGAGCAAATTGTGTTTTCCATATAATATAACATCACGTCGATTTTGGTAACCCAAACTATGTGAATGTGTGTGTGTGTGTGTGTGTGTGTGTGTGTGCGGGCAGTGGCCAAGCACATAAGTGTGAGTGTGAGTGCGACTGTGGGGTAGAGTGTGCGAGTGTGAGTGTGAGAGCGAGAGACCGCACGAAGGCGTACCAAGGATGGCGACAGTGAAACCCCATAACAAAAACCTAAATATGCGGTCCTGTAAGGAAACCCTATTGCGATAAAGGGTTAGCCGCGCTTGGTGTCAGTTTGGGGTCGGGCTTTCTTCGGCACACCACGTAACGGTATTCGTCGGGAGTCGGGTGTTCTCGACTGGGCCAGGATGCTGACGTTGCCAGGCTGTGGCAATCATGGCCCAGCCCCCCTGTATGAGTGAGCGAATTCTATGTATAAGTGACGCAGCATGTGTGTGCGTGTGTGGCGGGGCATAACGCGGTGCCATTGGTGCGCCACAAAAAGCTTTCATGAGTTCAACTTCCCACGCTATTTTTTTCCCTTGCTCTGCTCTTCTATTTTGATTTGCTTTGTTGTATTCTTCACTTTTTTTGTTCGTCTTGGCCACCGCATTGCGGAATGAGTTTCTATGGTGAGAAGCAAGGCGGTCGAGAGTGCAGTTGGACATAGGAGAGAGCATACACTCTAGTCGTAGTATTCCCTGATATTATAATCATAGAAAATATTCTATAAGTATTTGGTGTTATGGTTGTTCCGTCGGCAAATTCAGCTGCTTTCAGCGCCGCTTTTACCGACGGCATTTCGTTGCCACACAAGCCACCCCCACCCACCTCAGCCAGGGAGCACGCAATGAAAACGAAAGGCGCTCGCAAAGCAAAACTTAAGCACAAACATAAACGACGAGGCTAACAGAAAACCAAAAAAACTCAACATCGCGCAACAATTTCCCTCCACAAGATGCTGCCTTAGCAGAGAAAAAAGTCAGCAGGTTTTCGTTCTTGGCGTCGGCAGCGCAAGAAAGCCGGCTTCTAACTCACCATAATGTGTGAGTGTGCGTGTGTGTGAGTGTGTGTGTGTGTGTGTGTGGTGGCTGGCAGCACATCCCCCACACCAGCAGCGGACAGACAAACACACTCGCACTTTGAGCGCATGGAGAATGCAGGGGAAATGTAGCAAGTACATGGGCACAGAAAGCGCTCAACTCAAGTTTCACTCAAAGCGTGAGAGCAACAGCGCTAACGTGAGCATTATTAGCAACTAAGAGAGCGAGCGAGCCAGAGGCAGAGCGTCATGGTATTGATAAGGCTCACTCTGTTGACGCCTGCGCCAACTGTGAGTCGCCTGTCGACGTCGACAGCGGCAATAGCGATGGCTAGCAGCAGACGGCAGGCAGGCAGCAGGCAGGCAGCATTAGCGGACGGCGGACCGAGTAGCATTTTTGTTGCCTACTTTTCGGCGCGCATGTTTGAATGCTTCACAGCGGCCGCTGCTGCTGCCCAGTTCCTTTGGTTACTTTGGCGCGCACTTTGCGGTGAATTTGTTTTTTTTCTAAATGGAGTTTACGGCTTTTTGTTGTTATTGCTGATATTGTTGCTGTTCATCGGCTTTTTCTTTTTATAATAGTATTTTTTTAAGCTGTTATTGAGCCATTTGTAAAAATACTTATGCTGCGGCTGCCAGTGTGAAACGGAAAGCGAAAATCACTGAGAGAGCAAGGGACCAGCCACTATTGCATCTTAAAGTTGAAAATAATAACAATGACTCCGATGATGCCTGTGGCAGCTGTGGCCATGTCTACCTCTAACCTGTATTATCCCACATGCTATATATACATTCATATGTATATCATTGTGTGTGGTTGCCTTTACAGTATGTGTGTCTGTCCTAAGACTATTGATTTCAAAACTTAATGATTGCTTTACTTCAAGTTTTGTAGACATCGGTAAAAAAAAAGAACTAGACTAATATGACAGCCTCTAAACTTTGCTAGTTATAACAACTGAAACTCAACAGTTATAACGGAAATATTGTATATTAAGGATGTACTTAGGGTAAGGTGTAAGGTGCATAAGTTCACCAGTTAGTACTTAACGGATATAATGATATTGAACACTTTTATTGAAATACTTATCGATATAAATCGTCCAGAATTTAGATGTCAAACACAAATTAAAAGCTTTAAGTCAAAATAAAGATTTTAAAACAATTAATTACAATTTTTAAAATTTTGTAAATAATAAAGTTATATATTCTTTACTATTCCTTACTTCAACTAAGATATCCGATGAGAAGGATGTGAAGGAGGTATCTTCGCTCGAAGTGCAAATAAAATTAAGATGTGTGTAACAGTGGTGTGATCTTCATTAAAGTTGGTAAATTTATAAAAAAAATTATACACTCAGACATAATTGAATTGTATATACAATGTTCAATAGAATCAAGTTATTTGTACTCAATATTACAATATATATTCGGTTAATTTTCGGTTTCTATATCCACATTCAAGCGGTAGGAGGTAGCTAACACTAATGACTTTCATAACATAATTATTTACTAAATCCGAAATTGCAAATCCATTTATTCATATCACTTGTTTCAGTAAAAGTATATTCTTTAATAAGTTATCAATATAGAAAACCTACTCCCACCCACCTTTCCACCTCCCCCATTCAATTTGCTAATCGTGAGCACTTAATAAAAAGACTCCAGCAGCTGTGACAGAAATATATTCGCTTTAACGTGCCCCCCGCACACATTGCCACAGGTGAGCTTACCCTGACCTCCTCTCGTTCAGCCGCCCCGCGCCATTGACTCCCTGGCCTTATCAATTTCTCAGTGAGCTGTTGTTGTCAAGTGTCTGTCATATCAGTATTTACACGTATTTGTAGTAGATTTGCAAATTGTTTTGGCAAATTTGCTGCTATTTGGCAAGGCATGACAAGAGGTTGCCCGGATGCCGCGACCCCTTCTCAGACTCAATCGTCACACACTCACACCGCACACCCTCCCACCGCACACGCACAATACGCACAAATTTACCGTTTCACAAGTGTTGTCAACACATGCGTGTGTTGCTGTTGGTTGGGGTAGCAGTCGCAGGGGGTTGCCGTGGCGCATTCCACACTCCCTCCTTCCAGCCCCACCCCACTACACATGGCCAATACGTAACAGGCCGCAAGTTATTACAAAAAGAAAAAAGAAGGGAAGCCCAAAGCAAGAGCAAGAGCAAAAGATGTAGCATACTTTTTGGGACGCGCCAAAAAGAAATTGCTAAGTTGTTGGCATTTGGCAAACATATTTTCGCAAATGTTATAAATAATTTTAAAGGAGCACCTTGCCCTCTTAAAACGAACCCTGCTACATGTCAGCCAGTTCCAATGGGTCAGGGGTCGCCTTGGCAGCAGCAGCAGCAGCAGCCACGACCCTTGGCGTATTAGTGTCGCATTGACACGTAAATTGACATGAAATTGAATCAATGCTGTAATATGTCCTTGGGGGGGCAGCGACATGCACACACACACACACACAAAACTCACACTCTGCCAGCAGTACGATGACTTTAAAATTTCCTTTTGCCAGCTAAATTGAGCTGTTGTAGGCCTCCCCCACGGGGTCTACTATGTCTCTGACTGTGCAAATTTGTCTGTCTGTCTTGTCTGTGTGTCTACTTCTGACTCTCCTCCTCGGTCTGTCTGCATGTTTGATTACATGTACTAAATCATTTCGTTTTGCCGAAAAGGGCAAGAGCATGCCTGAGTTTATCAACTTTTTAAAGACATACCACTTAACCCTTTGAGCTATCTGCATAAACATACACATTCAAAGCACCAACAGAAAAAATACATAGTATATACATATATACTATATAGTATAAACATATGCACATTTGTACCAAATAAAATCCATATACATATGTAATAAAGAGGGCAGCAAAGGCAACCCTAATGAGTTCATCAAACCTGAAAGGAAACCTAACTTTTAATGCAACTCATCTGCGAAAGATAGACATAGCGACCTCGTTTTTTCGCAAGATGGAAACTTATAGGCCTTAAATTGCTCTTTAGTGCTTTAAATTGGTATCAGCAGCAAACCGAAAAAAGCCAAAACAAAAAAATATTCGACCACAAATTAAGAAAAAACTTGAATCGATTACATAAAACTTAAAACGTTTTCGACTCAGCCATCACAATGTTGTGTACGCCTTGTATAGCACATGAAAGATGCAAAGGCAGGACTATAAGACGCAAAAGTATCTATAAGATACAAATGTATCTATAAGATACAAACGTATCTATACGATGCAACAGTGGATACGGACAAACGGACAGGGCTATATTAACTCAGCTCGTCGTCTTGATCAAGAATATATACAAATACTTCCCAGTTGCTCAAACCGAGACTCTTTAGTATTATTTTAATGCACAGTGGGCCAAATAAATGGAATCAAATGTTTATAAAGGAACAACTAAGCTTAGCAAGAACAAATTAAGCTTAATGAATGGCTAGTCATATTTAAAATATTGTTTGAATTTAAAGAAATCTTCTTAAATGAAATCTTCTTAAATGAAATACAGTAGGTTCTTTCTGCAATCAGCCTAATTTCAATCATTGGGACATCCAGTAGTCCAATTTTTGTGGACAGCTGATATGCAGGACAATCACACTCGATAGAATTGAAAATATACAGCATTGGTTTAATACGTAGATTTTAAAACTAATGCAACTTTACTAAACAGCACATCCTAGCACACATGTATGTATGTATATATGTAGACATAGCTTAGGCGTGTGATGGGTGGGAGTGGAAGTTGGGAAAGGAGGTTGCAAAATAAATTTTGATTATCTTAGATGGAAACTTTTCGCACTTGCGAGCGAAACTGCAAAGTGACACAACAGCAAAAAAGTATCTCAAAATTACATTAAAAACTAGAGGCAGTCGAGGAGCATACACTCTATACGAGTGTGTGTGTGTCGAGTAGTTTTTGGCATACACAAAAATGTAGTTGACTCTAAAGTGGAGTGCTGCGTGTCACAGAAAGTTTGCCAAATGATTAAAAGCACTCTGCGATGGCTGCTGCTGCTTGGGGAAAAATAGTTGAGCTGGCAAAAAAGGCAATGTAGTGCTTTACTTGATGGCAACGGAATAAATATAAAATGGCGTTGTAAGCAAGGCACATTAGTGCCACGCCTTGGCCGCTCTTTCTTGCTCCGCCCTCCCCTCTCCTACTACCTGCTCTTTTGACATCGCTCTGTTGCTTTCTGCTTGTGCTACTGTAGAGCGCAAGGTGCCCCGGGGCCAGGCATGAGTGTGGAAAGTGGAAAATTTGTAACTTCCGCGACGGATATCCTGTTTCACACACGCGCAACCCGCTCCTGCCACGCATGTGTGTGTTGCCTAGTCTTTGAAGTTGCCATCATCATCACCAGCAGCAGCAACTAAAAAACTTTTACTCGCGTTTTTAGTGAAAATTATATTAAAATTGTGTGCTTGTTGTAATTTATGTCATAAAACCCATCGGCAAGTCGAAGCATGTGTGTATAATTACACAGCAACTGCGCGAGCATGTGTGTATGTGTGGGTGAGTGTGGGTGTGGGGGTGGGTGTGTGTGGGTGCTAATGTTTTAAATGAATTTTCAGCTTGAATTCATTTTTCAGCTCATTGTCTTCAGCTTGGCGCACTCGCTCCGCATATGTGTACATATATACTAACGAATAAACTCATGCCCCATAGAGCAAAGTGTACTTTATTCAAGATTTTCTGTTTCGTGTTTATTTATTTAAAACCCTTTTCGCTTTACCCTGCAAAGGCAAGTACAAGGCGGAGATCAAAGTGCGCAACACGCACACCAATTTAGCTTTTTCTGTTCGTGTCACAACTCTGGGGTTTATTCATATTATCCTTACATTATGTGTATAAAGATTTAAATTAATATGTGTATGTATCTACACATGTGTATAAACATTCCCTGATCATAATCTTATACCTTATGCCTTATACCTTATTCCTTATTCCTTATACCTTATACCTTATACCTTATACCTTATACCTTATACCTTATACCTTATACCTTATACCTTATACCTTATACCTTATACCTTATACCTTATACCTTATACCTTATACCTTATACCTTATACCTTATACCTTATACCTTATACCTTATACCTTATACCTTATACCTTATACCTTATACCTTATACCTTATACCTTATACCTTATACCTTATACCTTATACCTTATACCTTATACCTTATACCTTATACCTTATACCTTATACCTTATTCCTTATACCTTATACCTTATACCCTATACCTTATACCTTATACCTTATACCTTATACCTTATACCTTATACCTTATACCTTATACCTTATACCGTATACCTTATACATTATACCTTATACCTTATACCTTATACCTTATACCTTATACCTTATACCTTATACCTTATACCTTATACCTTATACCTTGTACCTTATACCTTATACCTCATACCTTATTCCTTATACCTTGTACCTTATACCTTATACCTTGTACCTTATACCTTATACCTTATACCTTATACCTTATACCTTATACCTTATACCTTATACACAAGTACCCACAAGTTGAAAGCAAGTGAAAGTGATAAAGACACAATCTCGGTAGCCAAGAGGGGAGAGATGGAAGAATGAAGAGTGAGTTCACTCACCCTCGCAGCAAAGCCTTCGCCCACTCGCCACCTCATAAATTTCATAGAGAAATTGTTAAATTTTAATAAAATCAAAGCGTATCAAACAAGATTGGTTCACCAGGCGACGTCGACGATGCCGAGGGCTACAGTAAGGCATTTGGTAGTCATCTGTTCATTTGTTCTGTTTGTGTCCTTGCGCATCGTTATCGTTATCCTTGTTCGCAGTCTGGTTATATCGCGTGTTTATTGTTGCAACAGTCGCGTTGAGCGCTTTAAAATAATTTAAGGCTACGCCTGCTGCTATCATACACGGGGTGCCAGGGGTACCCAGGGCACAGTATGTATGAGGGGTTGCTAACCCCTGCCATCGATGTTCGATGAGAACGAAATGAGCGCGAGGCGAAGTCGCTGCCGCTTTGTGACTCGTTAAAGGATTAAAATCATTTTAATGGATTTTTCAAGCTGTTGTTTTGTTGTATAATTGTCGCCTCTATTGTGCCACTGTCTGTCTGATTGTGTGTGTGTGTGTGTGTGCCTTATGGGCGCATAAATAGGGCACACGCTTGCTCTCTTTTACCGGGTTGAAGTTGAGTTGAGTTAGCAAAAAGGCAGCGCGAATCTATTTGCATGCCTGTCGCAAGGACTCGGCGCCTGACTGCCAACTCATTTGTCATCATCCTTATGCTAATGTCTTCGGGGTGCTAACGATACACATAACGATGAAACAAAATGAAACAAGTGCATATATCGCTAGACCAAATCAATACCTATTGTTGAATTTACTTATTTTAGATTGATTAAGAATGCATTTTTTATTTTCGAACAACTTAATAAGTAACTAAAATCTAAAACTGCAAACGAAAATACGTCGTAAGGGCTACAGTCGGGCGCAGCAAACATTAGAGGACCCTGAACCCTGTGTTGTCTATAACACTCTAAGAAGTGGGTTGTCTGGGAGCTTGAAGAGAAGGTAAATGAGGAGTTCATTCAGAAACTGATGATTTGTTATAATTTGAAGAAGTTGAGATGCAAATATTCTTAGAATATAACATGCTAAGATGTATTGATTTTCCGTTTTGAGCTAACAGTAATCCAATAGTTGAATCGCTACTAATTGAGTACAACATTCTAAATTAACCGTGAAATTCGGCTTATCTTATTGATTTGCAGCTAAGCACCTGCCATAGCCTGCAGGTCGAAACAGTAAGCTCAGTATTATGCTGCTGAACCCTTTTGAGTGGCATATTAACTTACAAGAAACTTAACAGAAGCTAATCGTATCTGTCATGCATCAATCCATGCCATCCATGCCATCCATGCCATCCACGCCATCCACCTTTATCTGCGACATCGATACGTGCCCTAACGAGCAGTCAACTGCTTGAGGCGATTGACAATTTATGAACTTCCCCGTATGTGCGTGCGTGTGTGTGTGTGTGTGTGTGTGTGTCTATGCGAGAATTACCCCCATGTTGAGCATCTTTGCATACCTGGAAGCTTGAAGGGCAATCCGGCCATAAGCGGATCCGGGCCAAAACGTTGCGGTCCAAAGGCAAACGGATGGAATCCTTGATGACGCACCTTGGAACGCGGCTCACGGGGTCCATCCACAGTCACTTTAATGGCCTTTGTATAGGTGGCAATCTGTATGGGATTTGTTGAGATGACTATTGTGAGCGTAAAGCTTTTACCTGTGAATGAAATGAAATACAGCGTCATTCATTATACCAAACGTATCACTTACATATTTGCCGGAAAATTTGAAAATATTCCACTAAGTATTGCCGGTTTCCAAGGCCTTTAGAAATGGAAATTAAAGCCCCACTCGCGAATTGTACTGTAACATAAGTTAACATCACAAGTTAAGCTGAATGAATGACTGAATGACTGAATGGATAAATGAATGACCACGTGAATAGACCTAAACAGAGGCATAGACTCAGTCATAGGTCAGAATGCAGTGTACCGAGCTCCGGGATGCAATATTAAGTAGCATGCGGCTCCTTTGACATGGCAACAGCTTCTATTGTGGCTGCTGTCCGCGCAGGGTTGCCAAGTTGCCATAACATTCTCGTCAATAGACTCTGCTCTCTGGCGTGCATATTTCGCATACTCATAAACTTTCAAGCACGCAATGGTATGGCGTCGAAGCTGACAATGAAAGTGGGTGTGGGAATAGTCATAGGAATGGAAACAGAATTATGACTGGTAATGGAAACTCTGAAAGCGAGGCAGCTTTCGCAGAAAATTTGACTCTTTAAAGGCGCGAATAAAGAACTCATTCAAGGGGCGAACAAACGCTTCAGTTAATCAACAGAGCTGAGTATGAGCTGAAGTTTTGGGTTGATTGAGATTTAAGAACAGCAGAAACTTACACAAGTTATTTAGAAATAATTTCAAGTATTCTTCTTAGGCGTATGAAGTTGTAATTCACAAGTAGCTACTCAACGTTCTTAATTTAATAAATAAACCTAACATCCAGTAACGTTTTAAGAGTGAACTTCTAATGCTCTCTTATTAATATCTGGTAGTAAGAAGATACTACTCATTATGATTCGAAGCATCATTCGTATCGTATTCCTAAGTCAATCAAAGGTACCAAGTAAGGATTATGACTGACTAACAGACTATAATTTTCTTAGCTTTATAGCAGAACCGTAAAATATTGCGTCTCTGGAAAGGACATTGTAAACCTCAAACTTGAAACATTACACTAGGTTTAGAGTATTACACGCAGTTTAGACATTACACCTACATTAAACAAATAGTGATTCATAATTCCTATCACATGTGCGCTTTGCTTGGCAGCGCTGCTTTCACACGCACAGCCTCTGCTCGCACACATACATGCGTCACGCTTTGCTGAAGGTTAAGGTTAAGGTAAGTTATTTCTCCATCTTGATTTCGAAATTTGTTGCTTAAATGTGGTTATATTTTTGGACTTTGACCTAGTGCACTGTGGTCTTAACGGTCGCCGGATTCAGAGTGACTGCAGAGGGTTGAAAGAGAATTAAGTTTAACAGCCATCGGTGGCATTCTGAACTCCAATATCGTCCAATAAAGTTCACGATTATATTTGAACCAATCCTTTAACCACCGAGCAGTTAAGCTAAATAGGGCAGCAGATGTATTGAACAAACTCGGCACAGAGCTTAACGCATTCGCAAGTTTCTGGTGTACATCAACGCCATTTTGTTGGCACACTTGAGTTGAACACAAGAACAAGGCAAACAAAGTTCTTAGATTAATATTAAATTAAACGAAGCATGCAAAAAACGCAAGAAGGCGGCAATCATTAGGACAAGGCACAACAAGCAGTCGACACCCGTCAACCCAGTCTAACCAAAACAAAATATTGCCTGCTCCAGGCCAAGAAAACGAAGCAGCAGAAAACCCCAAGAAACCTACACAAGAAAACAAATGAACATAAACAGGCGAAACGAACCAAGAAAACCAACAAAATGAAATGAAACTTTTTTAATTATGCGCTCTTAGCGCCCCATCACCAGCAACAGCAACAGCAGTAGCACCAGCACCAGCGAACGAGCAACAAGCGAATGGAGGATGGAATAGGGGGGGAACCAGAGCGGGTGTGCCAGAGGATGATGAGGTGGGTGGGGGTGTGGGTGTGGGTATGAGTGGGGGTGTGAGTGTGGGCTGGGTAAACGTCAACAAACTAACGAGATGAAGTCTTGGGTTTGTGCAAAGTGGCTAAGACAAAAGGCTCCAATGTTGCCTTGTTCTCTACGGCATTTTCGCCAAATGAGCAGAAATTGCAAATAAATCTGTTGCTGTTAGCCATTTTGTGCAGTGTGGGCGTGGCAGTGGCACCACCAGCAACAACAATAACCACGATGGCGACAAAGAACTTTGCTGCTAATAAGATGAAAACCATTAAAAGTCGACACAAGTTGAGTCCGTTGCAAGCCAAAAACAGTGCAAGGGATTGGTGGGGAGAGGGAGGAGCATCGGGTGTGATCACTGTACAGTGAGTAGGATAGGGTAGAGTAGTAGGTCGTAGCTTGGTAGTTGTCGTAGCTCTGCGCTGGGTTAAAATGTTGTCATTTTGGCAACAAAGCAAAAATTATCACCACTTTGCAAAAGGCGACACAGGAGGCGAGGACAGGATGCAGAGTACGTGAGGCAGAGCAAACACTGCATCCTTTCAAAGGGACACACAGCACACAGCACAAGTGTTGTGCTGGGGTGTCCGTGTCCGTGTGTGTGTGTGTGTGACGCTAAGTGATTTTAAAACAAAGTTTTTCAAACGTTTAACGTATAGAATTTTACCAAGTGTAATAGAAAATGTTGCCTGCGTTTTAACTTTTGATGCTGATAATGAATCAAAAAGGAAACACTGCCAGCACTCTTAACCAGGGTTCATACAATCATTCTCTCCCACGCACCCACTGTGTATGTGTGTGTGTGTGTGTGTGTGTGTGTGTGTGTAGGCAATTTAATGGCTACACAGCAGCACCCAAACACCCATTTCATTTGCTGTAGCTGCTGCTGCTGCTGCTGCTGCTGCTGCTGTTCGTGCTAATGTCGTTAGTAGCATGGCGCCATAATTATAATTTGACATAAGACAAGAAGTCTGAGGTTGACAACAAAATGACATTTTAAATACACACTCGACAGCCCTGGCTGCCTTGAATGGACAGCACAGTCTGTGCAACCCTCTGGCAGTTCATCCCCGCAACTGCCACGAGACTCCACCTGCTATCCGTTGCTCTCTGACTTGAGTCCCTGCTGTATTTAGACACTTAACAGATCATAATTTTAACACTTTGCCTAATGCCCATAGAGCGCTACAGCGGCCCAACACAATTAATCAAACAAAAGGAAAGCTTCGAAATGGGGCTTCATCCCGCAGTTGCCATCTACTACTTCTTGTACATATGTAGAGAGAGTCGAAAGCTTTCTTATCAACTCTTTTATACAAGTAGCCCTAATTATATATGCTTTAGTTACATCTATGAGAGAGAACTTAAAAGGATTCCACATAGTAATAGATTCCAACATTACAGGTTACAATTTCAATGGTTAGAAATTTGATAAAATGAATATACCAAAATAGATAAAACCATAGACAATCTTATCATAACAGAGTTCATAAATTCACAACTTCTCTAAGGGTGCTCCAGCGAAAGTACTTCTATGCAAATATTCTCGTTTCCAGTAAAATAGGATATTATTTGAAAGAGTTATAAGTTCCTTTTCCTTGCTATATTTCGAGTTAACTATCTATATTTTAAGTACTTTTATAACAGTTTCTGTATAGCATTTACCGAAAAGGGAGTAAAAACTTTCACTTCTCACTCGCGTTTTAAATCGCTCGAAAAAGTCGCGCTGTTTTGTATGGTCTCTTTTTGCCACTTTCTGCTCTCTATGCGTGTTGTGCATATTCCTGCGTGTGAGTGTGAGAATTTGTTCCCACACCTCTGCTCTTCCCGTGTCTGCCATAAATATTCATATGTTTATTTTATAAGCAAAAACAGAAGACCAAAAACTCGGACAACTACAGTCGAATGCAACCGACAGAAGGACACCCTGTACTTTGATTTGCCCGGGCGTCGATAATAGCAGCAGCATATATGTACATACTCACATACACATGCACATGCACTTATACATACACACCTACACTTATACACACAAATATTCGCGCAAATACAAACAATAACCACATACTCATACAGAAATTCATACTCACAATCAAAAATCACGCGCGTGTCTAGTGGCAGCGTACACTACGGCTTCCCCCTTCCCCAGCCAAATGCCTACTACAGAAAATTGATTTTCCAATATCTCCAGTGTTTATTATCCGATTGAGCTGCAAATTGCACCAAACATTCAAAACATCTAAAGCTTTATACATGCAGAGAAGGAATCCAGTGACTCTAAAACTGTACATGCTAAGAACATTTTTGCAAATTTGAGGGGGAGGCGATGAGATATCAAAATAAAAATATAAACTTGACCTGCCTATGTAATACACGAACGAAACAAAAAAAGAATTGAGTCTCTAGCTCTTATGCATGGCGGACATGGCTATATCAACTCAGCTCCTCATGCTGATCAAGAATATATATGCTTTTTGATTACTGCCACGCCTCCTTCTGCATGTTACATACATTTCTGAGTTGCACAAACCTAATAGACCCTTTTGTACGTTTTTCAAGTACAGGGTCTAAAAACACTGCAGTTTCTTTTGGCTGTCTACGCGCTCAGCGCCCTCACTCTTTAGCGGGCTTTCGCCCGTTATGTTGTTGCTTGTTGTTGTTGTTGGTTATAATATTTTTTGTTGTTTTTGCAGCTTTTGAGCATTTGTCGCCGCTTTGCCTTTGGCTGAGCGAGTGGTGTGGGAGGCGTCAGGTTACAGGGTACTGGGCATGGTTTAATAATCATAAATTGTAACCCTTTTTAGCGCGACTTTAGCTGCCTGTTGTTCCTGTTGTTCCTATTGTTGCTGTTGTTGTTGTTGTTGTACTGTGTTGACATCCGTTTTGTTCTTTGGCAAGCGTTTAACCCGATTTGTATTACATGGCCCAAGGGCAATGTCAATGTTGCTGTTCTACCAATGATCAACGTGAAAGTTTTACAAATGCCAGCGCACAGAACGAGATGGCCTAACACTGGACAGGGATGGCAAGAGAAATGAAGTGCAACAGCAGCCGAAAAGGAAATTGAATTTCCAGCAAACTCAAAAATTATATTGGCAATAAATGAAGACGCAGCAGACGCGACGCGCCCTGCAATTACTGCTGCTCTAGGTGGTGCTGCTGACGTCGGTGGTGGTGGATTTACTCACTAAGTATACGCGTGTATAGCCAAGGATGCGATGCCAAACAGGAAGTCGGAATCGACGTTTATTAAAACGGAAACTCGAGACAACTGTGCGGCGGCGGTAAAAGACAAAAAAGTATATCCATGTATATGCTTCGTATATAGTACATATATAAAGAAACAAGAAGGAAGAGCCGAAAGTCAAAAGCTAAAAATGAATATGTACAAGCACGAGGACAAGGCAGTAGCAAGGACATAATGCTGTCTTTGCGTAAACATTGTCCTTGGGCGTCGACTGGGCTGCTGCTGCTGATGTTGACTGACTGATAAGCCGTCGCAGCATGCCATTCCCCCGTCTTCCTCCTTCTCCGTCTCCCACTCCACTCAGCGATTTGCTTTCTTTCAATCCCTGAAAATCCGGAGCAAGACCTTCAAAATGACCAACGGCATTCGGGGCACAAAAAGGCCGCTAAATTGTAATTTTCAAGATTTAAGCGTGAACAATAAATGTCACATAATCTGTAAGTAGCTAAATAAAAGAGCCCGCAGTCAACACGGCCAGACTTGGGGGTATATGAACCGTGGACCTTGAACCTTGGACTTCACTCGAAGTCGTTTTGCTGTTTAATTTAATTTATCGCATTTTAAACAGGCGGCAAACAATAAAAAAGGAGCACAAGCAACAGCAACAATATAATATACAACAAATTTATTTGTTGTTTGTTTCCTCTTCGGCCTGACGCATTGATTGCGGCTTTGTCTTTAATGTCCCAAAGGGCAGTCAGAAAGTAGAGCTTGGAGAGTGTGGAGCACTCAAATCGCTTGGCCCATAAATCCCAGCCAATTTGTAAACGTTTCAAATGATAAGCAAAAGTTATAGTACACAAAGAATCGAGCGATTTCAATAACGATTTCATTAATATGGACTAAATATTTTTGAAAAAACTCAAGCCCATACTTTTTATTTTTAAAGACACAAATCTTATTTTAAGACATGATTATGATTTCTTAAATAGGTATAAAGCTATTGCAAGCATTACATGGAAAATATTGAAATTTAGAAGAATCTCGTATTAGATGGCTTGAATTTAGATATATTAAACATCACTAAAGCTCATATGTAAATGTAGTATTTAGCATATGCCAAAAGCCATCCATTTCATCAATATAAAGATTTATACATAGAAAAGTAGGGAAAGCTACAGTCGGACGCAACTGACAGTAGGAGACCCTGTACTTTAATTTGTCTATGTTGTCGATAACAGCAGCAGCATATATGTATGTACATACTCACATTGACATACACACGCACTTATACATACACACATAGACTTATACATACAAATATACGCGCAAATTCAAATCCAATATCCAATATCTCCGGTGTTTATTATCCGATTGGGCTGCAAATCGCACTAAATATTCAACGTATCTAAAACTTTATGCAAAGAAGGAATCCTGTGACTCTAAACATGTACATGCTAAGATTATTTACTTTTTCTGCTGAGCTCTAAGAGCAATATCTTAATTGTAACAAAACAGATGAAGAGATATGTTAAATACACAAGCACTCAGCTGATTCGGACTCTGTCTCTTCCATGTCCTATTGTCTTCTGTATCACCTCCACCTGGGCGTGGATGCGGGCAAGAAAAGCCTATGACACATTTCATTATACAAATATCAATTAAGCCCACTGCAAATACTAATTGTAAGTGTGTGCGAAGGACATTTGCCATCAGCAGCAACACCACGAACACCACCACCACCACCACCACCACTACCAGCACCACCGAAAATAGCAACAAGACGCGCACACGCATATACCCGTACATATGTGTGTGTGTACGTCTCCCCTGCCAGGGACTGGCATATAAGGGCTGGGCTCAAGGCTGCAAATGTTAATGAAAATTAAAAATTCAACATCAAACTGAACGAAGAAGGACGAAGGACGACACACAGGACTCAGCGTCATCGTCAACATCAAACGGAGCTATGCGAACGAGTGCCGAAAGAACCAAGTCTACTTGACAGTTCATATGTAATGGGAGTGGAATTGAAACTGGGAATGGGACTGGAGCTGAGATTGGGATTGGATCTGAACAGAAAGTGTGGGGAAATTACTACAGAAAGAAGTGTTAATGTGTTATCTGATTTATTTATGTTAAGCTCATGTGAGTGTGTGCTTATGCGTGTATGCATGTGTGTGTGTGTGTGTGTGTGAATTGCTTGAATTTGTGGAAATCGTGACTTCAATTAAATTCCATTCGATACTCAAGGAATTTTCAACTGATGATGCGCAAGTAATTTCCGAAATTGGATACTGTATGCCAACTGCAAACAAACAAATAAACAAACACACACACGCACACACGCACACACACATATCAGTCTATCTCTCTGTGTGTGTATGTGCGTGTGTGTACTTTTGTATTAAATCAAATTTTAATTGCGCATACTTGTCCTTCGGCAAATATTTGCAGCGACCTCGCCGCCTTTGACTCGACTAGCCTCTGTACTCTGCACTGTTTAACTAGCACACTCTCTCTCCCTCCCTAGTTCGCTCTTTGGCAGTCAACCTGCTTTAGTGATAGGGAATTTAAGGCGCCACACGCACACAAAGACAATCGACAATGCTCTGCAAACAGACATTATGAGCAAACAGATAAAAACATACAGCACGAAATTTGAATGTATCTATCATATACATTGTAGCCATGATGCCCTTGCCCCGACTCTGACCTGATTTTCTAATTATTCACAATTAAAAAGAAAAAATTTAGCTTATTCAATATTTGTTACTCAACTTGATTTCAAGTCTAAATATAGATTAAAAACTTGCTTAACTTTTACTCAGTACCTGCTGCAGTCGAACGTGCTCGACAATAAGTTAGACTCTTACGCACAGTGGGGCAATAGTTAGGTTTACGGAGGCGAAAATAAATTTTTCATATTATTTTTTTTTGGTTTGATAGCGGAAGGGGCGTGTCATTCAAAATTCAAACTACCCATGTTTTACATACTTACATTAAGTACATGCTCGCCCCTTGACTAATACGGAAACTTTAATCTCGAATATCTCCAGTGTTTATTATCCGATTGAGCCACAAGTCACAGCACAGATAAAGGTTATCATAAGATTATTGTCTGTCAAAGCACAGGTTTGTATCTTTATAATTGTCGCTGTGGTGGTTTTTCGCGGTTTGCGGAGGAGAGGGGCATGTATCAAAAATCTAACACAGCTTTATGCATTTACTTTACCGTTTCCTTTAACCTCCAGATTGAACACACTTAGTAGATAGACGCCCCATCTCTCTACTACTGACATGCATTTACATAAACCAATTATACCCTCTCTACAAGGATTCAGTTCAAAAATAAATGAACTTCTGGAGTCAAACTGTTAACTGAATATTCGCACTACCCTAGAATTTGTATAGGTTCACAGATAATGTATATACTCAAACGGGAAAGGCTTGAATACTCGCACTTGAATGGGGAAACCTTGAGCTCGATTAATGTCTAAATAAGTAGAAAGCGGAGAGTAGCAACTGCTGGCCATGTATCTAAGCGGCGGCGCTGCAAATCTGTCAAATGTCAGCGCCAGCAGCGACGCAGACGTTGGACTCATTAAAACAATAAATAAATATGTACCCCAGATGTATATATGTGCATATATCTATATATGTATATGTATACATATTTATATAAATAGCACTAAGTTTGGCTTCAGCTGGTCGGAGCTAAACTGTTGAGCTGCAGCTCAGCTGTGCGTTCTCGGCTGTAGTTGACACCTGGAAAAACTTTTTGCTGGGCGCACAAAATGGCGTCGGCATCACTGGCAGCGGCAGCGGCAGCGGCAGCGACGTTGTCGGCCTCTGTGCAACCATTTTGGCCGGGGGTTTATCACATTGCTGCTATTAATTAAGCTTAACGAGGTTACCGTTCGCAACCACACCCAGTCAAGCTAAACACAGCGAGCGAGAGTACGGGAAGGAGTCTAAATGGGTAAGCAAGAGAAACACTAGCAGCTGGAGAGGGCGGGAATGAAAGAGAGTCAAGGCATCTTGTGCTGCCGTGCAAATCCCCAGGCAACTTCATAATGAAATTTCGCCCTCATCTCATTAAAAGTCTTAAGCACTTCGAGGCGGCAAATTGATGCGTGCTATGGTGAAAAGGGTTTCTGACAACGCCTCGCGTCAGCTGGAGATGGGAAGAGTGAAGGGTACGGTACGTACAGGTGCCTTAGGATCAACAGAGATCAAAAACTGCCACGCCCAGACAAACAGCTAGAGAAAAAGTTGGAGAACAAAAAAATGTTCAAAAGTCGCCTTGCAATCAGATGGCAGCTGCCAACGCTGAGGCGCATATTTAATTTTTAATGAAGTTTAATGGATGCCGGAAGCTACAAGAGAAGCACACACACACATACACACATTGCCCTAATAAGTATGCTAACATATTATTTACTTGGCAGCTGACAAACTGTATGTTCAAGCTGTTACATTTTCAGGACAGATTATGTGAGGGAGCCCCAATAGGGAATATATCGTCTTAGAGCTTCGTATATTGTAGCTCCACTTCAGTGGTATTACAAGTTAATCTTATAGAAATTGAATTAGTTTAGCACAGCACTTCTTACTCAACTACACATATATATGTATATACACACACCTATGCACACATACAAATATACGCGTAAGCACACGCACTATCAAATACTCATACATACATACCTGCAATCACAAAACACACGTAGACACCGAGCTCATATTCAATTGATATCTTTCTATTTTCATGCGTTTTTTAATTGTATTGTATTGATAAAATGAACATCTAAAAAGACGAATGTGTCATATTCTAAAAACATTTGTAGAAATTTTACAATTATGAAACCTAAATTTTTATGTTTTTGGCTAACTTTTCTTGAATGAATTCGGAATATCAATCATAGGAGTATTAAAAAGTATCAGTATATTTGTTAAGATGTACTTGCAAGTGTATCACTGTAAAACTTATTACAGAATAAGGTTAATCCGTTTAAGCTGAGCTCAACAAATTGAAGAGCCTATATGCAAGAGGCTTTAATATGCAATTATCTAATGAATTGCTGTCTATGAATGCATTAAATAAAGGTAAGATCCAGGTATGAGTTGTTGTATCTGTATCTGTATCACGCCCCTTAGCCGCATGCCAATTGCAATGTTGCAATGTTACAGAGCCAAAAAGCCCCTTTAGTAAGGCGTCAGAAACAACTAGGCGATAAGCATGCCATAATCACAGCGGATGCCAACTTGAGAGTTAATTAACATATCGTAAATGCAGCAGCAAGAAACTTGGCTGCATTTGCTGCTGCTGCTGCTAATGCACTTTGGTAATGCACTTCAAAGTGCTTACACATCAATGTGCAGCATGCAGCATGCAACATGCAACGTGCTGCCTGTACATCTCATTTACATACATATAGTAGCAACAATAATTACATATGCTCAGCATCCATTCGCCTCCCTGTCCACTGCCTAAGCATTTCCGTCCAGAAGATTTTAATTCATTAGTAAACAACGGCCAAATGCATTTCCCATGTGTGTGGATTATGCAGTTTCCGCTTGAATGCAACAGCAGCTGCTGCTGCTGCTGATGCAGTTGCAACAAGCGCCGCCATTTTATCTAATTGCGCCCACATTACGCATACGCAGCATAGCCCACATCATTAAAATTACGAGTGCACAAAAATGAAAGCCCCTGCGCACTGTGTGGGCTATTCAACGAGTTCACCGAGAGATAAGAGTCCAGTACATGCAGAAGCCCATCAAGCACACCTCGCACTGTGCAACGCTTGAAACTCCAATGAAGTGCATAGAGCACAAGCATAAATCGTGCGGCGCCCTTTGGCGTCTGCAGCCTTGACAACTGCAAGTGGCATTAGCAGCAGCAACAACATTTACAACATTTACAACAACTGCAACATAACTTTTTCTAGAACAAGGGATTCTCATTTGTTTGCTAATTGAAATTAAGCAAATATTTGAAAGCACGAGCAGTTTGAATTCGAGATTCGAGATTTGTGGCATGGGGGCTGACCGTCTAAGTAGGGGCAAGCAACTCGACCCACGTAATCCTTTTGTAGCGCATTAAAACTGCTAAAATGCTGGGCAATGTTGGCAAAGGAGAAGGCGAAGCAGAAGGAGAAGTATCCAAAACGACGTCAGATAATTTAAATCCATTTGCACAACATTTGTCGTTTTTGTTTTTTTCAATTGCACTCATTTTCATTATTATTTACCCCTACTACAGCCTCTATCTATGTGTATATGGTTACTTTTTTGTTAATTGGTAAGGAAAAGCGGCAGGAAATGGAAATGGGACCGTACCGGGTCCGGCCCATAATCAAATGTTTAAAAAAAGATTTGCAAGTAAATCCTAAGGAATTATTTGCCACTTGAAATGTTTTAAAATGCCAACAAGAATCCGTCGATGCTGATGAGGGTGTTCCAGCGGATAAAAAAAAAACAAAAAGAAAAAAAAGCACCCACATACCCTCGAGTTGACAAAGGCGAAAAGCGTATAGTCTGTCTGTTGCTTGGTTTGGGGTCAGACAAACTTAATGAGCAAATTGTCAAATGCCGCGGCAAAGCGCGCACTTAAACATGGTCGGGATCTGGAAAACGACGCCCCCAAAACACAAGAAAAAATTGAAGGAAATAAAGAAAAATAACTTGACGAAAGTAGCAGCAGAGAAACAAGTAAAAGTTGCCGCTGTTGTTAGCCATGTTTGGGGATTTGAATAAACAGTTACGCTGATTTAATTTGGCTCAAGTCCTAGAATCATTGGCGAGGAAAAAATTCTATCACAGTATGTCGTCTGTCACCCTCGATTTGATTTTTAAATTGCGTTCGTGATAAATTGACGAAATGAACAGCAATAACGCCACAAAAAAAAAAAAATAGAAAATAGCTGAAAAAAACACAGATGCCAAGAAAATTGACAACTGTCAAGACGGCGCCCCGTATAGACATATAAAAATTAACTACAGACTACTTATCTTATTTGTTGACGCAGTCAAAGCCCAGCATCAAAACCAGGAGCCAAGTCAAAGCCAAACATTCATAGCAATATGAATGGAAGTCAAGGCAAACAAGTTTCTCCGCCACTTTTGATGTATGTGTGTACTGTACTGTGTGGTGGTAAGACGGTGGTGAGTCGTGTGCAGGAAAAGTATACCTAGACCATGTTTTCTTGTGGCAATATGCTACGCGTATCCCCAGGCGTAGACAGGAAACAGATAATCAAGCCAAATGATAGGCTGAATGGCCTTCTCAAGCTCCATTTGTGTTATGGCTAATAAGTAACTGAGTAACTGAATCTACTCCAGGTGCTGCAAGTGAATGATAACAGATTTGGACTAAATTAAATTTTGATTGGAGAACTTTGAAATATACATAAACAGCTACGGGAATGAACCACTTAAATGTGCCAGTTATAGAAGAGGAACTTTAATACCGTTTATTCTCAATGACTGATTGTCAATCATAAACATCATAGCTAAAAGTAAGTTTTTTTAGACCCTGGAAGCGGCCACTAGGTAGTATGTATGGTTTTTGATTGCGGGCATGTATGTGTGAGTATGTGGTTATTGTTTGTATTTTCGCGAATATTTGTATGTGTAAATGTAAGTATACGTGTATGTGTGTATGTATACTAACGAGGAAAACTGTAACACGTTTTAGATATACTGTATCTAAAGATCTTAGTCTTGTTTTGTTAGATACAGTACAGGGTCTCCTATTGTCGGTTGCGTCCGACTCTTTTTAATTAAGTTATAGACTGGGCATCTGATGCCGAATCATATTTTAGATACTCATACTATCGGTTGCGTTCGTCTGTAGCTTTCTGCGATTGGGGAAATTCATACTATTTAGATATATCTTAAAAATACACGCTAGATATGTCTGGAAATTAAACAGTATTCGGGATTGGGTTGATCACAAATTATACGGTTTATTACTTCTATCTCTTTGGCCATGCACAACTCACCTCTGCCGCTGCGTCCCACAAAGCGCAGATCATTGAATTTGGCAACCTGATTCTTCATGACAGCGGTACAATTACGCAGTTCGCCACAAAAGTTCTCATCGTTGCCGGCACGTATGGTCACAATGGTGCCATCCATGACCTCGCCCAAGGCCAGCACCTTAAAAGCAATGGGAAGTGTCTTATTGGAGCGCCAATGCGTGGGCAACGTGGTGCAGACCTGAGGAATGAAGATTGTTTATGCATTAGCAGTTGAATAACAGCGATTGATCATGACGCTAAATGTAAGCAATAACTTTAGTTGAAATAAGAGATAAATTGGAGCTATTATTAATGTTCACAAACACCGATGTTTAAAAATATAAAACCAAAAAGTCAGTCAAACGAAACCGACAGTTGGAGACCCTGTACTTTATTTTGATAGCAGCAGCAGCATATACATACACACATACACATATATGTACATACATACACATACAAATATACGCGCAAATACAAACAATAGGTAATATTCACACATACATACATACCCAATATCAAAAAGCCCGGAGACCCTGTTCTTTCCTTTGCAGTAGCTAATGCTTACAATGCACACATACACACATATCGCAAAGATACACGCAATAACGCATACACTCTTACGTACATACATTAACTGCAGGCTCGCTGCTTTCTCCTTGCCTTGTACTGAAAATTGAATATCTCCGGTGTTTATTATCCGATTAGGCTGCAAATTGAACCCAACATTCTATGAATATGAAGCTTTATTCATGCAAAGAAAGAAAGACACTGACTCTGAAACTGTTGAGAATTTTTTCGAATTTGTGTATAAGGGGGGATGAGATATCGAAAATCAGACATAAACCGGCAGTACAGGAACCAAACATAAAAATTAAAACTCCAGCTCTTATAGTTTGCGAGATCTAGGTATTCTTACGGACAGAAGGGCATGGCTATATCGAAGTCATCCTGATTAACAATATATATAGTTTGTGGGGTCAGCCACGCCTCATACCACATCTTACACACAAATGTCAATTGCCCCTTTCTAACTTTTTTAAAAGTATTTATTAAGTTTAAAATAAAAATCGAACTTTAAACATCGTTAAAATAAATTCAAAATAAAAATAACGTTACGATTTTGTAATAGGTTTAATTTAATGTAATTAAATTCATTTAAATTTTCTTCAATTCTGCACTCACCACATGAGGTGAGCCAGTTTTGACTAATTCGCCAGGATGTTCGGCTAGCAGGACATCAACGGTACGCTCTATAAGGTTTTCAGGCGTCAAGTATGGACTTGTATCCACAGGCTTGCTTTTGCTATTGCTGTTGTTGTTGTTGTTTGTGGTAGAATTGTTGTTGTTGTTGTTTGCAGTAGAACTGTTGTTGTTGTTGGATTCTGCATTGCGTCGCTTTGTTGCACTACCCGTCGTTGTTATTGTTGTTGTTGCAGTTGTATGCTGCTGTTGTTGTTGGTGTGATACCTGCTGCTGCTGTTGTTGATGTTGTTGTTGCTGGTGTGTCTGATTTGAGGTCGTCGAACTGACCTCAGCTGAAATGTGCATTATTGCTGTTATTCCCGCAAGGATATCTCTTATCAAATTTAGAAAACTACTTAAAGGTCGCGCACTAGTTCATCTGTAAAGAAGAAAAGGAGTTGGAAAAAAAGTTAAAACCAAGTAAGAAAAACTAGGGAAAGCTACAGTCGGACGCAAACGACAGTAGGAGACCCTGTACTTCGATTTGCCTTGGGAGTCAATAACAGCAGCAGCAAATACGTACATACTCACATACTTATACATACAAATATACGCGCAAATACAAACAATGACCAATACTAGTATAGAAATTCATACTGACAATCATAAATCACGCATACGCCTTAGTGGCCGCGTGCACTGTGGCTTCCCCCCTACCCCAGCCACATGCCTACTACAGAAAATTGATTGACCAATATCTCCAGTCTTTATTATCCGATTTGGCTGCAAATCGCAGCAAACATTCAAAACACCTAAAGCTTTATTCATACAGAGAAGGAATCCAATGACTCTAAAACTGTATATGCTAGGAACATTTTTGCAAATTTGAGGGGGAGGGGGATGAGATATCAAATTAAAAACATAATCTTGGCCTGCCTATGTAATACACGAACCAAACAAAAAAATTACGTCTCTAGCTCTTATAGTTTCCGAGATCTCGGTGTTCATACGGACAGACTGACAGACAGACGGAAATGGCTAAATCGACTCAGCTCGTCGTCCTGATCAAGATTATATATACTTTATGGGGCTGCCACGCCTCCTTCTGTCTATTACACACATATGTCATTTGCACAACCTTAATACACCCTTTTGAACTTTTTTAAAGTACAGGGTCTAAAAACGTTTCGATCAGAATTAATTTTATATCACTGAGGACACTTAATGTGAGTCCACCGACCCTACCAAATAAACCCTGTCTATAGGTTAAAAAGGATTAATTATGTAACTTTGGGATGTAAAGAGCCTTCAGCTGGCGGTGGTACCGATTGTGGGTTTGCCGACAGTTTCAATGAATTGACTTAGTCTTCAGAACGTATTACAATTTAAAACACAGTATCACCCACTCGCGACTTGCAGTTGGACATTTTTTTGTGGAATTCGATTGTCAAACAGTTAGAATCTTCTACTATTCATTGTTTATGTTGCCATCTCCGGTACCGGCTATCGTTACTTCTAGGACCGTATAGGACAACCGCACACCTTAGCGGACAATTTGCATTTAAGCTGGCATCGACAAGAGCAGCTCAATTAAATATTAAAAAATCAAAATGATGACAACTGTGAAGCGCGGAAGAGTGTGAGGGGGGGGTGGGGTTGGTGGAGGCAGCAGTTCAGCTGGTCAGTCAAGATCCAAGGGGAGGGATGAGTGGTTGGCGCAGCTACAAACTGAAAAAAAACGGTTTAAAGGAAAAAAGAATATAAAAATATTACATACAATAATAATAATGAAGTGACAGCTGCTGCCCGTTTGTGTTTGGCCACCAAAAAATCAACAATATGCTATTACACACACACACACACACACACACACACACACACACCTTTTTGATATAAAAATAAATAAAAATGATACGCCTGTCGCTGCATTTTTTGCCTTCCAACAACGACTATGTCCACTTTTTCCACAGTATTATTGTAATTTATATACATGTGTAGCTGCAGCAATATGTGTGTGTGATGTGTGACTAGGTGTGTGTGTGTGTGTTCTTATTTTTTACAACTTCCGTTTGAATCTTTGCATTCGCATCGCGGCCAAACGCAGCTGGCTAACAAATGAGCTCTCCGGCACCAGAGACTATGCGGCGACATATGTGGCCACAGACACGGCACAGGACACACAATACACACGGAACACACAGTACACCCATGGAGTAAACAACACGTACAACCGAGACAAAAGCATAAAAAGTCGAAAAAGAGAAACTGTGATGAGTGTGCATTGAGGAATGCACTGCAGATACTCTTTTGGCTCTGCAAAGTCAGCAATTAGCTTAGGTATCCAACTGTTTGTACTAATGTTTATGATATTAATAGTCGTAATCGAAAAAACCATGATTAATTGGTTACTCTTGAACTGGAAACAGTTATTATGGTACGAAATAAGTCCAGCTAGTGACACTACATAATTAGACCCTGTACTTAAAAAAAGGACAAAAGGGTCTATTAAGTATGTGCAAATGACATTTGTGTGTAACAGACAGGGTGGGGTGTGGCAGCCCCATAAAGTATATATATTCTTGATCAGCATGACAAGCTGAGTCGATCTAGCCATGCAAGGCACAGTTCTTATGTTGCCCTCCTAAACTTTATAAAATGATTAAAAATGCGGAAAAGTATCGCTACGATAAAGGAGTCGCTGATCCATCGCCGAGTACACAGAGCAGAACAACCGGAGGAGTGTAACCTCTGTAAAAAGAGGTTTAAATATCGCAGCTCTGTGTTGCGTCATATTTCTAGAAAAAGCTGTAAAATGTAAACCATTTTTCCTTAACTATTTAACTAAATAATAAAAATTGTAATTTTACAGAAAAACATTCGAAATTTTTTATTGGCAATGGGTGGGGGATCAATTGAATCAATTTAATACTCCTTAGACTTAGCTTAAAATATCCCCTGGTCTTAATTCCATTAAGTTTTAATCTCGATTTCAAGCTTAAGAGGAATGGTCTTGTATAGAGCATGACATATTTTAAAATAATACTAGTATCAATTTTGTACTGACTTTAATTTAAGATCGAATTCTTAGACTTTCGATACATAATACTATTAGGCTAACTTAGAAGTATGTAAATTAGTTCTTGCAAGCAAAAAGCTAATAGAATGTAGTTTGAACAAATTTTAATAAAAAACGTACCTTTTTTGTTATTATATTAATATTTCCTATTGAACGTGGGTTTTGATGTGATATCTAGGATGTTTTTAAAGTAACTTAAAGGAATTTTTGTTAAATTGCTGCACAGTAACAAAAAGAACTTCAACTACAATATATCACAGTAAAAAAATTTATATTTTATATTGTGATAATTAGATTGATCTTTTAACTACACAACATGCATACACATCCGAACACATTCACACACGTATATGCGAGCTAATTGAGACACCCGTGAGATCTGATACCGAGCTTGAGATTGAAATTCAAATTAAAATTACTATGGTGATTGAGGTTATGATTGAGATTGCGATTGAGATTGCGATTGCGATTGTGGTTCACTTAATGGTTCGCTCTATTTTTGTGCACTGGGTCTGGCGATCGAATCAAACGACACGGAGATATTAAACTATTTTTTGCGGTAACCATGAACGCGACCACTACGAGCGGTTGGCGAAGTCGACAGCGAAGTCAACGGCGCGCCATCATAATCACGAGGCGGGCAAGGACGAGTAACAGAACGAGAACGAGACGACAACGTGGACGTGAACGTGAACGCAAGACGGAAGTAGACGAAAGTACCAAGGACGAAGGACGAAGGATGGAGCGTAGCAGCGACGTCAATACTGGGTGGTCCGAATCAGAGTCACACAACGCACTTGATGCTACAAGTTGGAGTTAGAGTCGAAAGCATGTCGGAGTCGGAGTCGGAGTCGGAGCTGGAGCTGAAATCGTGCGCCGCCGCCTCTTTTTAGCGTTTTTCAAGCAACCGCGTTGGGTATATAATTCTTTTTCTTGGCTTAACATTTACCACGAGAACCAGTAGCAGTGGTTTTTACTTGTGGTGTCCCAGCAGCGACGCCAGCAGCAGCAGCAGCAGCGGCAGCAGCAATAACGACAGCGTTAACGCCACGTCGCTGCCAGCGTCAACGCAGACGCCAACGTTAGCCGAAGCGAAAGCCAAGCCAAAAACCGAAACCGAAACCAAAAACGTCAACTACACCACAAGCAGAAAGGCCGCAACGATGTCTTCAAGTTGGTTCCCCCAACTGCCAGACGCCTCTCCACCATTCCCAGCCAGCATCCTGACCCACACACCCGCTCCCACACCCCCTCCCACTCCCAAGCCCCACAACGGTGGTGAGTTCAAAAAAAAGCGCTCAATTTTAGTGCTCGCAACACCTCAGCGAGCTGCGTCTGCTTAGAGCCAGTGCGGGCAATGGAAACGTGTTGGAAGAAGGAAAGGAAAGGAGAAAAGCAGGAGCGAGAAGAGCACAAGAAAAGAAATCAAATGGAAATTGAGTTGAATTTCACAATACTGGAAGATGAGTTCCTCCTGCTGCTATGGTAGGTATTTTTTTTTCGTTTCCTTCTCAGAGTATTTTTTCTGTCTCCCACTCTTCCTAGCAACCCCTAAGACGTTTTGCAATTTGGACTTTGACTCAAGTGAAAAAATCTCAACGTCGTGGCTCTGACTCCCCATAGGCGCTCAACCTCAGGATTGCAGTTCCAGCCAAGGAGACAGCGAGCACACCGAGATACTCTACTGTGACAGTGGCGGGCTGCAGACAGTGTGCAAAAAGTGAAACCGGCGCGGCTTTGTGGTGAGCCTCTGCTAACCAGGAGAATGTGAATGTCGGCCCACAGTAACCAGAAAAAAGTGTGAGAATGCGCGAAAGAGATGAAGTCAGAGAGCGAGAGAGAGTGAGACTGAGAAAACGAAACGTCTAAATTTAGCTGACATGAGCGTAAGTGAGACAAGCACAGCACAGTGAGCGAATGCGTGCGTAGAGCAACAGAGCCAGCAGCACTGGGTAGAACGGTAAAATCTTGCGGCTGCCATTTGCGGCCAAAGACGAGGCAATATTTTCAAGCTAGGTGCTGAATGGGGCAGAAGCAAACCGGGTGCTGACGGGGCCGAAGGTGCGGGCGAGGGAACGGAGCGCAACGAATGTCCTCGAATTGGGCGCCTCGAGTGAAAAACTGCAACGGTAACCACATGAGCGTAGACGTCCCCTCACTAACACAGGCACACTCACACACACTCACACACACACACACACACACACGGCAGTGAGATGGATTCGTTGGTCTCTGCCGCCGTTTCTTTCATTTTTCTTAGCACCAGGGCGGGGTTTTCTTTCGATTTCTTTCAGTTTGTCAATGCTTCGCCATATTAACATTACGGTTCAACCCTCCTACATTTTGCGGTTTTAGTACATAGCGACAACAACAACATTGCGTAGTTATACCGTGGTGGTGACAGTGGCGGTAATGGTGGTGGTGTCTGCATTGTCAGTCGGCGGTTGCGCACCAAAACATGTCGTAGGGTGTGTGGTTGGCATAATGAAACCGCAAGAATTATTATACGCTGCGGTCGATTACTATATCAAAATTCTAATCCAGCCAACTGACAGACAGACCCCTCAGCCAACCAAAAATTGAGCCAATGAGGCAACGTCTCGCAGTGCCAGCGAATCAACCTGGCATACTATTTAGCCCCAGGATACTGTATTCTTCCATAAGTTCTTTGAAAACCTACCTTAAAAATAAAAACGATTTTTAAAACAAAAAAAAATCAATATAAAAAATGTGCAACTTCACTTTCATGTAAATGTAAATGAAATGAAACGAGAAACAATTATTTGTATCTAAAGCTACACTTAAACTAAATCTTTGGAAAAAAGTAAATATTTTGGGTGTCCACCTGAACTCTCGTTCGGAGCAAGAACAATTAAACTATTTTCTTAACTGAACGTACAAACTGAATCAGCGATGGGCACACCATAGCTTTGGGAGCAGACTTCGCTCTTTTCGATATTTCCTAGACGCACAAGTAAATTACAAGAACAAAATGCATGCAAAGAGACAAATCATCACTTATTTTTTGTGTGCCTGTGTTGCAATCTCCCGGTATTACTCCCGACTTAGAATTTCGTGCCCATCGCTGAACTAAATCCCTGATTATAGTTGACTACTTATCGTTCACTGCTCTCGTCTTCAGTCACAGTAATTTTGTTCAGTGAAATTATTCGGTATTTCGTTTTGTATTTATGCGTGAGTACTCGTTAATGTGTGATTACACGTGTATTTGTATGTACATGTGCTTGTGTATGTGAGATGTTTATGTATGTACATACATGTGTATTTATGTATATGCTGCTGCCAAGCACACTAGGGTTTCCTACAATCGGTAGCGTCCGATTGTAGCTTTCCGTGCTTTTTTTTAATTTAAAGAAATATTTTCAAATGAAAGTACTTATGCTACGCAACTTATTATTACATTGATATGTATGTACACGCAAAAGTTCTAATCCAAAGTTTGTGTGATCCATGTACATTTTGATTCATCAGTTGCGTCAATTTTCTTTCATATGAGCTGATTTCGATGTAGGAAAAAAGATAAAGATCTGATTAGAAGACAAATAATTATACGTAAAGTTAATAAATATACATATGGCTTAACCTTACCAACTTACCTGGTATTATGGCCTAATATTTGTAAAGTATTCAGACATTTTATGCGAAAATTTTTCAACAAAATCTGCGCGTAGCAAAATATCTGGCTTAGTCTCATCCTTCCAGCTAGCTATACGGGACTCCTGATTTTCCAAATTTCCCGACTTATATATCCTGTCCAGTTCCGAGTCACTGTCGATAATCTCTGACAAGCTCATTAGCTCATCCCAACGATAAGATTTAGTCATGCTGGCATCATCGCATGAACTACTGTCCACATTTCCGCCTTCATCCATATCAGTTTGAGGATCGTCTAGCTTAGAGTTAGTTTTGCCACGCATTGGAATGATATTATTAGTATTTGTTGATGGCATGTCTATTCCATGTGTTTATATAATTGTTTGAATATTTTTGATGATGAAATACTCGTATGTATGGGAATTTATTTGGATAATAAAAAGTTCTGGTTCATTAACATATTTTGAAGTTTAGAGAGAAGAACACCGATGAACAAAAATCGACATATCGAAACTATTTCTTCTGTGAAGGTCAGTAGGGAGAATAATGAATACTGACCACATTCTATTGTGTGCTTTTCTGGTGCATAAACATGGCACCCCATCGCAATTATACTCCTCCAGGGGCGAATGCCTTCGGATGCCGAGTGTGCAGAGGTATCCACGCTCTCCGCAAATGCCAGCGGTTCCTGAGACTTTCAACGGAAAAGCGGCTTCGGGCAGTATTGGCCAACAAATACTGCTCGAGCTGCCTAGCCCACCAGCTCTCAGGACGCTCCTGCCGTAGAGGGGCTAGATGCCGAGTCTGTAGAGAGGCGCATCACACGCTTCTTCACCTTCGCAGAAAAGCATTCATCCCGGCGGCGATCTCCTTCTCCGGTGGGCACTTCTGTATCCTCAGCTTCAGCCTCACCCATGCGGCGCACTCCATCGCCTCGTAGGAAGAGTCCTGGGCTCTCTCCTGGCGAAGAATAGCGTCTTCGGCTGTAGCCAGTAATTTAACTACCACTTAGAGTTGGATGCCTAAATATGACTATGTCCGTTAGAGCCATTCCGAGCCTCCCACTACTCTGGATTCATATATTGCAACTATGTTGCAAGGCTCCGGGATGTTTAGACCAGTTCACTAGGTTAGATGAAAATGACGCATAATTTTAAAACTATCGGCTCACCACTAATTAATCTGAGCGGTAGTTTTCAATTCCTGGTCTAGGTTCTCTCTCCATGTTCTTTCTCTTCTCTCTCTATAGGGCTGGAGTCGAGAACTTTCTATTTTCTACTTTCAATTCTAATTGAACATGCAAATGAGCACCACATACTCACCGTGAATTCAAATTAAATAACCCTTAAATACTTGATTCAATCATAAATTTCTTAAAAATGCCAGTTGATCGCAACAATGCCTGAGCGAGAAAGAAATATACATACATAAGTAAAACGCGTTGTGACATGAGTGCGGATGAAGCTGCGGATCCTCTGCTAAACCTCTTGAAGGAATTTAATTTAGAAGAGGTGTTTGATTACTTAAACGGTAAGTAAATTGAACAATTGTGAAGTGAAAATAAAATTAATTGTAAATTAAAATGAAAATAAATACATATGTATGTATGTATGTACATAAATACCGTGCACCAAGTTCAGTTAAATACAATAAAATAAAAGTGCCCAATTAGAATATGCATATGTACATATGTTTAATATGTGCATGCATAATTATGTAAATAAATACATGTTTAAAAGTGAAGTGAAAGAAATTGTCCAGAAAAAACATATGTACATACATACATACATACATATGTGTGCATAAAAATGTTGAATTCGCGGGAAAACAACGCTCGGTATACAGCTAAGTTGCAGCTAAGTAAATTATACTGTATAAGCTAAAATAAAATGTGATTTTTATTCATTTTTATTGAAGTATTGGTACAGGGATCATGATTAAAAATTGATACATTTTGTTAAATTTATTGAGACTTCTTCATTCGCCACTTACGAAGGTCGTGCTTAGATTGAACATTGAACATTGAATTCAGGCTATGACGTTTAAAGCAACTTGATTTGCTTACTTTTCTGTCGCGAGCAACAACTCCAACGGGCCCTGCGGCTCGAGGATCAGTGTTGCCAGTTTGGCTATTCGGTACAACGTACTGTTATCGTCATATATGTAGAATAGCCAAACTGGCAGCACTGATCCGCGAGCCGATACGTTATACCGAAACAGTTCCGTTATGTGGTATCGAAACGATACCGCTAAAGCGAGGGCCAAGTGTAAGTAAACCCATCCGCATGCAATCCACTGTACCTTGGCAGCTAAACGAGCAATAAATAAATTAACAAAATACACATAAATAATATATTAACATGAACAATAATAAGAAATACAATAGCAATAAGTAATAGTAATAATAATAATGCATGATTAATATCGAATAGTAAATTATAGACAGTCACCAAAAATATATTAAACAAATAGCGAACAGACCAATGCGTATTGAATACTTGACAGCTGTCGGCGTTCTGCCAATCGAATCTCGAAAGCGACGACGCTGCACCTGCTCTGCTTGCGCTTGCTTGCACTCTCTCTGCTGCTAGCGACGACCGCTCTCCCTATACACATGAGAATGTAAATTTTGCTTGCCTTCACCACCCGCTCTCCCGCTCGCTGCATACTGTCACTCACTGCCGCCCACTCTTGCCGAAAACGAAAGAACTTAACCTGACTTTAATGCACTATCTTAACAGACTGGCAACTAAAACTATGATACTATCATAAGGTGAGGCAAACGCAACAGTTTTATGTTTGCAAAGTAATACACATTTTTAAAGTCAAATGAAAAATTCAATGTGGAAAGGCGAGTTTACTTGGAAATAGCTTACATGATAGAGCTGCAAAAACATCGACGGCAAGTTTGATAGTATCGATGTTTTCAAAATTGTCCGATATATCGATGTTGAAAACAACAACAACAACATACAGTGAATCTCACCGTGGGGAGAAGAAGCCCAATTTTTTGTTAACCGTTGGCAAAGCTTTTGTAGCGAACCACTATAGCTAAGCGCTACTGTATGTTAAATACATACGCTCTCTTTATTACACCTTCAACTATACCCTCTCTTTCGCGATCATCTACTCTCTCTCTCGCTCTCTTTTCCTTGTACCCACTTCACCTCTTTTTCTATTCTTCCATTCAGTGTTTGCAAAAACTACTCCGTAGCAGCAAGATTTAAAAAAATGTTGCTATGCTATTCATACCGCTCTCACTTTTAACGCGGTAGCAGAGCCAGAGCAGAACAACGGTAAAGTTTGAGCTCTGCTCTGCTCCGTAGTTTCGTGCTCTATAGGTATAGCAAGAGCAATAGCAAAATATGAAATTCTGTGCTCTGCGTAGCCGTAGCGATAGTAAAAGAGAGAGAGCGAGATGAGAGCACAGCAAATGATATATTTCGTGTGCTACGGCTCTCGCTTGTGTTGTTGTTCAAACGCTACTTCCATTATCGTCAGCTCAGTAATCGAAGTTACTTATACTCCTAGTGTAAGGCAATAAAGCACATTATCATTTCTCACTTCAACGAAGACGCACGTCTCATGTCCTTTTAAAAATTATTATTCCCGCAATTTTTTCACAATTCGCCTTTATTCACACAAACACACTCACACACACACATGTACAGCAGACGATTCTGCAAGTTGTAGTTGAATTTTAATTTATCAATTTGTTTTTAATTTCTGTAGTTATGGATTTTTGTAATATTTGCCGATCGTAAACAGTGCCAAGTACATGGACGCAAACAACTGTACATTTTCATATAGTTTTGAATAGTATTCAAGCTGGACATTCTTTCTTATCTTTATCTTTGCTTCTAATTGGTTTTCTGTTCTCACTTTTTGTTGAACTCAACGAACTTAAACGTTGTTCTAAATATTCCAACACATCAGACAATAATTGAACTTTTTTTGTCTTCTTTGTGTGTGTTTCATATAACATTGTTTCCCTATTAAACTTCCTTAATACTGGATGTGCAAAAATAATATCTACTTCATCATTAAAAGTATCAATATAGTACTTAATATGTTTCGCGGAATCATTGTTTAAAATAAGCAACTCAATAAGCCTATTTAACTGTTCAGAAAAAAATTTCCTTTTATTCTCATGCCGTTTGACTAACAAATCCCAAACAGTATGGTAATTGTCTACTGACCCTGTCAACAAATTTTAGTTTCAAACAAAGCGCGGCTAATAAAATGGTGTGAACTTAGACCATTTTGCAATACGAAACATTAGCTTATACTTCCACTGAATATATAAATATGCAATATTATATGAATAACTTATTCTCAGTTTGTACGTCGTTGGACAGTTCCTCCATTTCGGCTTTAGTTCGGTTTTCCGAGTCCAGATCTGACGGCATCGAATCATCATCTTCAACATTAAGTCCATTAAAGTCTTCGGACAGATCGTCCATTTTGGCTTTAGTTCTATTTCGCAACTATATCAGTGCAGCATTGATAACAAAGGAATCCAGTTGGGGCGGATGTAGTCTTTTAAAAATACAAGGCATTTCCCACGTTGATCACTCATTACCCATCAAACAGCCCACAGTATGTAATAAAAAATGAAAGTGTACCATAACGATAGGTATATTATACACCCATTCCTGAAAGATATGGAAAATACGAATCGCTTTTATATATTTCTTCATCGGGGTTTGCAAACATCCTATCATATTCTCGCCTGGCTTTATATGATATGATCCATTTCTTGGCTTCATCCATTTCAAGCCCCAAAAGAGCCTTAAAATACTTCAAAGTCTCGACACTTTCACATTCGTTATATCTATGGGCAATTGTTCCCAAACGCATCTCGGCAAATTGATGTCCAGGAAAGCGATTGAGAAACATATCAATTGCACTAGCAATTTGTTGAAAATCTCCAAAATGAATAAGTTTTTTTCCCAATCACGATCAGATCTAAGGCAATAATCTTTTGCATTTCAACGCCTTGATGCATATGATTGATGTGTTATACTAATTTCTACTTTTGAGAACACGCGCGCTTGATTGACAGCTAAATATACTGCCTGCGACACGACAGACGAATGTTGTCTCACCAGATTTCAATTGTTTGTTTTTTATGTACTGCTATGACCAGGGTTTTGATTGCACCAACGCATCGCTGCACCGGCTAGTTATCGGCTCAGGGGCAAGTTCGACCGCGATGCGCTGAGCAGGCCATAGGCAAAAAAATTTATATTTTACAAACTATTGCAACAACGGACTAACAAACAACAACAAAATGTTTCTCTCCAACGCGACTCCGGATTATGCGGACTGCTGGGTTGCCCTGCAGTCGGCGTGTCCCTCCCAACCAGTAGAGTCGCTACAATATCCATTTGCGACTCCCCTTAACCGAAAGTGGTTATCGCCGCTGACCCCTTATTCTACCCGCATCTCACCCCATTTTCAACTCTTAGTTCTACATAATATCTTTCGGAATTACTTAATAAACATTCATTCCTACCACTATTATTTGCTCCATTACAAAATATTCAAACTACGCGCGCATTGCTACTTACTACGCGCATAAACGCCTTAACCTATCGATATTTTCCTTAGTCTAATAATAAATAAATAAATAAATAACGATACCTTATAATTAATTGAAGAAATACATAACTAACAACTACAAAAAAAAACTATCACATGGTTAAAGGAGTGCTGCGTGGTGGGCGTCATTCTTTTTATGCTTCTAGGTTGCTCTCGGGCTCTTATGATTTTTCTTGACTGTCTGCACAATTCTTTCTCTGACCTAGGATACAAAGGCGGCGGCCAGATCGAGCCCTTGACAAGATACTGCCGGTCTAATTATATTTATTAATTGCTTTTTATATTGAGGAGTGGGCTCTACCAACTAATGTACCAATGTTTCGATATGATTTCCCATCTAAAAATACTTTTAAAATAAGCCCCGTTATGCCAATACTGTGCAGAACCCTGCACCATCAAACATATACTGGACGAAAGCCACCCAACGTCAGCTTTCAAGCTGCATACATACATTTAAAGCCCTCAACCTTTCTTCCCTACTTTAAGGCTTCTCCCATAAAAACATTGCTGCCATAGACAAATAAATTTTAGTTGATTTTAAAAAGAAGAATTGGTTAGATATATTCATAAATGAACAAACAATTTGCATTGAAAGTTTGATTTTGAATTTGTTTTGGGTGTATGCAGATATACATGAACCTTTTCGGATACTCTGTCTCTATAGAGTCGACTATTCCACCGACTATTCCACCCCCATTCATGTCGTAAAGCTTTCCATTCTCATTCTATCTGTCTAACCTTAACACTTATTAATTCTAACAACTAACCACTAACATTGGTCTGATTGGGTTTTTCTGGGTTTTCCCCAATCCATACAGCAAATGCTGGACCTCTCATTTGAATTTTTACGTTTCTTTTATTTATTATTTAGATTTAAATTTATTCTTACTTTTTACTTTCTAATCTTGTTATTAAATTTAAATTAAAATTAAATTAATTGTAATCTGTCGACTGACCTTAGTCGACATTAAATAAATAAATAAATACATATGTATGCAACAAAATCCAAAATGTGCAGAATATCACAATATGTGATTACTTACCGCCGAATTGATAGAAACTTTAAACGCAGTCGCTTTTATAGGTCAATGCACCGTTTGCGTCGTCACAAAAAAATAGAAAGAGCTCGATTCCGAGCGAGAACAACAACGCATCAGCTGCCGTTGATCGATCGAAAAGGAACAAGCGAGAGAACGCCAACCAAAAAGCAACAACAACGCATCAGCTGCCGTTGATCGACCAAAAAGGAACGAGCGAGAGAACGCCAACCAAAAAGCAACAACAACGCATCAGCTGCCGTTGATCGACCGAAATGGAACACGCGAGAGAACGCCAACCAAAAAGCAACAACAACGCATCAGCTGCCGTTGATCGACCAAAAAGGAACGAGCGAGAGAACGCCAACCAATAAGCAACAACAACGCAACTGCTTCCGTTGAGCGACTAAAAAGAAACGAGCGAGAAACAAAAGCAAAAAACAACAACAACGCATCGGTTGCCTTTTTTTGATGGTTTGTGTGTCACACGACTCAAATCGTGCAATCGTTTTTATATTTTCTGCAATATCATTTTTCTTTCGATTCGTAACAGATATTAGCCTCAATTTCGATCAGGCTTAAAAAATACCCTTTATGTTTATATTTACATAGAAATATTTTCTGTGTACTTATCATTAGCCGCCCATAAACGGATTTTCAGATTTTCGTTATTAACGCCTCAAAGCAGGTCAATTGAAACATAACCTAAATATGAACCCAATATGTACATAAATACAACACTGCTGAATATGCTCCAGTGGGACGTTTTTGCTCTGAGTATATTAACGACCGCGGCACCCCGACAATAGCAAAACGACGACAATTATGTGAAGTGAAGTAACAACTAACAACATTGCCAAATACGAATGCTGTGGTCGAGTATGCTTTATAAAAGGTGCATAATTTTATTTAAAGAGTTAGGTTATAGTAAAAAAAAAAAACAAAAATTAAAAATAAAATAAAATAAAAATAAATAATAACAATATTAACATCAACAATTCAGAATATAATTCAGCCAGTTACACAAATTTAAGACTTTCTTCAGGGTCTGGAATGTATGATTGTTCGTTGAAAAGAACATAGTTTCATAATATTAGTGTTTGCTGTAATTATCTTTTTTTATAGGAGCACACTTTATTTCTCTGCTGCGCAATACAAGCGACTTCATTCAACGGGCCTTCAAAGACAAGTATCGTTTTCTTACAGGCTATCGCTATTAGTCAAAAATGTACATAAAAATCCCAAGTGCGTTGCCTGACTTTTACAATACTGATTTAGCGAAAACATATGTTAGGGAAATTTAACTTAACGTAATAACATATTCATATTCAAAATCAAATTATATTCTCTTATTTCTAAACAATTAGCTTTGAAACTCGACGCAATTCCGATTTTCGACTCGTGTCCAGTCGCGGCGAATGCTGATCTAGAAGCAGTTAGAGTATATCTCGGGTTCATTGAAGGATTACATACGATTGGATCGTACAATTGGAAAAATGTAAATAGAGAATATTAACTCACAACTTATACCCCATTACTATTGTACTACCGGGTATAACAAAATCCGTTGCACTTAAGGCGCCGCCGGTTTTGGGGAGAGGAAAAAAGAAACAAAAGCGAAATCCTTGCCTGAAAGATTTTGTGCAAATAATTTAAGAGGCAGTAAAAGTAAACGATGCCAAGTCGAGCTGTAATTGTACTATATATGTATGCATATATTCGGTGGGTAGGAGCTAGCTAGGGTGGTTGCACGAGTGGGTGTAAAAGTGTGAGTTACTTTAATGGCCAGCAAAAAGCGATGACAAGCGACAAAAGCTGTCGGCTGTTGACGGTTCTCTGGCAGCTTTTGTGTGTTGATTTTTCTTTTAATTGTTGCGGATTTGCATTCTGACACATTTGTCAACCTCAACCTCAGCGGCGGAGTCGCACAACGAACCCAGCAGCAAAACGACGTCAGCACAGAAGGGTTGCCTACCAAGCCTGCTGAAATAAGGGGTACAGTTGGAGAGCAGACGCAGAAGAAGGTACAGGTTGTATGAGTATAGCGTTTATTATTTATTAGCTCGGCTTGTGTGCGTTGTGAGAGAGAGTGATAGGAGGTGAGGCCTTAAGCCCGTTGGGATAATAATAAACGCTAGAGCCAAGTCATTTGTCAGAGAGGCTCAACAACAACACCTACAAGCAACCTGTGCATATATACATATATACGTATATATATGTGAGTGTGCACAAGTGTGTTTTGAGTGACATGTGTCAAAACTGAAAAACTACGCGAATTTGTGTCAAATACCCTTGTCAGCGCGTTTCAAGTGCAACAAAACACTTCAAGCAAGCACGTGTTGTTGTTGTTCTTCCCATACGATAGCTATGGGGCACTGGGGGTTTGGCACACACGATGAAGGTAAATACTAGAAAATGTTTTCTCTGCTGTGTGTCGGTCGCATCAGTCCCAAAAGAGTTGAGCCTTTCCTGAATTTACATTAATTTCGATAGACCTTAAATATGGTCTGAAAATTGTACCGACTTTTTCAGTTGGGAAATTGAAATAGATTAGTTGTTTATTAGATTTTGTGGATGGTCTATCTGAAGAGATACCTCCTGTCCGTGTCCGGTGAGGAATTGTGTAAGATGGAAGTTACTCCCCCCTTATCACCAGACGGGCAAGGCTATATCGACTAAGCTTGTCGTCCTGTTCAAGAATATATATACTTTGTGGGGTCTGCCACGCCTTTACATACATTTCTGAGTTGCACAATCTTTTGTACTTTTTTAAAGTACACGGTCTAAAAATAGGAAGTAGAATTGAGCCAAATATTATTCGAAAATGTGAAATTCTTCTTGAATACCCTAAATACCTGAAATCCAACCTGCGATTTGTATGCTTTTCGGCGGGGCTTGGATTTAATATTACATTCATAGTTTCATAATGTTCTTAGTCCCTATTTACACGATGATGTTTTTGCGTCATGAAGCATTGGGTCGTAGGCAAGAGATGTAGAGAGGTAATACCTCACTCCTTACCCCTCTGCACCCTTTGCCTACAAAATCTATGCTTCATGACGCAAAAACATCATCGTGTAAATAGCGACTTAGAATACTTCAAAGATTCTATTTTAGCTTCATGTAAATGTTGTTCAGCTTTCTTGCAACACACTTACCCCACTGTATATTCTTAATTTAGTCAGCTGCTCTGATTTGGTTACAACCGTAAAAGGTTATGTGCCGAAATCAAAAGAAATTTTCAACTTTAAATGTTTTTTAAATTCCCATGACGCATATTTCAGTCGAATGTATATAAACAAGGTTATATTTTCTTAAATTTTTCTTTCTTTGTTCCCTGTTTTCTGATGTTGTTTATATTATAAGTAACCCTCGCGTGCAACTCATAAGCCTTAAAGAAGCCCAAATCGTTAAATGCCAGCGATTACACACATGGGAGCTGTAAACCGCGTTTTATGATTTGTTTTCATTGATCACGGGCAATTCCTCCTCTCCTCGGCGCATATGTACATGTATACCATAAAAAATTCGCGAACTTGTCAAACAACCCTCAAATGTAATAGTTTCAAATCGTGACAACCCCAGCAAAAGTTAACGCTTCTCTTCGGGGTTTGTTTTATTTTCACTTGATCCATTAAACAGTTTAATTTTTTATGAAGAACATTACAAATTGCATATGATAAGCCGATATCCCTATACATACAGTATTAACATGTGTATATGTAGTGTACCATAAAATATAAATGAAGTCTAGATTTTTCTGTTACACACAAATGTCATCTGCACAAACCTAATAGACCCTTTTGAACTTTTTTAAAGTACAGGGTCTAATTAGAGAATGTTTGTTTAAAAAACTACTTAAAGCAATTCCAAGAGGATATTAAAACTATATAATACTCGTATCGATACGACATAATTGTATGAAAAAAGCAACAGCAATAGGAACAATAAAAAGAGAAGCCATAAAAAACTTGAGTGTGAAAAAACGTACTTTGTTGACTTTTTATACTTTTTTGTGCGAATTGCTGCGTGCAGTGCATAGTTAAAAGCCATATTTGTTTTAATGGTCAACACACATACAGGTCGATGGGAGGAGGGTGACAATAAACGTAAGGATAAGGATAATAATAAGTGACTAAGTGAGTGAGTAAGTGAGTGAACACGGCGTCAGATAACGATAACGTAAATAATGACCCAAGCAAAAATAATCAAAGAGAAAAGAAAAAAATGGCAACTACAACAACAACAAGTTCAAGGAAAAGTTGTCAGCACAGCCGAAGAAGAAGTTGGGGTGAAAACGTGCTCGATATTCAATAACCACACCGAGCTCTCCACATTGCCGGGGGCACACTTATAGGCGGCGTAAGCGGGAAAATTGAATTGAACATTTCCGGGCCGACGCTGATGCTGCTGTTGCTGTTGCTCCATGTGGGAGGGGGTTGTATTCACACTGACAGCACACATAACACAGCCCATTGGCATGTCCATGACTGACCCATTCAATTAAGCATGAAAAAATGACCCAAACAACAGATAGAAGGTCGTAAGCGAGGGGAGGACGCCTATGGCCTACGTGCCATGATAGTCTTGTCCATAAAAAAAGGAGAAAATAAAGTAGTACGGAAATCATGCAACGAGTAATATACCCTTAAAAAGCACAACGGTGGTAGATAGTGAAGAGTTCCTTATATCCCGTCTGTTGTCATAGCTGCAGTTTGTTTGAGATGTATCAAAAAAGTTATCTAATTTGCAAACAGTAGGATACTATATAGAGCACTACTCAGTTCAAATTGGTGAGTTCTGATAACTTCTGATTTTCACCTGGTGTTGAGTTTAATTCACATTAATTGCAATAGGACTTGTGTCTTGTTTAATACATATACTATACATAGCACATAAGATATCGTTACTATAATATATTTGTACTATTATCGTTCCCGTTTTCATTTGATTAAATTGTTTTTATGCGGTATATTCAATAGGGCTGCAATTCGAGGGACCTGTTATGTACAGCAAGGAGAGGCCTTAAAGCAGTTCCTATCACATGTGCGCTTTGCTTAGCAGCGCTGCTTTCACACACACAGCCTCTGCTCGCAGACATACGAGCGTCACGCTTCGCTGCTTGTACGAACGCTCGCGTTCGGCTATTTATTTGATAGTATGAGTTTGGGCACCACTGCCATAAAGTCATCCAGGATGAAAAGAAGCTCGAGACATTTGCTATTCTGATCAAGGCACGCAATGATCAGGCAGACGAGCCTGGAATTCGCTCTAAGCGTATCAAGGGGGCAGCTGAGAGCGAGTGTAAAGTGACTTTCAGTTAATAAACCAGTAGGAAAAGCTTCAGGAAAAAGACAAAAGATGACTTTATCAAATAAATATATGTTATATTATTTTAAAATGAATATGAAAATAATTAGCAGCATTAACAGCAGTAAATGAATAGCTAAAGTGTGTACACACATGAGGACAAAGTCATGCGACCCCTTGAGTAGATGCAGGGTATAAAAGGGACGTATGCCAGGATGAGTAGCAGCACTTAAGAAGCAACAACGGCAACGGTCGCTGCCCGCAACAAAACACGCATCACTTGTCACACATACTTAGCAGACTGTGAGCCTGTGAGAAGGTGTGGAGCCGGGAGAGTGTGAGTGTGTGAGTGTGTGTGAGCTTGCACCAAACGCGAGCCCAAAAGGACTCACTTATTGTCATGTCCTGGTGTTGTTATTGAGGTGTAATACAATTTTTTCCATGATACCCATAACAATGCCCAGTGCGTTGCCAAATGAAAATAAACAAAAAAAGAAAAAAATAGAATGAAAGAATATAAAAAAAGCAAGAGTAAGGAGAACAGAATAAAATAAAAACGCCGTGCCGACACAATCAGAAAGGATAACGATCTGGCGTCGTCCTGGTCACATATGGCGGTATTAGTTGTAGCAACAATTACGGCTTGCTAGACATTCGTCCAATGATGTTGGTATGCGATGGGGGGTTTCGCTAGCGTATCGCATAAACTTGCAATTGAGCCAATTTGTAAAGTGCGGCAAGCCCATTAACGAGCCAGTGTCCTAGTCTGAACCTAGTTCCAATGGCTGCTTCTTGCCGGACAATGACCAACGCTGCCAATCGAACGTCAGCACCTGCGTCATAAGGCGACGACTGCCACATGCCCCGGGCGGCCTGAGACTGAGACCGATGGGGTAGCCGGCTACATTGGCTGTCAGTGCGGATGCGGATGAAGAGAGAAAGTTTTTCGTATCCTTTTTTTGGGACTGACTACTTTGCATTACCAACTCCCACATTAAAATTAAAATAAAGTTCCTTTCCAGCGAAGACGAGAGGGAGGAGTAGTGAAGGGAGACTCTTGCTTTTTTGTGCTTAACTACAAATAAATCTAGAGCTCGCACATTCCTCACCCGCAGTCCAGAGGGGACTGAAGGAGGTGGGATGAGTGCGTGGATACGGGCCGGCCACAGTTGGGCAACGCAGTTTTATTTTGCATTTACATGCCCACATGCATTATGCATATGTTTGTGTTTATATACAGTACGTACCTACGTTTGTATGTGTATATACTGTGTCCATTCGCTTACTGAATACCCTAATAGACATCCATTTAAATTAAAACATTGTTCTATCATTTCGATATATAGTTTAATTATATATATAACTATGATTAACATGGGACATACATGTATATGTATCTATATAGTGCATACAATTTTATCCGTCAAGTTACAGTTACTCTGCTATGACGCCTGTACATGTGAGATAATCTACTGTGTGTGCCAAAGCAGCGCTGCTCAGCAAAGCGCACATGTGATAGGAATTATGCGTTTTGGGCACCACTGCTATAGATCTATACTAGACCTATTCCTATTCCAATTGCTATTTTGAAAGTGGGGTTTCCTTTTGCTTTTTGTTGTCTTGGCAGTGTAACAAAACTTCGTCTAAGAGAGCAAATTTCTATACAGATTTCTTAGTCTTTGTTGTAATCTTGCTGTTTTTTTTTCTCTGTTTTTTGTCAAGTTTTAGAGTTGAGAGCTTGTATATCTGTACTTTTATTCTTATTTAAGCAAGACTTTGAAATAGATACAAAACAACAACATTGAGGACAAGGAGAAAGCATAAAAAATAAAGTATGCAAAAAGTAAAACAAAAAGCGTTGGGCACAAAGGATGCTACAATAATATCCTTAAGCTACAAATGCAACATGAATTTGTCTTTTCTCTGGCCCAAGCCAAAGCCCCATCCCGCCTACTATCTATGTATGTATGCATGTATACTGCCCACCGCCCACCGCCCACTTAACCCGCACTCAACAATTTCGTTTTGTTGTTGCTCTTTCTTCAAGTTGCAAAAAAGACAAAGAACAAAAAAAAATTATACGAAATAAAATAAAGGATACCCGAACTTTCCAAATGCATGCACATTAGAGGGACTTGTATACATGTGTGTGTGTATAGTTATATATAAATATATATGTATATATAAAAGTATGTGTGTGAGTAGTAATCTTATGCGTATCATGTGAACACCATACACCGAGCCGTAGCCAACTTAACGTTTGTCCTTTAGGTCCTTTTTGCTGTTGTTTTTGTTGCCTTTTTGCTTCGACACTTATTTTAATTTATTTCATTTTCATTTATGTACGTTGCAAATGTTCTTTGTGTGTGCGTACCTTCTCCCTCCATTCAGCCCTTGCGTGTAATTAAATAAAAACGAATTTCAAGCAACTTTAAAGTTATTATATACAAAGGACTTTGTAACTATTCGTCGTAGCCTGCATACAATTTGGGAAGCTTTTATTTTAATTACTCATTCAAATTAATGTTAGTCTCGGCAAACGATTTGAAATCTGTTTTAAATACTCGACTCTTTCGTAATACAAATTTCCCTACATAGAGCCCAAAATTTGTACTTTGATATTAATTAACATTAAGAAAGAAGAAATTTATCTTTAAGATCTTCTACCTAAACTCCAGCCTCAACTGAAGCTACATATGTATGTGGTCAAGGCTCTATAAACACCGCCTGCTCCAAGAAGTTGTAACAGCTGCCTGCCTTTCTCATATAAAGGTCCCAGATGAGCGAAAACTGAATTTTTTGGACGAATTTCATATGGATCAAAACCTGGAAAGCTACGGTCGGATGCAACCGACAGTAGGAGACCCTGTACTTTCCTTTGCACACGCTGACAGACACTCACACATGCACGCATATCGCAGTCACACGCAACCACACATACGCTCGCACTGCTCCCCCCTTACTTAGTACAGGGAATCGAATTTTGAATATCTCCGGTGTTTATTATCTGATTGAGCCACAATTCATAGCAGAGATTAAGATTATCATAAGATTGTCATATGCCTAAGCACAAGTTTGTATCTTTGTGGGTGTGGTGGTTTTTCGCAGTTTTTGGGGGAGGGAGGGAGGTATCCAAACTCTAACACAAACTTGAACTGCTTGCACTATAGGGACAATTTAAGAGATCTAGGTGTTCATACAGACGGACATGGCTAGATCGACTCAGCAAAACCTGGAGAGCTACAGTCGGATGCAACCGACAGTAGGAGACCCTGTAATTTCCTTTGCAGCAGCTTATGCTAACAATGCGCACACATCGGTTTCAGCAGACCCAAAACAATAGGTATTGCTAAAAAGAAACAAACACCAAATTGTAGACTTGTAGAAAACTTTATAAACAAAACTTAGTGTGATATTGAAATTATTATAAAATGCTTATAATAATGTTCACACTTTGTATTATAAAACAATTCGGTTTGCCAAATGTAAATATAAATTAATGCCCAAATAAAAGCTATTAGCTCTACATTCGTGATTGGGTTTGGTATTACATATGTGGAATTGGCTCCGAAGAGTTCTGGCACTTGGGTAGCAAATAAATGAACACGTGGATAAAATTTTGTTGTTTGTTTCTGCTGGAACGAACACTACGCGATTTAAGGTTTTTCCATATTATCAAGAATTTGACTTCACTTGGATCTGGTTTTGACTGTATTATAACGAGATTTCTCAGAATTATAGACCTTTCGAGTCTTTAAATCCGTGTAAGTTTGAGACTTGACTCCGCCTTGATCCTGGTTGCCTGTATTCGATGGTTTCTGTTGATAGCAGTTCTTACCAATCTTCTCCTTCTTTTGCTGAAACTCACAGATGGAGATCTTCGGATTGCATTGAGAATTATACTTTGGTTGTACAGGCGTACTTAAAATGGTTTTCATCACCTTTACCAGTGGACCAATGGTGTAGCCATCCCCGGTAGCCCCATTGATCATTTTAAGCTGTGCATCGCGGTTCGTCAAGTGAGTATCATGATTCACTGTGGTGTAGACAGATGAGGTGTTATATTGAAGTATGAAAAGCATTTCGTTAGAGCACTCACCAATGAAGTGCTGCTGATCGCGTAGGTCTGGCATCAGCGTGGCCTTGGGTGTGGTATAACGTGTACGACCGGACAGGGAAGTCTGCCCGGGCGAACTCAGTAAATTTTGACCTAGATCAGATTGGAGGTAAGAGATACAGCAGGGAGAGAATTAGACGACCATGCTCACCTAGTGTCTCACTGGGATCGTTGTTGCGCATCACTGCGTCGAGGGGTTCCCACACGCGTCGTGACTCTCCGACTGTTGGCCACTGAATTGTGTCATAGGTTAACACCTTGCAATGGGCACGTCCACGAGGCGAGATCCAGCAACGACGCCTGCGACTTTCGATATCCTCATCAACCGGTTTCTGTGGCTGTGGCTCTGTCTGAGTCTGTGGCTTCAGCATCTTGCGTGGTTGCCATCCCTGACATGGTTGCTGTGATGCGGCAGGAGGTGACTGGTACAATCCCGTTGAGTGAGTGTCAGCCAGTGGCTCGCCATAGCCGATAATTGGTTTCACCAATTGCACGAATTCACGTGCCGCCACACTGGGCTGCCAGCTCATACTAGGTACACTATCACATACTGAACGACGTGAGGGATAAGTTGAGTGTTTGTATGGTGTTTTTGGTATGTAACTATTGGATCGACGTGATTCCCCATGCGGCGAAATCCACTTTCGGGGAGCGGACTGCTTACCAGTTTCATTAGAGCTGTTCGAGGATGATTGCGAAGATGTGGACGACGATGTTGCCATATTATCAGTATGCATGTTTGTAACTGACTCTGAGCTCGACACTGCTGGCGGTTCCGTGAATGAGTTATCGATGAGTTCTGATGTCAATAAAGATTGAGCAGACTCGAGCACAGCATTGTCGGCCGGATCAGCGGCAATATCTTGAGCCACCACAGAGGCCCAGGATGATGAGTGTTGGCCAGGCATCTTATACATATCATCACTTTTATCACTTCTATTCCTAGAAATGTGTGACTGGTTGATGTAAACAGGTATTTCAGCGGATTAACCACCGAAATGCTTAATAGCAGTGTAGTATTGAGTCGATTTAATGTGCAATACTATGAGGAATTTACGATTTAAAAATAATATAAAAATATATTACAAAAAAAATAAATAATTTAAAAGGCTGGAAGTGTAACAAAACACTTGTATGGATATGGTAACTAAAAGTGTCTAAATGCTTAGCCTACTTTGTTCTCAACATTTCAAATTAACAAGACCCAATTTAAATAGAAAAAAAAACCCGGGAGCTACAGTCGGACGCAACAGACAGTAGTATATATTACAATATAACAATATATTTCATCAATTACGAATTATCTGCGTATTATACATATTAACAAAAAAGTTTAATTCTAATTTTTTCTCTAACAAACATTCATTTCTACACGGCCTTAACTTTTCAATTCTTTTACAATTTACAATTTATTCTCTACCACTCGCTCGAGTCCCGCTTTTGTTTCTGACTGATCTTTCCTTTACTCCTGACCTTGATCCCCCTCTGAGATCCCAAGCCATTTCCCAATCTTTTTTTCCTCCACCTTATCCTATTCGCAGTTTTGAGCTACGGACTGCGCTCTTTTTTTTATGGTAAGTGTCAAGTTGTTGTTGCCCCTTCATAGTTTGTCGGTAGATGGCGCTTTTGTTACTTTTCTTCGTCTACTAGATGGCGCAAGAAATACTGCGTTAATTTATGTCCGATATATGTTTATTATATCTTAATTAACAATGTAATATGGTTTGAGAACAATATAAATTGCACTGTTGATGTTGTGTGTAGTTCAATGATGAAAGACCATTTGAGCGACAAAACAAGCGTCGCCCGCCAAGTATCGATAAGTCTCTCGATACTATCGAGCATGTTGGTGCTGCCACAGTTTGTGGCGGTCGTGACTGTGCCACCTATCGGGAATGCAGAGAACTAAAACTTCGATAAAAGATATGAAAGTTTCGATGACTATTCGAACAATAGTAACTGATCCAACGAGATTCACTGACTCGCTTCTACTTTTTCACATATTTGGCAATCAGAATATAATAAAATACAATTTAGTAGTTATCTTAATATAAATAACTTTTGTGTTTTAATGGAGACAACAGTATCTCCATACGTATCCATGACAACACTGTGCCCTCCCCCTGCCCAATGCCTAGTATACAAAATTGATTATCCCATATCTTCGATGTTTATCGTCCGATCGGGCTGCAAATCGCACCAAATATTCGATGCATCTTAAGCTTTACTCAAGCAAAGACTCTAAAACTGTACATCCTTAGAATATTTGAGCAAAAATGAGAGGGAGCTTGTAACACACAGGAAAGTACAGGGTCGGTTGAATCCGACTGTAGCTTTCCGAGTTTTATTAATCGGGGTTACGACGCTATAACAGATAATTACCATTTATTTAGGTAAACAGCTTCGCGCTACTTTTCAAATATGTATTTTGCATGCTTCTACGCTCGATGCAACGTACCTTGTTTACCTTTTCTAAAGCAAGCAACAACACATTTCTTTGGGCTTAGCCATTCCCTTCCCTAGAACATGTATGGCTTCCCAGCCAAAGCGCGCGCAGTTTTTATCGGCTTCGAACAAGTGAGTGCGCGCTTAAATTTGTATTCTCTTTGGCTCTCTTTATTCAGAAAGAAATCAGTAGTGTTGGTAAATGACGCAAACATTGCTGGCAGCTGTTTACCAAACTACGTTGGCCAACACTGGTAAAAATTGGATATACAAAGATATCTCCAACATACCAACAAACACACACTTTCTTTCGACATGAAAATATTGTAACTCACACACAATCTCTCACACTCATACAGGCACAAGCACACTCGTTTGCACACACAACAATTACAACAAAACCCAAATTTTACGAAATACGAAAGAAATCTTCATGAGTGCACAAAATTAAAAATAAAACAACACGCATAGAACCAAAAAAACCCAAGCATTAAAAGACGAAAGCTTGAGCAAGTGAAATATGTGTGTGTGGTTGTGGTGGTCTCGCTAGTCACAACAGCTGCTCGTAATATTGTAAACATCCCAAAACAGTATTTCATCCAGGTTGAGCCCGATGAGCGCCCGGCCCTCGTCTTCTTTTGCTGCCACCGATATCAACAAGTATGTATGTACATTTATTTATTGATTTATAGAACATCACTCACACACATACACACACACATTGGCCGTCCACAGCTTGGTTATCTCTGCTCGCTCTGACTTACCCAACTGGGAGCATGCTATACTAGTCAGCGTCAGCGTCGTCACATTGAGTAAGGGTAAGGTCTGAACCCACAGTGCGACAGTGGGTGAACGTATCACGTTTGGCGATAAGACTCGGCCAACAGAATGTCCGCAGCAATCAGAGCCGTAGCCGCTGCTTCGGCCCCAGCAATAACGTCGGCGTCACAGTCACCGTCGCCGTCGGCGTCGGCGTCTGCACCAACAGCAGCAGTAACATCAGCTGGCGCCGGAGGCGAAAAGAACTTGCTGCTGGGCCTCAATAAGCTACGCTCCCAAGGCAAGCTGACAGACGTGACGCTCATTGTGGAGGATCATCGCTTCAAGGTGCGTACAAACCCTGCATACACCCTCTACAACAAAGCTACGGGTATAAGTAAACAGATATTGATTCTAATGGAACTTCACTACAATTTATATCAAGTTGAGTTCATGGTCCACTAAACCTGAGCTGAATCGTTAGAATAATTTTAAATTATTAGGGCGAAACTATACTCCCTATTTAGGTTTATGTCATAAAACCATATACTTATCGTATTATATATATTTTTGAAACTCATTTAATCTCGCTCACTCTATGGTCAGGCTCATCGCGTGGTGCTGGCTGCCAGCAGTGACTACTTTTGCGCCATGTTCGCGGATTGTGCCATGATTGAGTCGCGCAAGGAGGAGATCACATTGTATGGTGTTACGGCTCGTGCAATGGGCAGGATCATAATTTATATATACACATCATTGTTGGACCTGAATGTTGATAATGTGGAAGAGACATTGGCAGCGGCCACGCATGTGCAAGTCAAGGAGGTTATCGAGCGTTGTACCGTGTTCTTAGAGCAAAAGATCAGCATGGACAACTGCTTGGCCATAGCCAGCATGGCTGAGATCTATGGCCAATTAGCGTTGGCCGAGCGCGCCTATCGCTACATCTGTGCACACTTTAAGGAGTTTGCTAATGGCGTCGACTTTCAGGACGTTAAGCTGGAGCAACTGCATGTCATACTGTCCAGCAATTATCCCATTGATGTCAGTGAAGTGGAGCTGGTGCATCTGCTCTGTAGCTATGCGCTGGAACAACAGCTCAAGGAGTGCGCGTTGCTAGAACTGTTGTGTCTCATCAAGTGGCAGTATATCAGTTACGATGAGCTCAAGTCGTTACGACATTTACTCAACTACTCGCTGGTCGAGAAATATCTGGCGCAATTGCAGGATAATTCGAACAGCTGCAGTCATGCTGGTAGCCCGGAGCCAAACTCTGAGGCACTCGAGCAAAACCAGAGACCCACAAATATGCGTGGCATGGAATTGAGTCTGCTTAAAATTGGTGGCTTCGAATGGAAGGGCCTGACCAATGAGATTATGTGCTTCTCGCCATCTAAAATGAAGTGGTATGAGCTAACTTCCATTCCGCATATAGATCAATGTAAGTCTCCGTCTTAGTTTGGTAACTGATATTCCAACTAATTGTTTACGAATTTTAGGCAACTTTGGCACTGCTGTGCTCAACAACGAGCTCTTCATTGTGGGCGGTGCCTACGATGTTTGTCTGAAGGAGTATATACATCCCTTTGGTTTCCGATACTGCCCGCTGCGTGATTCCTGGGTCACTATAGCGCCCATACAATTGGATCGCTGCCGCTTCTCGCTCAATGCTGTGGGTAAACAGCATTTGTATGCCGTCGGCGGAATTGTGGAGCATGACGACAATTCCGAGGAGGCCCTGCGTCGCATGTCCAATGTGGAACGCTACGATATCATCAGCAACACGTGGACGTATATGCCCAGTCTGCATGAGAATCGCAGCCAGCACGCAGGCGTCGTTGTTGGTGACATACTCTACATCTCGGGTAACACAGTGGATTCATTTATCACATAATCTTTAATTATTTTCGTCTTTTAACGCACAGGTGGCATTCACCTGGCCAACATATTGTCGAGCATGTGGTGCTTCGATACGAAATGCAATCTGTGGCGGGAACTGGCACCAATGCCATCACCCTGCTGTGACCATGTGCTGGTTGCCATTGACAATCGCATATATGCCTGCGGTGGCTGGCATGAGACGCTGCGTGAGTCACGTGTGTTGGTGGAACATATCTATGCATATGATATCATAAGCAATAGGTGGTCTGTGGAAACCCAAATACCAGCACCAAAATTTTACTCTGGCGTTACGTCAATGCGTCGCACGATCTTTTTTGTAGGCGGTCTGGACTCCACAGAGTCCATTGATCGTGCCAGTTCCGAGACAATGGCCTATGATCTGGACACTGGTGAGTGGTGGCATCGCAAGGACTCTTGGGATACGCCCAACGATGTTTGGGAATCCACTTGTGCCGCTATCTACGTGCCCAGTTTTGAGTCCTAAAACGAATTTATCGATTGATCACATCACCAGACATCCTGATATCATCCATGTATAGAATCTTAACTGCAAACGCCCCCATCCAAGCTTGTGATTCAACCTAAACGTGAGTGCTAATGCTAATGCTGACGTCACCGTCCGCCCGCCAAGTTACTACTGTACAGTGAGTTCTGAATGTATGTGCCAAGCCAGGCCACAAGTAACTTTGTTAATAGCAGGTTCAATATTCGAATATTACTTAGATCAAAACTAAACGAAATATCAAATATAACGTTTTAAAATTCATACACTTTACTATTTAAAAGGCAGACGAAGCATCGATTTCTACAAAATAAAACGAATTTTTGTTAGTAAAATGAAAATGCGCATTTGTTTTAATGGTGTTTAAGCCAGAGGCCTAAAGTTTTATATATTTTTGGTAAATGTCTCTGTGTGTACTTGCGTATCTGCCACTCAGATACGTATCGCTTATTCAACTAATGGAAGAGGATCATAACTCAAACTTTGCAAAATATTTACTGAATAATGATTTCGAATTGTGTTGGAATTTCTTCTATTTATCTTAAAGAGTCGTTGCTTGAGAAGTGAATATGCAGTAAGACCTTGGCATGAGCTCAGTATAAATGCAAACATTTAAACAAGTTTCTATCGAAATATCAAATGTTTAAGTAATGACCCTCTTCAGCGATATATTGTATTGTACATTATTTATATATTACGCATGTAAATTAAATCTGAAGTCGAGTGTCTTAGAGTGTGTAAGCAGGGATCATCGCCCTTAACTGTTGAGGTTAAAAAATTGTTTAAAAAAAGTGTTGAAAAGAAATAATAAATATTATTTTAAACATATTTGAAATTGTTAATAAGTTTTCGAAATTTTGAAGTTAAAATCCGCATTTAAATGTTTCTTCAGAATTCACAAATACAAATATAATTTGAAAAGTCAGCTTTGTTGTCTACCGAATTTCAAAATACTAAAGGTTACTTTAATGTTACTTTATTTTCTAACTTAGAATTCAATTTTAACCCCTTTATGGTTAAAGTCATAACAATTACAGTCGTGGCATATAGAGTACACAGAAAGATGCAACATGTCTAACAACTAAAAACATTTACGTGGGAACGGTAAGTGTCAGCTTAAACGAAATACAAATAAAATATGGTACAATAAAATTATAATTACAGTTAAGAGTACACATACAAATAACAGTTACAGTTACAATTACAATAAGAGTTACGGTTACAGATGGAAGTATACAGCTATTTGGTTACACAATTGGTTTCTCTGTCTTGAATCTGATGGACTGATTTCTACTACGTATTGTGATGTGGCGATATGAAAACCCATCCATCGTTCTCCCCAGCATCGTTAGCGGGCTCTTCCTGATTGTTAACCGGCTGCTGCTGCTGCTGGTGCGGGCGTCCATGATTGTTCACCTGCCGGGATGGTAGATTCTCCCACTGCTGTTGCAGATTGTTGTACAGACTTTGCAGACCCTCCTAATGGAATGGTTATGAAATGGTAAAGTTAGCATAACATGCCTGTTTGATTGTAGCAACCGATAGCTTACCTTGTCTTTAATTTTACGCAACAGTTCCTGTTTCTCTTCGCGCTCAAATTGATCCATTTGCAGTATGAGCTTCTCCTTGAAGTCCTGCGCATAGTAGAGGTTCGTGTCTACACTGAGATACTCCTTGGCCATGTGCCGATGATCCCGGTAAATGGCCTGCGATTCAGGATTGTTTGGTATCGGCGGCTCCGGCTGCAGTTCCGGATCTAATATATCGGCCAGCGATTGATCTGTAACACCACAACCAACATCGGCGTCGGCATCGTCATCGACATCCGCATCAACACAATCATTTTGCTCATTAGGATGCTGGCAAAGCAGTTCATTTCTCTGATTTTCGTTGTTGTTACTGATATTACTATAGCTATTATTATTATTGTTATTGCTGTTGTTGTTGTTTGTGAGGTCTGTGTTGGTGTTGTTAGCCATAATCACCGGCTTGGTGTCCGTCACTGTCAGCCTTTCCCGGCCATCGCTTTTGGCTGTTCCAAAGAGAAATAAATATGATTCAGATTAATGGAGATTTTTAAAACATACATATGCATAATAAGATATTATAAATATGGTTTTAAAGCACGACGGGCGATGATGCTCTTTCCCAACTTTATTATTTCTACTCACATTCCCACTCATATTCCAACACTGTTCATTTTTGTATCTATTTCTATATATTAGTCCCCACAAGGTATATTTATTCTTGATCAGGACAACGGGCTGAGTCATATCCGTCTATCTGTCTGTCTGTATGAATACCCAGATCTAGAAATATCATAGATTTTAGATACTTCCCCCCTCCCCCAAAAACCGCGAACAACCACCACAGCCACAATTTTAAAGATATGCTTCAGAATACAAAAATCTTATGGCAACCTTCATCAGTGCTGTGAATTGTGACCCAATCGGATGACAAATACCGGAGATATTCGAGGTAAAGTTTCCTTTCTAAGCTGTCTATCATTAAGTTATTACAAAAACAAAATGCACGCATTTGACGACATCGGCGTCGCCGAACTGTTAATCCAAATTAAATTACAAAAAATTCCGTAAAGCTACAGGGCACAACCGACAGTAGGAGACCCTGTACTTAGCATCTTAACATAATTATAATAACTATAATTATAATTATAATTATACTTAAAAGTGACAAAAGAAAGACTCAATTTGTCACATTTTTCCCTAATTACTTGATGTAACTACCGACTATTTATTGTAAATTTAAGAACCGCAAAGGGAAACCAATAAACGAGTATATTTACAACAACTAAAGAGTACAGATGGGTTTTTGGGTTTACATACTGTAGATAATCCAGCAACTATGCAAATCGCTAGTCTGTGTAGTGCTTATTAAGGCGCGTGTGTCGCACATGCTGTGATCGTTTATCGACTGATGATTACAGTTTGTTTATGGCTTCCGGCTGGATCGATAAGTCAAGAGCTATACTTTAACTATATGGCATACACATTTCGAAGAATAGAGTTGTTATTCCTATGCACCACAACTGTTGCAGTCTTCCGATATGCAGAAGGAAAGATTCTGCGATGCTGCTCGGTTACGAGTGTGAGTGTGAGTGCATGTGTGAGTACGTCTGGGCATGTATTTTGTGATGACGTGTTTTCTACACGGATTCACTAGCTGTGCTTTTCGCTCGGCGAAAATTGGAAAAACAAACTATAATTACAAAAACAACACACACAAGAGCGAATTTTTGATCGAATTATGAGTCAATTTTCTTGGTTCCCGTTCCCGTTTACGTTCTCTTTCTCTGAATCTCGCTCTCGTTCTTATGTTTCTGTAGAATGTTTATTTGCGCTTTTCTATGTCAATCACAAGTGGAGTTTCGAGATTCTTTTGTATCTTCCAATATGAGTGTGTGGTTAACAGTGATCGATTTGGTCTTTCTTTCCTACACCTGGCCCCAATTGAGGGGAGTAACATTGCGCCACTCGACACGGGGTACTACGGTACGGCAGCACAGCATAGCACAGCACGGCACGGCACGGCACAGTACGGTGCTCAAACGTAGACTGAGTGTGTGTACTGGGCATCAGGCTGCCGCTATCGAGGAACCAAAAGAAACGTATTCGCTCCTCAGCAATAGAAGTGCAAGAGGAAGAGCATCTACGGCATCTCAGAGCAGAGTTCCCACACACGCACACATGTAAATGCATACACTGTGAGAAACTATTGTGAAATACTTAAATTTTGCCCATTCTCATTGTAATTTCACAATTCTTTAGACTTTCAAATAAAAGCTCAAAAAACAGACAAATTTCATTATAAACAGATTAATCAAATATGCATATAATCAGTTCATTTCAGTTCATTAGATGAAATTGTGAGCTATACAATATTAAAAAGGAATATATGTAAATATAATATAAAATGTTCTATTGAGACGAATGTGAATGTGTCGAATGTTGATTTATGTTTATGCAAAAAACGGTTAATGTATTTCATTTAATTTATGTTCATAAGTTGCTTTAGCAGCTAAATTTCTTACAGTGCATTTACATATATTAACCTTTTGCTTTAGCTGTTCTATCTTGAAGACAAAACATTCCATTTTTGAGATCATTTGATGAATAATGCGTCTGGCATGTGGTTGGGAAATCTCCCCTGCAGAAAAGATGCCAATGGCTGCCCTCAAACAGATAGAAAGAGAGTGAGGTTAAGGAGCGACAAGCGAATAAGAGAAGCAGTTGAAAACTGCAGACTGACTAGGTCGCTCCATACGCAATACACATACATATACATACATTCATACATACATATGTACATACAATGTAACGATGTCGGTTTTTTTGGTCGAGCAAGAGCAAAAACGAAAGAAATTCGCTCGTGATTTTTGTCCCCGTGCCCATTAAGTGAAATACTCGCTCTTCTAGCATATAATGATCTATATCTATATGAAAGATATATGTATACACATATATAGATGGATGTGTGTAAATACATACGCTGATACATCTGAGCTATATGTATGAAATCAAAATAAAAGTGAGATTATTGCCGAATGAGTCATACGTATTCAGTCTGTAGCAGGGGACCTGGTGGCACGGACGGAAGCGGGCCCAGAGACAGAGGGTAATAGACGGAAGGGTATCAGCCTCGCCATGTGTGCGTTTCTTGAGTGTGCCGCTGGCATTAGTCGATTTAGTTGTACAATTTAGCTCGTTGTTTTTTTGTTTTGCCTCATCTTCTGTTTGGTGTTTATGTTGAATCAGTGGTATGGCCGGGGAAGGGAGGGAAAGTGCTTGTGCTATAGGTGGCAGAGGCGTCTGTGTTGGTGACGGTGCATGCCATGTCTATAAATCTTGCCGAAATTGCCAGTCAGCCAGCCAGCCAGCCAATGTCTATACAATACGATAATTGTGCAGTGCGCAATGTGCAACTACTTATGCCCTCTACTCTAGCAGAAAGCGGGTATGATCGAATCGAAAACCGTATCACACTATAGTGCACATTCTCTTGGGCGGACACGTCAGTAGCATATACCAATACGAATGACCTAGCAACATATCTTCCGTTAAGGGAGTTGTCTCTGTTCTTGATTGAAGGACTAACAATAATTTCAATTCTCTTGGACGGACACGTCAATAGCATATACCAATACGAATGACCTAGCACAATATCTTCTCTTAGTGGGAGTCCGTTAAGGGAGTTGTCTCTGTTCTTGATTGAAAGACTAACAACCATTTCAATTCGCCCAATTGGTAAAAATGGAGGGGGAACATGGTTCTTCCATTACACCATACAAAAAAGAGCAAAGGTCTCCGATTAAATAGAAATTTTGAAATAATTATTGCACTATGCAATAAAATTGAATTTTTTGTGAGCATCTGGAAGTAAACCCTTTGCTGGCTTTGCGATTGTGGGTATGAAGGGTACCCGAAGTAAGGAAAAGTACAGTGTCTCCTACCGTCGGCTGCTCCCGACTGTAGCCGTTCTGAGTTTTAGACCCTGTACTTTAAAGAAGTACAAAAGAATCTATTAAGATTGTGCAACTCCGAAATTTATGTAACAGGCAGAAGGAAGCGTGGCAGACCCCACAAAGTATCTATATTCTTGATCAGGACGACGAGCTGAGTCGATATAGCCATGTCCGTCTGTATGAACACCTAGATCTCGTAAACTGTAAGAGCTAGTGACATCATATTTGGCAGTTAGATGCCCCTGTAGTGTAGCCAGATCCAGTTTGTGTTAGGTTTTTGCACAAATTGAATAGACCCTTTTATTGTTCAAGTACAGGGCTTAATTAGTGAAATTTGCGAAAACAAACTCGCCAAGCGAATGATATCAAATCAGATGACCATTATCATGTTGGTATCTTTGGCATTTGAGAATTGTGAGATGTATGTATGGTGAACGAGAAAGAAGCCGGCAGAAGGAGAGAGAACGAGAAATAAGGAGGGAAGTGTGTAAGCGGAAGAATTGGGGGCATTCGTTGGCAGAGCGCATCGTTGAAATGGCACTTTGGTGTCTTGCCATTTCACTGGTTGTTGCATGACCGCATCGCGTATTTATAATGCTGCACCGAGACATTGGCAATTGCTATACAAGAATTTGTGGTTTTTATTTAAAAGAAAAGAAATAATAAACAAATAATAAGAGCAACAACAAAGTGAGCGGGACGGCAAACGCATTGTTCACATAGAACTAAGAACTGAATTTGTTGCTCTTGCTATTGCAGATGCGTCATGCAGTTCAATAGCAAGAAACTGCTGAAATTGCGCTGAGCCATTGCAACTACAAGAAAAGTCTTTTGTGCTGAGCACGATGATAGTGCTGTGCGTATGATTCACTTTTAAGTCAGACAGACAATCAGACGACAACAGCAGCATCGACATTCTCGACGACAACTGCTGCAGTTTCATTATGCCACTCACCATGCAATGGACTGCTGCTGCTCTCACTGCGATTCAAGTCGAAACCATTCTGCAATGTATAAAACGGGTAAATGAATATGAACATTCGAATGTGGTGAATGCAACGCACCGCTTCAACATCTAGGGTAAGCTGTTCCATTGGACGTGCAGCCATTTCAATCATGCCATTGCGTATGGTTTCTAACCGCTTCGATGCCTCAGCGGATGATGTTAAGTTGAAACTATCGTTATTTTGACTCTCGCTGCAATCCTCCTCGGGTATGGCATCCCAGCGATTGCTGCTGCTCAATTTGAAAAGCCCATTATTGTCTAATTGCCCCGAATTCGTAGGCGTTCTATCAGATGAGGTATTTTCGGTGTTACTACCACTTGCCGTGCCAGCGCCAGTGTCAGGTCCAGTTGCAATCTCTCTAGCAGTACTGTGCACGTTTGTTGGAGTCAGTTGTGTGGATCCCATGCTTACATCGCTGGAACTGTGACTTAGGCTGTCATATTGCGCGGCTACTGTACCGTCGCTCTCTTTGGTCACAATCTACAAGTGAAGTGAAGATATTTTCATATATACAGTACATCATATGTAGATGGCAACTAACCTGTTGGTTGACAAACGAGTATTCCAACGGCTTGTCAGCGCCGACATAGTCTTTGATAATCTCATTCATCACGCCCACCACGTACTGCATTGAGGGCCGATCCTCTGGCGCCGTCTTCCAGCATGCTGTCATCAGTTGCTCAATATGCTTGGGACAATTGTCTAGCAGTGGTGGTCGTTCGCCTAATATCAATTGGATTAAAGCATTGTAACTTCATCTATACGACATGGTGTTACCTCTGTAGATCTTCCACTGTATGGTGTAGGCATTGTCAATGTCCTTGAAGGGCTGTTTGCGCGATAGTACCTCCCATAGCACAATGGACCAGCTAAAAATGTCGCACTTCTCCGTATATTTGGAGCCTTCAAAAACCTATTTGGAGAACATAATTAAAGTTTGAAAACCAAACGAAATGTAATCTCTCTTTTAGTGAGATGTGTTTGTGCCCAATTTTAACGCTCACCTCGGGCGCCATCCAAGCTGCGCTGCCGCGATTATTTGTCATCATGGTTGACTTATCGGCAACAGTTCCGAAGTCGCAAATCTTTAAATTGCGCCCCTTGTTGGTTAGCAGCAGGTTGAGTGGCTTCAAATCACGATGGATCAATGGCTTTGGCGACATTCCATGCAGGTAGGCAACACCCTGTCAGAAAATACAAAAATCGATTATAACTGATACAATTCTCATTGAAATTTGCAGTTAAAAACCTCGGCACATTGACGTGCCCAGCTCATGGCATGGGCCAAGCTGTAGGCAGGTTTCACTTTGCCGTGCAGGAAATTGTGCAAGGATCCACCCTCGGCGTACTCCATGATTAGGTATGTGGCCTGCTGATAGGATGAGATGCCGTGTAGCGCTATTATATTGGGATGCTTCACACGCGATAACTGCTTAACCTCCTTCTCAATGTCCTTTTGCTCGGCGCTGGCAAAGAACTCCTTGACAGCTACCAGCTGATTCCGCCATATAGCTTTGCACACAACTCCGTACGAGCCATGGCCGACTTTCTACACAGAAAAAGACAAGGAATATTTGAAAATGCTGAATATGGAATGGAGCTACAATCTTTTCTTACCTCGCCCAACGTTACATCGCCAAAATCCACATAGGCAGCTCCCAGTGCATCCTGCGAAGTGCTGGCCATCTCCAGCAGTTGCTTATGTCTTTTGTTGTTGGCACTCTCTGTTGACGACTCTGATGCTACGCAACAGCTGAAATCCTCAAGTCGAATGCTGTTAGTCTGAGTGTACGTATCAGTATGTGGATCAGCTGGCAGCAGGATTGTTTTGCAGTTGTTGTTGTTATTGGCCTATAGCTGGGAGTGGAAGTAGAGCTGGTTGCGATTCGCAGGCTGGGGTCGCTGCTGTTGCTGCTGCTGCTGCTTTGCTTATATCGACCAGCAATGAATCGCTGCAAATGCAAACGCGAACGCTGCGCACATCTTCCGAACGGCTTATTACTGTGCTTAACGCCAATCTGTATTCTAGGATTGGAGGCCAAACCAAATCGTTTCCAAAATTTGTTGGGTTCCTCAATTTGCCCAAATATTATTTTTCATTTTATTTCTTCGTTTTTGACCTGTTCGTTTGTCGCTGTCTGGCTAGTGGTTGAGTTTCGCCAAATAATCATCGTCTCTCGCTGCCGATGGTATCGGTGTTGGACAATAAAAACACAAACGATTATTCATGTTATATTTATTAACAATATATATAAATGTATAATAAAATCTAACGAATACTCTTATTAATAGCCAAGTTATGCACTGTTTATTTAAAGTCAAGATTTTTAATGTATTATCTGGTCGAACGTCTCGATTACTCAAATTGGCGGCGCATTCATCGCAATTGCTGTTATCGATATGCATACAGAAGCACATATCGATATGGCAGGTGTATCGCACAGCCAATTTTAGTGTTGTTAGCATATCGATATTTTAAAATCCATCCCTAACTCATAAGTTCAAGCGCTCGCTCACCAAGTAGACGCAATTTCGGACAAAAAGAAAATTATAATTGTTGTTTTTTTTTACGCTCGCATCACACACTGCAAATGCAAACAAATAAGTTACTTTGCATATATGTACATACATCTATGTATATATGTGATAACACAAGTGGAATGTATCAGTAGTAATTACTACAACAAGTGTGCCGCGTGAATCGGAATCAGAATCGGGAATCGTGAATTGTGCGTGTGTGAATTTTCCTGGTAGCAACAAGAAAAAAGGAAGGCAAGAGAAAAAAGAGTGCGTCTAAATATATGAAAAGAAAAAGAAATTGTGATGGTTGTAGCGGGTGATTTGGGGAAACAGTAATTGTCAGTAGCAGCAGCAGCGGCAGCAATAGGACCATCTGCAGCAGTACGAGCAGCAGCAGGAGTAGCCACAATTTTGCCAAAGTGTTGGAGGAGACGCCGCCAATTAATGCTCGTGGATGCCGAAGTCGATGTCGCTGTCGCTGTCGACGGCGCCGTCATCATTGCCGCTGCCATTGATGCCAACACCAGTGTCACCACAGCAACAGCAACAACAACGACTCGACTACAGCAACAACAACAACTGCTGCAACGTGAAAGAAATGAAATGTCAAACTTTTGCACAGTTTGCATATTGAGAAGACGCGCATTAATATCGTTTTTTGTTTTTGTTATTGTTATGCGTTTTCTCGTTTCTTTTTGTGCTTTTCATTGAATATGAACGAGTTACCAAAGCGAAAGAAAATGCTCACTGCTGCTGCTGCTGCCAGCGTAGGTGCAGAAGAGAGTCAGCCTCAGCATTATCATAATCATTGTCATAATCTTCATTTCCTTCACATTCTCTTCTTTGTTTAGGATACGTGCGTGTGTTTTGTAGGCGTTCGCGCCACATGAGAAAGAGGAAGCGACTCTTACTATCACTCACTTTTTGCGTATGTGCGAGTGTGTGTGTGTGTGTGTGTGTGTCTAAGACTTAGTTTGCAATGCTTCCTGAGCCCTGATCCTAATCTAGTTATCGGTTTCTTAACGCTTTTTAAAGGGAATCTACAACATCATCCACAGCCGACAACAACAACAACAACAACGACTGGTTCCACACTCACTGTCGGCATACGTGTGTGTGTGTGTGGCTGTGCGACAATTTTAGCTCGAATTAAGTGGGAACACAACGCATAATTGAAGCCACCGTTTGCCGTGGTGTCTTTTCGGTAAGTCTGTTTTAGTAATTATCTCCAATTCGTTGTTAATTTGTGCACTATTTGAATGTATCTGAGTGTGTGTAAATGGTATGAATGTACATACATGTTTATATATGACCGTGTGTATGTGCTACACTCTCCACTCCACTTCAAACTTGTTGCAAGGGAAATTCTAGTCTAATCAAACCAATAAGTTCGCTTGTGCATCAATTCTGTTCATTTGAGATACATATGATAAGATTGAGTAAATTTAGAAGCTTAAACTAAAAAGTAAACGAAGTGAACTTTACTCTTGTGCAGATCTTCAGTTGCAGCTACTTTTTTATACTTGTTGTTTTTTATTGTTGTTGCCGTCATTATTTTTGCTGCTTACTCTTTGTTGCCTTCTTTCGGTTTTGGCGTCTTACCTACACACAGATACATTCGCACACACAGTTCCCGTTGTACTTGCATGAAACAGCGAAAGTTGTCTTCCTGCTTTTTACCAGACGTGCATTTCCATTGGGTACTCCTGCGCCACACTTCATCTCTCTTCCAACTTCAACTCTTCGGGCTTTAATGACTCTCGCGCTCTCTGGCTCTCGCACTCTCTCTCTCTCTCGCAACTCAAGCTCAGCAATTCCTGTTAGCAAGGGCATATGCAAATTGGCTTTTTTCTACCTTCCGCTCTCTTGCACTTTCTTTATGTAGATCATTAGTGCGCTCTTTGACTAAATGGACGTTTAATGTAATTACTATTTAAGCCAAAAGAACCTGTAGTATGTAGTATTAGCTGTGTGTATGACGTCCCTTCACTTTTCATTCAGTTTTTTAGACCCTGTACACTAAAAAAGTACAAAAGGGTCTATTAGGTTTGTGCAAGTCAGAAATGTATGTAACAGGCAGAAGGAGGCGTGGCAAACCCCACAAAGTGTGTATATTCTTGATCAGGACGACGAGCAGGCCAAGTTTATGTTTTTAATTTGATATCTCATCCTCCTCCCCCTCAAATTTGCATAAATGTTCTTAGCATGTACAGTTTTAGAGTCGCTGGATTCCTTCTCTGCATGAATAAAGCTTTAGATGCTTTAAATGTGTGGTGCGATTTGCAGCCCAATCGGATAATAAACACCGGAGATATTAGATATTTTATGTACTAGGCATTTGGCTTGGGGATGGGGGAAGCCACAGTGTATGGGGCCACTAGGCGTAAGAATTTCTCTATGAGTATTGGTTATTGTCTATATTTACGCGTATATTTGTATGTGTAGGTGTATCTGTGTATGTATACACACACAAATCAAAGTACAGGGTCTCCTACTGTCGGTTGCAGCCTACAGTAGCTTTCCCTTCTTTTTTTTATATAATTAGAACGAATTTTGAAGACCCTGAGTAGTTCTACAAAGAATCAAATGCACGCAGGGTGTTAACACATTGTTGTTGCTCTGGCTGGTGTTGCATGCGATTATTGCCAGCCTATTCATTTCCTTGAACCTCTACAGTTTATGTATGCATATAGACACGCAATAGTACTGTAATCGGCAAGAGAAGGTTAATCAAGACTGGGCAAGTTCGTTGGTTCCCTTTACTGTACTCAATCGTGCACCTTGTCGTTCTTGCTGTTGCAGTTAGGCTCCTGCTATGTGCCAATCCGTTCACTGGCCGTCGACTGATGCCATCAGAAGAGCGAAGACAGTTCCCATGCTCAGTGCCCGTTAGCCCAATCCCAATCCAAATCCAAGGTTTTATGTAATTGTTAAATTTGATTTTGTTGCCGTTGGTTTCATTTTCGTTTAGCATACCCTGTGCACATGGCACGACTAGAGAGGGTATGCTGCATTTACATTGGGTTGTACGACTCTTATGATATAGTATTTACACTGATCGAAATGGGTTTTAAAATGCAAACGATTGGGGATCGAATTGGAAGAAAGAGCTAGAGGTGGATCAGCTTTAGAGCTACGAAATGCAAAGATACACAAATGACAACCTTTTGAATAGTTATGGCTTGATCACCAGAATACAGAAACTAACATATGCTTTGGCTTTAAAATGTAATTGAAATAATCAGGCCTTTTTTTTCGAATTCGTTGAATCGACTTACGTTTTGGAAAAAAATGGAGTACTTGAATTCGATGTATCGTTTCGAGAAATGAAAATGTTTATTGTACTTACACACGAAGCTAATCTATTTCGAAATGGATCAAATATGATTACTAGATTATCACTATTATCACTTTAATTCTTAAGAAATGAATACTTAGTATTAACTTTAAATCAGTCATTTGTGTTTATTTAAACTACTATTATTGTCGTCAGCGTCACATTCCGATACCAATCGGAGGTTCCTGCATTCCTGTTGGAAGAACACAAGTGGCAAAAAAGGGCGTTCGACCTCAATGTAAACGCAGTATTTTACACCTTTGACTAATTAGCGGGCATGCTACAGTTAGACCTGCATAGCACATCTTATACTAACAATATAATATAGTATAGGGTATTCTACTAGTTCAGCATTAGTAGCACCATTCAATTATTTCTTTATTTGTGCTTTTTGCGTGTTGTCCGCAACTAAAACAACAACAACAACAGCCAGAGCAACAACTACAACTAGTCTAACAAAACCAGCGACCTAAACGTGATTTCTTACAATTGTGATTGTTGCTGTTGCTGTTGTTGTTGTTGCTGCCAGTACTGTCCGCCTGTCCGTCCCTGACAATTGATGCCGTTATTATTGAGTATTAGCCCGCTACATTTCGATCCATTGTTGCAATAATTGTGATTCTTTGCTTATTATGCGTAATTATCTATTGACTTTCTGAGGGTAGCAGAGACTAAGGCAATGTTTTAAGTCTTTCTTGTTCGTTACAATGTTGCAATGGAGATGTATGAGGAGTTAAGACCACAGATACATTGAGTATACTAGATAGATACTATGCACGCAGAACTCTTAAAAAGTATCTACAGTGGCTCACAGAGTTATTGGAAATTACAATGCCAAGACTTGCTTAAAAACTATAAATTTATATAAGAATTCGGTAGTTCTATATACTTTCATTCGAAATATCAAGAATATATATTGATGTAACAGCTTTGATTGCAGGTATGTAGACCTAACAGGTCTGTTCTGCATTCGGTTTGCTTTAACATTCCATAAAGTTCCTACTATACCCCAACAATAAAAGGTAAAAGGAATGATTAAGTATGCACATACATATGTATATCAGCTTTAGTGATTCATGACATACTCGTAAGTATAATGATGTAGCTGCATACATACATATGTACATCATGATGTAAGTTAACGAATGTGTGTTATTATTGGCGACAACAATAGAACACAAGTTGTCAGCTACGACTGACTGCACTCGGAACTCTTCTATATGCATGTTATGTATGTTTGAATGTACGTTATTCATTCATTCATTCATTCGCTCGACTCATTTGTGGTGTTATGCTATGCTGTTGTTTTCTGCTGGCTATTTGTCATCTGTCCGCAAATCGCGTGAAATTTACAACCTTATACAATTTAAATACTACAGTTAACAATTAGTTAGTGCTGCCATTGTTGCTGTTGTTGTTGATGTGTTATTGCATGACTGAATAGCACGATAAAGGTATGGTGACATAACCTCCATGCGCTTTCTATATAGTACTTAACCACATGCAAACAAAATAGATGGAAAGCGAAAATAAAATATAAAAAGTAATAACAGAGCTTAGGCTCCGATAAAAAGCATTACGATATGGCGCTAAAACCAAAAAAACTCAACTAAAAACATACCGGCCAGTCGCGCGCACTCGACAGTACAATACTCTGCTCCTAACTGCGGAGTTATAGAGTGCAAAATTGTTTAATGAATAACTTGTGTACTGATTTACCGATTTCAATGCAATTTTCTAGGTTCGTATATGTATACAAGATACAATATATATATATACGCCATGTGTTTACTCTTATGTTATATTATATACTATAGTTTAAAAGAACCTGGTCGCGATGTAATTGAAAGTGAACCGCTGTTGAATCTTATAGTTATAAGTACGCCAGAGATCCAGACATCGTATTGAATTAGGTTTTTTATTTGAGATATAGAATTATATTATATTATATACCTTTCAACAGGGCCAGGATGTTGAATCTTATATTACATATAGTTATTAAACATTAACAAGTCTGTCAGTGAGCCTAGACATTGTATTGAGATAGGCTCGTTAAACAGATAATAAAGGATTAAACATCCTGACCCTGTTGAAAGGTTTACTTTTAATTACACTCTTTTTAACTATATGTAATATAATATAAGATTAAACACCATGCATTTGCACAAAGACATTACACCCCTTTACCCCATTTCAATGGGTGCAAGGTATAAAAAAACAGCAATGATATACGTATGTATATGTGTGTGTGTAGCACGTACATACTTGTGCACTATGCTGAAATATATTTCGTATTACTGTTCTGTGTAAGCTGGCAGTGTTGCTCATATTGTTGGTACTACTATATTGTTGCTGTTGGTACATTTCCGGCTCTCGTCATGTGCTAGTGCTGGTGCGTGTGTGTGTGTGTGTGTGTGTGTGTGTGTGTGTGTGTGTGTGTGTGTGTGTGTGTGTGTGTGTGTGTGTGTTCTACGCTCTCCAAATAGCTCGATTGCTTTCGCGAGCAGTTTTCGTGTCTTACAGTTGCCGCAGTTCCGTTGGAACGTTAGGCTGGTTAACCAAAGTTTGTCATTTCATTAGAATTGTTTGCCTTATCGTCAACAGCAAGACAACAACAACAATATCAATGCAGATGAAAAAGTTCTGTGGAAAAGAAGAGAGAGTCTCCTCTCCCACTGCTGTCGCCTGTTATCGACTGTTTCTACTGCTCCTCAGGCGAATTCGAGTAATATACTACAGAGGATGCATGTGTCCTCTTCTGAAATTGAAAATGCTTCTAGAAAGATATTGTGTTTATCTTTGCTCTAGGAACGATGCTCCACTTTTCCCTCTACTAAGATATGCCTAAAGAATCAATTTTGAATTACTTCAGCAGATTATGGTCTATATGGTTCTAGAATGATTGCATATAGTAGGAGCTACAGTGCAGCTTCCTATGCAAACGCTGCTAGATTTCAGGGTCACGGATAAGAGATGACGACGATGACAATGCGTCGAGTCGAGTGATAAACAAGTTGCTGGCCAAACAAATGGAACAAGCCAACGCAATCAGCTCGCTTATCGGCTGCCCAAACAAAGAGAATTGCAAAGTAAACAGCAGGCTAGAGAGAGCAGAGAGTGGGGAGAGTGGGAAGAGTTGGTTATGTATAGTACAAGGCGGCTGGCTATTGCAATCGGACATCTAAGCTGCTCTAGACGAACACGCACACGCACAGGTAACCGGCAAGTGGGATGCAGACAAGGGGAGAGGGAAGGGAGAGTAACACACGCAGAGTGTGTCAAATGGGGAGAAACGGAGACAGTGATTGCTGACTCTGGAGTCCCTCTCTTGTAAATCAAGCCGAGGTTTTGTGAACGTGATTCCACGCCACGCCACGCCGGAAGAGTGTTGAAGGAAATGCAGCGGCAGCGGAAGACGCAATCCCAGCTGACCTCCTCTTCTTACCCTACCCTACCTACGCTCTCCTTCACTCTCTCTCTCTGTCTCTGGGTTCAAACTCATCAACGTTGCTATTATCAACTCAAGCGCCGTGATTATCTGATGATTGTCAATGGGAATCCGAGCCTCGTGGGTGGTGCTTGGGTGGGTGGTGCGCTAGCCACGTGCACAAGTCAACTCGGCGGCCTCAAGTGGTTGCCAGAATCAGAGATATAGACATATGAACAAGCATATATACATATATATATGTGCATATGTCTGTGGTTATTATAAAACAAAAGTGTATAAAAGGGCAGGGGGCGGCAGGAGTGTGGCAGATGCGTCGGAGGACAACACTTGACGCTGGCAACGGCAACGGCAACAACAACAACAACCACAACCACAACAATGACGATTGCTACTGTTAACTGTTGTTACTGCCGGTGACGCTGACAACGACAACGACAACGCCAACGACAGCAGCGGCAACAATAACAAAGAGCAACATTAACAAGCGAAAGCAGAAGAAGAAGCAGCAGCAGCAAAGGAGTAATACATACACATATCGATCGATATACAGCTGAGGAGGGACATATGCGTTCAGAGAGAACAAAGAGAGATTCCTGGGAGATCAAAGGTGCATAGTGGTTCACATTAGAGTTGGCAGCCATCACTAGTATTAGTATATACATATATATATATTTATTCATTTATTAGACCCTGTAGACAAAAGGGTCTATTAAGTTTGTGCAACTCAGAAATGTATGTAACAGGCAGAAGGAGGCCTAATACATGGGCAGGCCAAGTTTATGTTTTTAATTTGATATCTCATACCCTCCCCCTCACATTTACAAAAATGTTTTTAGCACATACAGTTTTAGAGTCATTGGATTCCTTCTTTGCATGAATAAAGCTTTAGATGCTTTGAAAGTTTGGTGCGATTTGCAGCCCAATCGGATAATAAACACTGGAGATATTGAAAAATCAATTTTCTGTTCAGAGTCTCCTACTGTCGGTTGCTTCCGACTGGTGCTTTCCCTACTTTTTAAATTGTGTTTGTTAACCATCTCTTTTCAGTATTGAAATGATGTATTTTACATTGAATCAAATAAATTTCATATTCATTTGTTTCATTTCTACTTATTCACTACAATTATGAGAATAAAACTGTATTTTAGTTACGCTTAAACATATCAATTTGAAATTGTGAACTATAGGCTGAGAGATCGCCGAGAACAGGAAACAAACTCGTGTAAAATTGTAAATATTGAGTGGGGTAAACAATTTGTGTGTATGTACAGACTATCTGTGTGTATGTGTGTGTGTATGTGGTGTGCTAACACACACTACTCAAGCTGCACAGGAAATTACTTGAGACGAATCAATAGATAAAAGCATTTGCCAATTGCATTCGCAACTAAATGGATTGTGTTAGGGCGCGTATCTAGTCTCCATCTAGTCCTGTTCTGGCCTGGCTCTTGGCGCAAAGTGTTGCCCCGGACTATCGATTCAATTCGATACGATTTGATACGGCTCGGAGAGGTCTGAACCGCTGCCACTTGGCTCTGACTCTGGCTCTGGCTGTGACTTGGCGTTTTATGTGCGCAATTTCCGTTGTCTGACAATGTAACGACTTCTGCCAGTTAACAACAACAACAACAATAACGACGACAGCAGCAGCAGCAGCAATAACAATAACCCAGCAGAGGATGCTACAGCTAGAGTTGGAGCTGAAGCTAAGGATGGAGCTGCAAAGTTGCAGTTGCAGTTGCAGCATCTGTGTCGATTTTACGTCTTTATGAAATATGCATTGTGTTGTTGTAGCTGTTGATGTTGTTGCTGTTGTTGTTGTTGCTGCGCCTGCGTCCTCTTTGGTGCCAGCACTGGCTCTCAGAGCCGGTTTGCGGCCTCTGTAACAGTTGGCCTCGGCCTGTTTTGTTGTCTCTGCGACTGGCTGGTCCTTGAACCGTTCCGTCTCAGCTGCTCTGCGATTGAGACTGAGACTCAGCTCAGCCCAATGCCAAATTTACATCGGCAGCAGCAGCAGCAGCTTCTTCTTCTTCTATCAGCTTCTTTTTGCTTGCATCATCATAATGAGCTTCACTCTGAGTCGCTGCAATTGCAAACTGCATTGAACTGAATGCAGCAGACACACACACAGAGAGGGAGAGAAAAAGCGTAAAGAGAGTACAGAGAGAAGGACAGATAAAGAGAGAGAGAGAGCGCCTGTTGTGGCGAGTCTCTGGCTCAAGTGGAGCTCGCTTAGTTGTGCATCCAATTTATCAATGCCCGCGGGCTGCACAGACGCGACGACTGTACCAGTGCTCGAAAGAGACAGTGGCAGGAGTGAGCGGGCTGGAGCATAAGCTGGGCAGTGGCTTGGCCAGTTCGCTACTAACTGTTTTATTTGGTACTTTTGGGCGCCATTCCATTATGCATTTGCATGTTCGGCTACCATAACACTGCCGCTGCTGCTGCTGCCGGTCAACCCTTGTCAAAAAGGAAGGAACCAAACAACCCCCGCACAGAGCTCCACTGAGGTCTCAATTGCATTTTAACGCACATTATTAATAGTCTTTGCATAGGCACAGAACACAAGCTCTGGGATTTGGACACCACACACACACGCGCCTCAGTTAATCGGACAGGAGGCTGGGGGTTCGAGCACTGCGTTCAGCCACCCTTAAAAAGTGTGTACACCCACCCCCAACCCCTAAGGAGTGAGCCACCAGCTAGGCCCTAATGCTTGGCAGTGCTTTCATTCATAAATGGATTTTAGAGTGTATGCAATCCTGGCCAGAATGAAGTGTATATGCTTGATGGACTGGTTTCGGTTTTCAGTGCTGTCGCGCCCCTCACTACGCCCACTGCCCTGCCCTGCCCTGCCCCGTGCCGCCCACAGCTATAGCTGCAGCCCCTGCTCATTGGGGGTTGTTAGCATTTCAATTGGCAAGAGTACTACTACTCCTCCATGCACTCAGGGTCTTCATTATGAAATTAAATATACATACACACGCTGCTATGTGTGTGTGTGTGTGTGTGTGTGTGTGAGATTTCCATTGTGCAATATATACAGCAAACACTTGAGACAGCGACCTATGCCTTGATAGTCTGATTTTGAATCGAAACTCCACTTAAATATCCTGCCTCTATCTAGATGCTAGCATCTATCTGCCCAAAAGAGATTAATAGACGAACAGCTTAAAAGATGACATGGTTCCTGAGGGGTGGAAGTGGAGGTGGTTGCCATTTCAAAGCTCAACAAACATTAATCATAACCAGGCAGTGTAAGCCACTAAACATTTGAAGCTGACTTTAAATCGACAATAGCTGTAATCATATACATATAATCATTCTATACCTATCAAATGCTACTCTTGAAGAGTATTTTTAGACCCTGTACTTTTAAAAAGTACAAAAGGGTCTATTAAGTTTGTGCATATGACATTTGTGTGTAACAGGCAGACCCCACAAAGTATTTATATTTTTGATCAGGACGACGAGCTGAGTCGATCTAGCCATGTCCGTCTGTCTGTCCGTCTGGATGAAAACCTAGATCTTGTAAACTGTAAGAGCTAGAGACATCATATTTGCCAGATGGCCCTAGAGTGCAAGCAGATCCTCCTCAGATCCCCAAAAACCGCTAAAAACCACCACAGCCACAATTTTAAAGATACAAACTTGTGCTTTGGCATACAATAATCTTATGATAACCTTTATCTGTGCTGTGAATTGTGGCTCAATCGGATGATAAATACCGTAAATAGAAAAGTACAGGGTCTCCTACTGTCGGTTGCATCCGACTGCAGCTTTCCCTACTTTTTTTTATAGTTTTCTCTATAATAAATTGATCCAAGCCCTGAATAATTGACAGGAGCTCAAGAGATTTCTCTATTGTAACTGTTACACTTTACTTGATTAGTAATCGTATTAGTATTTGCATGTGGGGTTATCATTCTTTATTTCTTTAACACTAATAATATTAGTTATATTATGATATTTTACTCGTCATATTCCACTCTTTCACAAAGCAGTTGCAGGGTAAAATAGGTAGCGACGGGCGTGTGTGCCCCACTGTACGGGTATACCCTACACCTGTACTCCATTAGTTGATTTGTGTGTTACATAGCACACACTGCATACAGTTACAGGGTATGTGCTAGTCGCACTAGTCGCGTTGCCTTGTTTGTTTTGAGTTCGGGCAGCGCGCGTACAATATATATTTTTGTTTACTTAAAAATACAATTGTTTATGCTGTGTGTACATTTAGTATACCCTGTATATTGTGCAAGGACAAAGTGTGATGAACTAACGGTCTATAGTAACATGTGTATATAGGGTTTCTAGTTCTTCTAGTTCTAACTTCTAATATGTATGGCTAATGGTATTTGGTAAGACGTTTTTACAGCGCATCTGTTAGTCGAGCATTGCAAACATCTTTCGTTTTGTTTCACTTTCACCTTTATCTCTATAGCACTGGGCATACCCTACAGGCTGCACACGTTACGTGGTATTAAAAGTGTACATATTTTGAGTTCTTCACGGATTGTTTACACATAATATCATATACATATGTCCAGGGGTGGATGGCTGAGTGGGATGGGAAGGGGGCGGGCGGGGGTCGTAGTGTAGCCGCACTCTAATTCATTTGTCATAATTTTGCGCATTTTGAGATTTATTGCGAATGTATCCCAAGTGATGATGATAATGGCAGTGCCTCGACCTCACCTCCCCCTCCCCTCCCTTGCTCGTTCTCGAACTGAGCTCAAATACTTTGAAAGAAATTTGATTGTTCTGTGCGCTTTTTCTGTGTTTATTTGCTTATGGAATACTTTTTCATAAATATCGCCAATTGACAGAGAAAGATAGAGACGAAAGGCGTGAGAGAGGGAGGCAGTATCGAGAGAAAGACTGAATAGCATAATAATAGCAGCAAACAAACGGAAAACAATAGCAAATTTCTAATTGCTTCCTTGGCGCATGGCGAACAAATGAAATGCTTACATTTGGCCTATTTATACACAATATTTGGAGCTGCTTGTGCTGGGTACTACTGGACCTGGACATTGAAGTAAACTGCAGAGCACTAATACACTAATTAGCATCTATAATAACGATAGACGATGCTGCGGCTGTTACTGATGACGATTAAGACGACGCTGCTACTACCATACGGTTATATCCGATGTCAAATAAGTTATAGTGAACCTATAGATACATACTTAGTACATCGAACCCCTTACCCTTAATGTAATCCCAGTTTTAGCTTGTAAACCACTTGCATTCTCACACAGATACGCACACTCATTGAAAATAGAAAACACGCAAGCCAAACACAACAAGCAGCAGCGTTGTTCATACTCTCCTCCTTCCCCTCCTCCTGCTCCTCCTCCTCCTCCAGCTCAGACACAGAAAAAGGTCGTTAAATGAGGTCAAGGTATCTGTGCTGTGTTGTGTTGTGACTCTATTGATATATCTCTCGCAGTGTTCTTGCCTCAACCTCCCTTGCCGCCTCCTCTTTCCCCTCAGCCTCTCATTCTTCTGGTCTTGTTCGTTCTACGGCTTTCTCTTTCGTTGGCAAACGAACGCAAATTTTAACACTTGACTTATTGATTTGCCGTCAATTGTCAGAAATTTTATTATTAAGGCTCGACTGAACCAAGCAAGTTGCCGCTGTTTTTGGGCTATTGCACCCACACACACACACAGACACACATACACACATATAGTGTAAGCAATAAGCTCTTCCTCTAGAATAGCAGGAGAGGAAAACACGACGAGAACATTAAATAAACATTTCGAAAATAAACGTAACAACGAAACAAATTGAAAATGTGAACGCATCGCGTACATTGCCTCGCTGTATCTGTATCTGTGTCTGTATCTGTATCTGTATCTGTATCTGTATCTATGGCTGTAGTTGCACATGTATCTATATCTACTCTGATCTGCAAGTGTATCTGTATCTCTCTCACTTGGCAACAAGTTGAATAACACTGAGAAATGAGGGCCCATACCTATAGCCATAGCCCCACTTCTAGTCACAGCTCCTGGCAACGTCAACGGCAAGACAAACGAACAGATAGATGGACAGACAAGTGAGCACAGATATACTGAAATACTGACAAACGGACAGAGAACTGACCGACCGACCGCCCGATCGATCGATCGATCGATAAATACTCGAAGCACTCGTGTGTTGGGGTCGGCAAGTGCTTTGATGTGCGAATACGAGTGTGAATGTGAGTGTGAATCTTTGAATCGTTTTACCATGTGTCAATGCGGCTATCGGCTAGAGCAATTGGCTATACGATCCTAGCTAGTTAACCGTTAGCTGGGTGTCTTGACTTTACTGCGATATTATATAGCCAACAATATGAACTACAATCATGAGGGTGGCTTTCCATCAGATACAAAATGTTTGATCTTGTTTCAGCGTTGTTTGATGCTCCCTTTTTTGTAGAAGCCCTCAAATGTAAACATAACATAAACGATATCTAGGTAGTATATAAACTCTCTACTTTACGAATTCGATAAGTAGGTAAGTAAGTAAGAATAAATTAATAGTATAAAGAAGACAAAACTCCGATAATCAGATGCAATGCGATAGTTTGATTGTGATTGTTATTGCTGCTGTTTTTTCTCAACAAATTCAAAGTATGGAATTGCACGTAATTGTATGCTTTTGTTGCTTCTATCTGTGTGTATCTGTATCTGTTTGTTTGTCCGACTGACAAAGCCCTTGTTAATCAGATACACACACACATATAGACCACGCTATGTATCTGTATGAAATTTGAAACATTCATAATGTAAAAAGCCAGTTGTAATCGCAATCGCGCTACTATAAGTGCGATTGTAAATAGTTCGATTGGTAAAGAGATATGCCATCAATTTATGGCCAGAGTGAATAAACAATAACAAAATGGAATGAAACTTAATAAAGACAATAACAAAAATACGATACGATGTTGCTAATCTAGAGCTCTAGGCAGCTGTCAAGGCCCTGGTGAGGTTCTAGACCCTGTACTTTAAAAAAGTACAAAAGGGTCAATCAAGTGTGTGTGTAAGAGGCAGAAGGAGGCGTGGCAGACCCCACAAAGTACATATAATTCTGATCAGGATGACGAGCTGAGTCGATATAGCCGTGTCTGTCTGTTCGTTATGGCACAGGCAGCTCAAGTTGATGTCTAATGTTTGATATGTCCTCTCCTCCCCGTCAAATTTGCCAAAATATTCTAAGCATGAGTCATTGTCTTTCTTGCATGAATATAGGTTAAGATGCATAGAATGTTTGGTGCAATTTTCAGCCCAATCGGTTAATAAACACCGGAGATACTGGATTATCAATTTTCTACAGCAGGCATAGGATGTAGGGAGGGGGAAGCTAGAGAGTACGCGGTCGCTCGGGCGGATTCGTGCTTTTTGATTGCATGTAAGTGTGTACATATGTGTGAGTATTGGTTAGTTTAGTTTTTATTTGCGCGTATATTTGTATGTACAAGTGTATGTGTGTATGCATATGCTGCTGCTGTCATCGATGCGCAAGGCAAAGCAAACTACAGACTGTCCTACTGTTGGTTGTGTCCGACTGAAGCTTTTCGGGCTCTTTACACATCGTTTATTGTACAGTCAACCGATTATGAAATGTATGGGCCAAGTCTCGGTGGGACTTGATCGCTGATTGATGTGACTAACGGTGCATCGACTCATCAGTCGCAGGAGGTGGATGTAACATCATGCATGCCACAGCCAAGATGATGAGCAACAATCTATTACAATCCGTTCGAGAACCCATGAGCCATACTCTTTAGGTGCTACTCATGATTCTCTTATGTTTGATTTGACTTGATTTGATTTGCTTTTATTCAACTTAATGTTTTGGTTATTTTGTGTGTATATGCGTGTGTTTTTTTTATTCTCGGCTGGGTTGCCGCCCCCGAACCCAAGGCTTTGATTGATGTAATGGGTCTTTCAAAGTTCATTCAATTTTGTTGAATACTTTGGGTTATTTTTACCGTTTGTTCGCTCATTACACTCTGTTCTGTCCGCGGTCCGTGGACTGTCTGTGCCTTCTTTCTGCTCTGTTACTATTTTTCGATTCGTGGTGCAAAACAATCAATTTAATTGTTATCACGAGTGTACGAGAGACCGAGACAAGAAAGAACACAACAGCAAGAACAAAACAGAATGTTAAGCATTGTCAATAAAGCTTGCCCTAGGACTAGCCACGTTTACGTTTGCTATTATTGTCGTGATATCATCGATTTTGTTATTTACTCATTGTATAACATGTCGATAGACTGCTTAGATATTGTTCCATCGATCGGAGTACTACACACAAGTATAGTATGCATTTTGATAGTACTCATAGTAGTCTCTCATTAAAAAAGCATCAAAGTTGGTACCTTAATAAGGGATATGATCAGTTCGAGGAGCTCAGTTTTAGGCAGTTCTAAAAAGTACCGAAGTTTATACTTAAGCCGAATGAAACTTTGTATATGATGTGTAGAATCGAATAGTATATTCAACTTGCTTGTCTTCTAAATGCTATAAGTTGCACTGAGTCACATGTTAATCATATTGATGCATACATCATATACATTCGAGTTTAATGTAGTCAATGTCATCAGCTGACTGTCATATAAACAAACCTTCACTGTGGTTACAATAGTCGGAAAACAATGCGAGCCACTATTTAAAGTACATGGTAACCTTTATCAGTGCTGTGAATTATGTGAATTAGATATTCAAGTATCGATTGTGGTTTTTTGGTCAATCGAATTTATTTAGAGCTATCAAAGGTGCCAAAATGTGCAGAATATTCATATGAGTTTAATTTGGAATAGAATTATACTTTTGTTACTTTTATTACTTTATTTAAGGAATCAAATTCAGATTGAAATGAAAAATAAATAAAGATAAATGAATAATAAGAATAAGATGAAGATCTAGAGGTGGCTTTTGTGAGCCAATAAGTGAATTGGTAACTACTAACAGCAATAGCAGCCATTGGATAAGCATTAATGATATGAAGACCTAAGTATATATGAATATATAAGTATATATAATATATAATACTATATAAGAATGAAACTCTATGGCTAAATGCGCTGCTGACACACTTGAAATGTTCTCATTACTGTTTTCTGTTAATTTTCTGTTTCTTTTTGCCCTAGTCCAGTTGTTTTTGTTTCGTTGTTGCTTTTGTTGAATTCGTTAAACGTTTGCAATTAAAACTTAAGTGTTTGACTTGCCCCCGCCCCTTCCCCTTCGCACACCCTATTTATCGCTTGCTTTATAGAAACTGCTGCTGCAATGACAATGAAACAATTATAGTCCTAGCATCTCAACGATTTTTTAGTTGTCTCTCGGCAATTACACGTGTATTAATTCACGAGCTGTCATTGTTGTCGCTATTGTTGTTTAATTACGAGTTATGATAAAAAAAAACACCGGAAAGCTACAGTCGGCTGCACCCGACAATAGAAGACTCTGTACTTGGGCACATACACAAACCAATACTCACACATACATACACACTTGGATATGTGTCGCATACACACTCATATACTAGCTCTTACAGTTTAGAAGATTTAGGTGTTCATGCGGACAGACAGACACGGCTATATCAACTCAGTTCGTCGCCCTGATCAATAATGTATATAATTTGTGGGATCTGTCTCTCCTCCTTCTGCCTGTTACACACAAATGTCATTTGCACAAACTTAATAGACCCTTTTGTACTTTTTTAAAGTACAGGGTGTATACAAACACACACACCTATAATATGTGCTGCTTATAATCCATAAAGTTAACAGTTAGCGCTTAAGTCGCATCCATAAAATCGCGTACAAGGTCTGACCTAAAAGAGAGCGTTGATCGCCCCAACTGCATACATATATATGTGTGTGTGTGTGTGCGTGTAGATGTTTATTCAACACCTTTTAACTGTGCTGCCTTTGACCCCTCCACAAAATCCCGGCTGTCTAATGGAATACAGCAGCCACGGGTGGCGTCTGCAGAGTGACCAGTGGCCAGGTCATTGGGGGCGGTCAGTGGCTAGTGAGAATGGTACGGCTTATAACTAGCCTTCGAAGATACAATCTACTAACATAACTACCTATTTATTATTTAAAATGAGCTAGAATTAAGCAAGGAGTCTAGAAAGTAATTAAATTATGAAGAAGCAACAACAATTTAGAAAAGAAGCTAATAAAAAAAGATTTAACTCCTTTTTTAATTGGTTGAAGAAATAGTAAAGATATACTAAAAATAGTTTAATCTAATAGTCAGAAATATTAAACAATTGTTCAGTTTTAAATACGGTCGAACTTCTCTATAATGAACTTCTATACAATACTTTAAAATTTTACTTTCAAATATTTAGCCATTAAACAGTTAAAATGCCAGCACTGCTTCTAGCTATAATTGCTTATTAAGTAAAAGACTAAAACAGCGAAATGAAAAATAAACAAGAAACTAAACGAAACAAAACAAAAATTATAAATTGCGCCATGTTAATTAACAACTGAAGCAGAGAGAGTTGGGGCGGAGATGAAGAAAGACAAAGGCAGCTGCGGGACAGAGGCTTTTGAGGCGTGTTACACTTTTCAACTGCCAACATTTTGACGGTCAATGCCCACACACACATACACACTCATATGTATGTATATTATATGTATACGCAGATACAGCTATTTATCATGCTTTATTTAGACCCTGTACTTTGAAAAACTGCAAAGGGTCTATTAAGATTGTTTAACTAAGAAATGTTGTAAGCAGGAGGAAGCATGGTTCACCCCATGACGTATATTCTTGATCAGGACGACGAGCTGAGTCGATATAGCCATGTCCGTCTGTCCATCCAAGTCGTACACTCATACATACCTGTGCTGTTTAGCAGACAAAGAGCCTATGGTAACCTTTATCAGTGCTGTGAATTATGGCCCAATCGGATAATAAACACCAGAGATATTCATGCTTGTATTGTATGTGTATGCGTGTGACTTTGCGCTATGTGTTCTTGTGTGAGTGTTTTTTAGCGTTTGTGTGAGTGTGTTTACTCTTATATTTGTATGTATGTATATGTGAATGAATCAGCTGCTGCAAAGAAAAGTACAGGGTCTCCTACTGTCGGTCGCATCCGACTGTAGCTTTCCGGGCTTTTTTGTTATTATTTTTATTTAGCTTTTTGTTAGTTTTCTGTTGTTTTCTTTATGGCCGGGCTTACATTGTAATTAAAGCAGTAAAATGTGTTTTTTAAGTCTTAAAGCTTTTTCGCTTTTATAGTAAAAAGCACTTAAGTAACTGTACATAGATGAAGATGAAGTTAGTGCTGGGGTTTGGAGTGGTATTACGTAGCATCGTATCGTATGGGGGTATTCCGACCATTGGTAACCCAAGAAGGCATTAACTACGTCTGTGTGTGTGTGTGTGTGTGTGTGTGTGTGTGTGTGTGTGTGTGTGTGTGTGTGTGTGGCAATTAAACAATATACTCGCAACTGAAAATTGTGTTAAGCTGCGGGTTAATACCCTCGGAAAAGTATAAAAATGTTTATAATAAGATTTATTTAACATTTTATTTTGCAGTTGCCAACAATAAGCCAATGTTCAATGCATTAGAAAGGCTGTCATAACGCAAACAGGTGCTATGCTCCCGTGGAGCGCTAACATGGGCGTCATGACGCCCCAAGATCGGGTCATACAATTTGCACATTAACTGAACAAAAGAGAGGAAGAGACAACGAAAGAGCGAGAGAGAGAGAGAGAGAGAGCCGGAGAAGAAGTGGACTCTCAGCGAGCTAAACTATTCGCAAATGAAGGTGCAACACGTAACTAGCAGCAGCAGGTTGACCAACTAAGCCCAATCCAACCAACAGCAGCAACTCCAGCTAGGAGAGAGCCTTGCAGCAACAAAAGAAGAGCAGAAGAGGGAGACGAAGACGACGACGAAGACGAAGAAAAACACCAGGCGAAAACCAACTAAAGGCTAAACCGTAGAAAATGTTACAAAACTCGAATGTTGCAGCAGCGGCAGCGACGCCAAGCACAGCAGTGGCTGCGGCGGCAGCGGCAGCAGCGAATAATGCAGCAATAGCCGCATCATCCATACAGCCAAAGCTGGTTGTCATACGGAGGCGTCCCAATCAGGGCTTCGGTTTTACGCTACGTCATTTTATTGCCTATCCACCGGAAGATGATGCCGCCAGCTGGTCACAGGTAAGCAATACCAAATTAGAGTCTCAGGCAGAGAGAGAGACTGCGCGCCGGTCAGCAGCCACTTACCAGATATTCGCTTTTGCCTTTTGCCTGGCTTCTCCCAATTAGTCATCGATGGCCATTGCCACTTTTGCTTTTCTGAGCTACGCCAAAGTCCTCCTCGACCACTGTCACTGTCGCAGCCGCAGTCGCAGTCGCAGTAAGCGTTGCTGCCGTTACGTGAGCGCAAACGACGCACGCGCCGCTTATTCAAATGGCCGTTGCCATTGCTGCTTTCTTTTTGCCCTTGTCCAACTAGAGTGCGGTACATCGAACTTCAGTTGAAGTTTGTAAGACCTTTAATACCACAAACAAAATTTGTATACATATTTGATTTTTGATTTGATATACAATTAATAAACAGCAAAACATATTCGTAGTTTTGAATTGAATTGAAACAAAAACAGAAAACTTTTAAGTATAAACGTAAAATAAAAATTTATAAAACGATATAATTATATTTTATCAACATTATTACAAAATTGTTCATCTCAATTGAAAACGAATACTCTGGAGAAATATTTTTAGACCCTGTGCTTTAAAAAAGTACAAATGAGTGTATTAAGTTTGTCGATCTAGCCATGTCCGTCTGTCCGTCCGTCTGTAAGAGCATCGAGATCTCGGAAACTATAAGAGCTAGAGACTCAATTCTTTTTGTTTGGTTCGTGTATTACATAGACATATCAAGTTAATGTTTTCAATTTGTTATCTCATCCCCCTCCCCCTCAAATTTGCATAAATGTTCTTAGCATGTACAGTTTTAGAGTCACTGGATTCCTTCTCTGCATGAATAAAGATTTAGATGCTTTGAATGTTTCGTGCGATTTGCAGCCCGGTCGGATAATAAACACCGGAGATATTGGACAATCAATTTTCTGTACAGGGTCTCCTACTGTCGGTTGCATCCGACTGTAGCTTATTCTTTTTGAAAAGACTGCATTAGTCACACTTTTAAATTTGCTATTGATTAATTACATTTGTAATCAAAATATGAACCTGTTTTGCAAAGAAGAGTAGGTAGAGTGCTGTCGCCTCAAATAGTTAGGGCATTCGCACTTCGTTGTGACAAATGCGTGATTTCTTGCTGCTCTGCCTCTTCCTTTTCTGCACTAATTTGCGTTTTGCTCATTTTACATTTATTTACAAGCCCCGTTTCGTTGCAAAATCTCTCTCTCTCTCTCTCTCTCTGTGTCTATTGCTCTTGGCTCTCTTTTCTCTGGATTTTGTCAACTCTCTGAGCCGCTCTTTATGTTGCGATTTCACGTTTTTGTTAATGTGTTGTGTTTGTTTCTGCTTTTTTCGCTCTGTGTAGGAAGCGAGCAACGCTGTTGGCGGAGGCAACGGAGGCGGCGGCAGCAGCGGCGGTGTCGTCGGCTTGGAGCCAACGTCACCAACGTCGCTGCCGCCATACCAAGTGAAAGCGATGGAGACCATTTTCATCAAAGAGGTGCAAGCGAACGGACCGGCTCACTACGCAAACCTGCAAACGGGTGACCGGGTGCTAATGGTGAACAACACGCCGATCGCTGGCATCGCCTACAGCACCATTGTGTCGATGATTAAACAGACGCCAGCGGTGCTCACGCTCCACGTTGTGCCCAAGGAGTGTGATGTGCTCCAGATGGTAAGTCGAGCCAACCACGAGTACTCCATGGCGGTCAATTCAAGTGTGCAAGTGTCAATCGAACTGCAACTGCAGATGAAATTAATTACTCTCACTAAACTGAACTCTACTCAAGTAAAGCAGAATGATATTAAACTGAACTAAAACGCCATAAAAAATGAACCTGAACTCTGCTCACAGCGAATTAAAGTGAACTGAATTGGAACAAGTGATTATATGCCATCAAAAGTAGCATCAGAAACAAAGCTTAGTTAGTGCAGCAAATCTAACTAAATCAGTGACTAAAACCAACTTAAAGTATACTATACTATACTATACTATATACTATACTTAAAGTATACTATATAGTACAAACGGAACAAGTGAACTGGATTCAAGCGAATGTTGAAATTAAACTAAACTGAAACTAAAAGCAGAGTTGAAGATGAATGTAACTGAAATTCAAATGGACTGAAACTAAATCCAAGTTCATGCTTAAATTTAATCTTTTGTATTTAAAGACTTGAAACATATTCTAAAATTGAGTTATATTCAATTAAACAGAACGCAAATCAAAAGGGAAATTGAGCTTAAAGTTTCAAATGCAATTATCGCTCAGATGAAAAGTGCACTTACCAACTTTAATCAAAGTAAAATAGACTAGAAGAATGTTCACCTCAGACTGTATGAGAACAAGAACAAAGTTGAACTAAGTTAAAGTGAAATGAACAGAAAGTTAAGCTACATCAAAGCACACATGAATTTGATTAAAGATTCATTTAGAACGACATACGAATATGTATTGAAGTAAGCTACAAATGCAGCTCAAGTGAAATGGAAGGTATTCATATTGCAACTATCGGATCCAAGTGTTATACACATATATACAATGCGGCTACATTTTGTAGGCATTTTGAGAAAATAGTTAAACTAGACTCAAGTTGAAGTTGATAGAAATTTAAGTGAAACTTAATGTAGAATTTTCACTAAATTTAAGTGAAAATCCCATAGTACTTTTTTCTGACATATCTCATATGTATTATATGTATATGTACATATGTCACACTCATTATCATTATCAATGTCTAATCCAAACTCACATTTGCCTATTGCAGCACTATACGAGCATTGCCCACACGCCGGAATCGAATCGCCTAACAATGTCTCCCGCACAAGCAACAGCATCGTCTGCAGCAACACACTCGCCCGTGCTATTGGCGAATGGCGCTGCTGCAAGTGGCATTAAGTCTACAGCATTTCCACAGCAACAGTTGATCTCATATCCCGCTGTTGTTGGCAGTTCATCGTCGCCGGCGTCCTCTGGTTCGCCGCTCCATGGTGGCAGCCGTTCGGGCAGCATTGCCAGCAATGCTAGCGGCAACAATAGCCATCAGCAACAGTTGCAGCAGCCACATCCGCATCCGTCGCGTCATCCGGCACTAAGCAGCGGCAGCGGCAGCATCGACTTTGGCGACATTGCGCACGGACTGCGTCAGCAACACCAGCACCAACACCAGCACCAACAACATCACCAACAGCAGCAACAACTCTACCAGCAACATCAGCAGTTGCTGTCCAGCAGTTTTATGCGGTAAGTGTAAACTATTCAGTTTTACATGGACCATTGACGTCAGTCGACTCTTCTGGCTAAAGTCAAGGATGAGGCCGACAACAGTGGATGCAGCGCGGAGGGGGATGAGATGCAGGGGGGATGGTGTGTTAATCTTATCAGACGTCAAGTCTGCAACTGCCCCGCCCCTCTCTGCTGCCCACCGCCAGTTCGTTTCTCTTGCGCCAAGCAGACGAAATGACACTGTTTAGTGCAATTAGACAGGCCAGCGACCGTTGCGAATGTCGCACAGTGGGGCAAGTGTCAACTGCAAGTTGTTAGATGAAAACTTGTATACAGCAAAAGGAAAGATCTCACAGAATTTAAACTCTTTTAATGACAAAAATAGTGAGTTTTAGTGAATTGAAAACAGTATTAGATTATATAGATGTTTTCCTAATTGCCAGATGTTTGTAGTCAGACTATAAAACAGACGCCAACTGTATGTTAGTAGTTTGGAAAAGTTTAAAGTGTTTGCTGCAACAGCTTTGGAGTGTAGATTGTAAACCTACTATATTTAATCACATCAACACTGGCTGAGTCTTCAAAATATATAGTAAATTCTCGTATGTTTTGTAAATCGTTACACAAATTATTTCAGTCACACTCACACACACACTCGCCCATAAAATACACACGCATTGAGACAGCCAAATTGACAGTTTACTGGCCAACAGCCTCTGGCGCCGACGCTGTTAGCGACGTTTCAATGAACTTGATCACACTGTGCCGCATTTGATTTATGGTGCCAGTGAGAGACTACCTACCTTCACGACTCTCTGTGTGTGTGTGTGTGTGTGTGAGTGTGTGTGTGCATATTGTGTATTATTTCACTTTCATTCAAGAAATAAACGAAGAGAAGATACCGAGAGCACCAGACATACAAATTTCCTTAAAAACTCATCGATTAAGCCAATGTAGTTCAAGCTCTAAGCGACATTAACTAAGCACAATGCCTACAACTAATTAAAAATAATTGTATATGAACTTTTCAAGCGCACAAAGAAGTAGCATACCAGCATCCATCCCCGTGTCCCCTTCGACATTGTCTCTTGCCCCTGGCTGGGGTTGATCTCTTGGGCTCTGCATAGTTAGTGTTCAGCATGAGTTTTCGCATTTGGCGTATTTGTTTCGCACATTCTGCTTTCGGGTTTTCACTGTCACTAATTTGTATGTGCTACATACTACACACACACACACACACACATATGCATGTTGTATTTATGTAGGCGCATATTAATGCCGATGAGTCCATACATTGACCGGCCACGACAGTCTATAAAGTTATAGAACAGCTACACACACACACACACACACACACATACATATTCATGTGGTCGTCTGGTTTTGTAACAGAGCAACAACTACAACTGATGATTTCATCATGCACATACATACATACGTACGTACATATGTACATACATTTCTATTCTCTCAATTTGTTGTTGCCTTCCACATTTGTTTGTGTTGCATTTTTGTCATTGTTTACATTATTCAATAAGTGCTTAATTAGTTTCAATTTCCACCTATTAACGATGTGTACAGCATATCAGCTATCGATGACTTCTGCTCATCGATATCTTACCATTTCTTTGCTTGAAAATATATTTTCTATTTTTGACATCGATTCAAAATGGTTAAATTATCATATCTAGAAACACACTATAAATTCAGCTTAAGGAGAATAGTGGTAAATGATCATACGAGCAAAAAACTTTATGCGATTTTCTCTCGTGTGTTTTGTCATGACTGCACACAGGCCTTTAGCCTGTTTGATAAGGCCAACCATAGACTGATAACCAAAATGTGTCAATCTGTTGGCCTCCTGAGACTCTTTTCTAATGTCACTGCGGAAAACACCTGCCGGGTTTAAGTTAATTGAAGCGTCTAAGAACGCATCGGTGGAAAAGCTAAGGATTGTGTCAAAATACGCGTGAAGGTTTGAAAGCGTTTTATGAGCAAAAGAAATTCTTAGTATAAATATTGTTGGTTTGCTTAAATAAATATTTAGCAAGAAATTACTTGTATTAGAAATTAAATTTCTGTGAAATCGAAATAATTCTAAAGGTTATTGCAATATTTTATACCTGTTGTTTCTCCTTCTTGTTATAAAATCATTGGAGCATCAATAAGCCCTACTAAAGTGTGGTAAATGAAATTCATCGTCATACATTTTCAACAAACATAAGGAAAAAAGTGAAAGATGGAAAAGGGGAGCAGCGAGTATGCACTTAATGTATGTACATATGTATGTATGTGTGTATGCGTGGTTGTATCTGACTTTGCGATGTGAGTGTGTGTGTGTGTATTATTAGCGTGTGCTGATGCAAGGGAAAGTACAGGGTCTCCTACTGTCGGTTGCATGCGACTGTAGCTTACCGAGTTCTTTTAGTTACTAAGAAAAGTAGTGCATATTAATTCCATTTATTATTGGACGTCCTTTTCTGAAATAGTCTTGAGACATTTAAACTTATTCAAAGTCTGCTCTATTGTATTTTGTCGGCTTTCTTCCTCAGTTTGTATTCGTCTAAGACTTATCACCACACAAAGGCTCCTGCTGGCCAAAGTGAGCTGGGATCCCAGCTCCCAATCGCAGCTACCGCTATAACTAAGGCTTACTATATGTTTGTTTAGTTTATACAGTGTTTACTACTTGAAAGTATGTGATATTTATGGCTTACAAGTAAAGAAGTAACGCGAGTCTCGACTTTAGCATTTAACCGAGGTTTCTTTAAGCTGGAATGGATTGATTCGAAGTTAACTGCGTTTGGCACGTGTTGCGGATGCCGTATCGAATTTTATATATACCTGTACTTATATTTATTTTTATATTTATTTGCTTTCATATGTTTCTTCTTCTTTTTGTTTCTCGCTTTCCGTTTTTATCGTTTCTAATTACGTGCTGGCAACTTGACAGCTTGTTGCGAAAAAAACTTTCGCTTTGCTTGATAAGTGGCCCAAGAAGGCAGTTGAAACACCCAAACACCACCCACTTGGGCACACACACACACACACACACACTTACCTTTATCGTAGTATAAGTGGCTCGTATTGCTGAGCGAATTTCAGTTTTTAGACCCTGTACTTTAAAAAAGTACAAAAGGGTCTATTAAGTTTGTGCAAATGACATTTGTGTGTAACAGGCAGAAGGAGGCGTGGCAGACCCCATAAAGTATATATATTCTTGATCAGGACGACGAGCTGAGTCGATATAGCCCTGTCTGTCTGTCCGTCTGTCCGTCTGTCTGTCCGTCTGTCTGTCCGTCCGTCTGTATGAACACCTAGATCTCGGAAACTATTAGAGCTAGAGACTTCATTTTTTTTTTGTTAGGTTTGTGTATTACATAAGCAGGTCAAGTTTGTTTCAAATGTTTGAAAAGTCATCCCCCTCCCCCTCAAATTTACAAAAATGTTCTTACTATATACAGTTTTAGAGTCACTGGATTCATTTTTCGCAGGATTAAAGCTTTAGATGCTTTGCATGTTTGGTGAAAGTTGCAGCCCAATCGGATAAGAAACACCGGAGATATTCGACAAACAATTTTCAGTACTAGGCATTTGGGTAGGGGAGGGGGGAAGCCACACTGTACGCGGCTACTAGGGCGTATGCGTAATTTTTGATTGTGAGTTTGAATTTCTGTATGAGTATTGCTGATTGTTTGTATTTTAGTGTATATTTGTATGAATAAGTGTATGTGTGTGTGTATAAGTGCATGTGTATGTGTATGTGAGTATGTACATATATACTGCTGCTATTATGGACTCTACGGACTATTATGGACTCCCAGGGCAAATCAAAGTACAGGGTCACCTACTGTCGGTTGCGTCCGACTGTAGCTTTGCGTCCGACTGTCGCTTTCCCTACTTTTTATATTTTAATTTACTCTTGTTCCTCATTCGATCTTGCGAAGTGACTTTCTTTACGTACGAGTATTTTGTTTTGTTTTGTAATGTGAAGAGCAGAACTGGAGTAGGAGAATTCAGTTGAAATTCAAATTCGAATCACAACTCAATTGTTTTCGACGCATTGTGGACACTGTGACGCCCACATTCTTTCGGCATGAAACCGGGGAGGCAAACAAACAATTGCGTATACGCAGAGTTGAGCGAATATGTGACACGCAACACACATGTGATTGTGTGTGTGTGTGTGTGTGTGTCTGTGTGTCTCTCTGTGCGTCTCTGTGTTGGTATGCTAACAACGTCAACTCATTGACTAATCGAGAAGAAACAGCAGCTAAACCAAGAACAACTACTTAACCGCATATGCAAAAACGCACACACATACATATACATACTATATATGTATGTATACATATGTACGAATGTACGTACGTAAACTGAGCTGAGTGCAAATGGATAACAACGACAGCAAACTGCACACGAATATTTGTTAACGCGCCATTGTTAAATGATTACGACAAATTTAATTGAATTTTGTGCATACACACACTCATACACACACATAACATAAAATATTATTTAAAAAAGTAGGGAGAGCTACAGTCGGACGCAACCGACAGTAGGAGACCCTGTACTTTGCTTGCCTAGTACGGAAACTTTAATCTCTAATATCTCCAGTGTTAATTATCCGATTGAGCCACATTTCACAGCACAGATAAAGGTTATCATAAAATTATTGTATGCCCAATTTGTATCTTTAAAATTGTGGCAATGGTGGTTTTTCACGTTTTTTGGTGAGGGGGAAAGTATCAAATATCTAACACAAACTTGATCTGCTTGCACTATAGACAGACGGACATGGCTATATCGACTCAGCTCATCGTCCTGATCTGCCACGCCTGCTTCTGCCTGTTACATCCACTTCTGAGTTGCACAAACTTAATAGACCCTTTTGTACTTGTTTAAAGTAGAGGGTCTGAAAATAAAAAAGAAAGAGAGAAAGCCCGCAGTGAATGGCTTTTCAATTCACTCCCGCGTACATTTCTCACATGTGTCAGAGCAGACAACGGAGTCCGTACACTGACCATGCCCACCAGCCACAGCAGCGGGCGTAGTTGCACTTATGCGCCATCTATAATGCTTAGCTTGACCCACGGCAACTCATAAATTCCATCCACAAATTGAGCTGTACTACTTAGCTCAAGATGAGATTGAGTTAAGAGCTTGAGATAATCATCATGATCGAGATCAAGCTGTGGATGATGTGTATATGTATGTATGCACATACGATGTATACATATGTATGTATATGTATGTACATATATCAATTATTGGCTACTTGAGCTAATGCAAAGTTTTGTGATTATGTAAGGCGTGTTTTGTAACTCGCAGATACCGATTGAAACGAGTGTATTGATACCCAGACAGATACAAACCTATAGATACATGTATACTACAAAGCAATAGATGCAGATATGGATGTATTTGTGTACAGCTGTAGATACTAGATAAAGATATTTGTAAATATAGATATACATATTAGTAGATACAGATATAGATACAGTTCTAGCTATCATTTTCGCGATGTAATCTTTCTCAACTTGTTGACCTTTTATCCCTTCGTGTGTCTGTGTGTGTGGTTTGCGTGCTTTCGATTTTAACTCACATGATTGATGGATTATGACGATGACAATGACGACGTTGATAGCAAAAAATGTGTCACAAATTTCACTACACTCACACACGCTCACGCACACACACAAACAGACAGGCAAACAAGACAACAAACAATGCAATCACTGACTGCACTGTGGGACCAACCTATGGGATATTCAATAAGTTGTACCCGAGAAACTTATGGCTTTTATTATTGGGGTTACCATACCATAAATATAATGTCATTTTCACTATCATTCTTGTTGTCTAATAAAGACTTGTGCTTCAGCATACAAAGATCTTATGGTAACCTTCATCAGTGCTGTGAATTGTGTCATTTTTGTCATTTTCATTATAATTTTGATTACGTTGACATTGTTTCTATACTCATTGCCGTTTTCCATTATATGGGTATTATATATCCATTATATCGGTATTATAGACATCGCCATTTACATTGCAATTGCCATAGTCTTATACTATGACAATATCGCTGTAATTGCCATTCACATAGAATAATTTACATTATTAATTGTCATTATTTTCACTGCAGTTTCATTACCTTCTGCACCACTGTGCAATATTAATATTTTTGACACACTTCGTCTAACAACTACACCCAAAAAAGCGCATGAGGTGCGTTCTCACTTAGTGTTAAGATAGGGTTGTGGTTGGGGGTGGGGTGGGTGTGCACTACTGTGGCAGTGGGTGTGAATGTTTGGTCAGCTAGATGACTGATAGCGATACTAACTACCCCTAGAGCTTTTACCACCCCCCAACACACACACACTCACACACACGATATCCTTTTCCCCTGCCCCTGTTATGAGCTTTTCCTTTGTATAGTAGTAATACCCTATCGAATGCGTGTTGTGTCTAAAATTAATCCAACTACAAGCATAGTTGTTGTGTGTATGTGAGCATGGCTGTTGTATATAGCCATACATACACATGTGAGTGTACATACATACCTTTATATGTATATGTGCCCGATGGTATTTCAATGCGAGGCTTCAATCGTCTGTCATTGCATTGCATCCATACTCAAGTGCGTGTGCCTACATATGTGTGTATGCCTATATGATTGTGTGTGTGTGTGCGTGTGTGTGTGTGTGTTTATTTACAATGAAATATTTTTGCGCTTTACGCGTGGCACAATTGGTTATAAAATAAAAGGAAGAGCGCTGTCGCTGCGACGTTTTGGGTGGGTCGCTGCTCGTCGGTGGCTCAGCTTGGCTGGGCTCAGGCTTGGTGGGTTGCCTGCTCCACCACGCTTTGCCCACTCAATAGCTGGGGGCTCTTTTCAATTGGCGGCAGAGGCTCTACTACCTTGTTGTTGCTGTCGCGAGCTTAATATGAATTTCATACATGCATACAAAGTGGATTTTTTTGTCGCTTTTTTATTATTTGTATTTCAGTTTAGTCGCATGGACTTTGGGTTGTATTTTAGTTTAGTTGCTGATGGCGAGTGGAGCGCGTGGATTTCGTGTCGCAGCGCAGACTCTCTGAGGCTGGGGTCAAGAGCTGTAAATTGTAATAGACATATGTATAGCTATGCATATGAGTGTATATATTGATAAGTGATCAGTCAGTGAGTGTGTGTGAGTGTGAGTGTGCGTGTGTGAGTGTGTGGTATATATTGAAAAGTGTCTTCGATGTCGACACTCGCTTATCATTGTTATCGTGCGCTAATTGTGATTGCCATTGATAACTCATAACGAGTCATTGTGGTCGACAGACACACACACACACACTCATACACACATACATATACGCATATGTATCAGTACATTTACAGCAAGACCTTGAACCACACTAGATCTTAATGCTCAGGTGATCAAAGTGCAGCTACTGAGAGAAGAGCAGAGAGCCAAGCAAACCCATACAGACAACGACACACACAACACACAACAGTTGCTGCAATAAGTCAGCTTACAAGTTTTCGTGTAAAGTTGTTACAACAAAAAACGAAGACAACAATGCGCAATTGTCTCAGTTTCTTGTCCATATTTTCGGTTATACATATATATCACTTTTTTTAAGTCGATTTGCGTTTTGTATTTCGTTTCCGTTGCGTATGTTGCCTAAACAATGGCACGAACAGCGCCGCTGCCGGCGTCGACGTCAACAGCGAAATCGATACCAAAAAGAAAAAAAGAAACAAAATGCAATGCGAATACTAGAATTAAGCAATAGTGGAGTAAATGGAGGCAGATAGAGAAAGAGTGTGTGTAGTTGTGTGTGCCTATGTTTTAAGGGAAGTTTTGGAGGCATGGCCCCACTGTAAACTGTTGACAGGTCTGTTTCGTGGGGCTTTAGCGGCTTATCAAATATGTCAACGCTTTTTATTTATGACTTGTTAATTGCAAAGAGGCAAAAGAGTTGGCAAAACGCAAATCAGACAACAATAACAATAACAACAATGAAACAAACGGCACATATAACAACGAACAGACAATACAGCGTGAAATTCCACACACGCTTACAGTCGAATAGCAACCCTGCAGTAGGGTGTACTAGGTCGGACTAGCGAAACGGCTAGTTCATGCGAACCACTGCTATGTCCATCCAAATGCCACACTTCATTTCGTTCATAACGCAGAATTTCATAGGCGGGGGGTCAACTGTCACCCTCACGTTTACCTTGTACTAGTTGATGTACTAGTGCATAGTGGATTGGGCTGGGACCAATTCGAGTAAAGTAAACACATGTCCGTTAATAGGGGGCGTCCAAAAAGAGACTTCACTGTAGGCTTTTGTACTTTTTAGACCCTGTACTTTAAAAAAGTACAAAAGGATCTATTAAAATTGTGAAATTGACCACCTAGATCTCGGTATGACCACCTAGATCTCGTAAACTAATAGCTAGAGACTTAACTCTCTTTTTGTTATGTCTGATTATCGATATCTCTTTCACCTTTCCTTTGAACTCACGAAAATACTGTCTTAGGCAGTACAGCAGTCACAGTTTTTGAGGGACTGACTCCATAAACAAAGCTTGAGATGCCTAGATGCCTAGAATGTTTTGGTGCGATTTGCAGCTCACTCGGATAACAAACACCAGAGATATTAGATAATCACTTTTCTCTACTAGCCAATGTCTTTATCTATATGCGTATGTGTGTATGTGTGTATATGCTGCTGCAATCGACGACCAAGGAAAAGGAAAGTACAGGGGCTCCTACTGTCGATTGCGTCCGACTTTAGTACATATAAATATTTTGTTTATTCGTTTGATATACAGTTTTGCTCCCTTTGAGTATACAAACTGATATTTGTCACTGATTGTTCAACGAGTATTTAGTTATATTGATATCTCGAGATAGTTTTACGCTTTTTTGCAATACTTTCTAATGACTTGGTGTATGAAATAGTGACTGAGCTCCTTAGATGCCAGTTATAGCGATAACCAAACAAATTGCCTTAAGTCCATGCCTTAAATTCCACAATCGCATGATCCAGTTTTTTTTTAGCTAGTGTTCTACCTCTGTAGAAACAGCTGGTCGTCCCTTATGTCTGGTATAGTTGAATTGCACTTGGCTAGACTGGATTACATTCCCCGAAGCATAGGAGTCGCGCAGCTGGTGGAATCTTGAGGGAACTATACTATGCTACATGCTGATATGTATATCTACCCAATGATGGTAGCGAATCAGAGGTTGAAATCGTATATTATTGATTGCTATTTGCGATTCGATTCAAATCGATCAAATCTTATAATAAACTGCAGCTAGATTCAAGTAGTTAAAGTCGGTTTTAAATGGCTTTAAATGTAAGTCCTCTTGTATTCTATATTGTGGCTTAAATAGCTAAAATAGTTTGCTGTAGTAGCAAGTGCCCTTTGTGGCATGCTCTTTGGTTGCAGCAGGAGCGGAAGCATCCTTTTAGTGCAAATTGCTTTGAGTGCCATATTGCAATCTAATTTGTGAGTTGCAGCAAGTTTTGAGTGCTTTGTGGCAAATGGAATACAGAGATCGGCATGACATAGTGGGAGGTAGGTGTGTGTGTGTGTGTGTGTGTGTGTGTGTGTGTCATGGTCATGGTCATTAGGAATACATAGTACATGTGTGTATACTTTGTATTTAAAGTATAGAGTGCGCTTGTTTACCGTTTTGCCACTTGTTGCAGCTGTGGCAAGCCGAATGGCAGTCGTATGGCAAGTGTTGCACTGCAGTTGCTCGCTTTAAACAAAAATGGATTCGCCGATAAACAAACAAACAATAATATCAATCATTTCCACATAACTTGCGCCACAGTTCACGCCTGAACAGCGGCAGAGAGAGTCACATAGCACAGTGTGAAGTGGCGGATTGAAGTGGATTCCTTTTCTCAGTTTTGTTGGGCAGTAGGCAATTGCGCAGCCTGACGCGTATTTGGCAAGAGGCAGTTGCGCCGTGTGGCTATTGTTAATTAGTCGTGATCCGCATAAGTAAGCAGCCTGACGACGTCACGAGCTCCAGCCGAACCGACGTCAACGGCACACGCCAAAGTAAGCCATCATTTATGCATGGGCGACAGGTGGCAGGTGGCAGGGAGTCGGTGTCAATTTGAATATGTGAATAATATCAATAATATCTCAGTCTTGTGTTATGTGTGGAATGCCAGCAACTCACCTGCATGTCTTCTGTTTCTGCTCTCGTGTTTCTTACAGTGCCAATCAGCCGCCAAACCTAACAGTATTAGCTAGCACAACGGCAACAGCCACGCCCAACGCACGCCAACCGAAGTCCGCCGTTGCCCTGTACACGGTGAATGCCTGCGGCACGGAGAACAGCGATCTGATGATACGTCTACGTGAATCCATCAAACAGAAGGAGGAGTTTCTCAAGTCACCATTGCCAACGGGTGCCTCTGCCTCGGCCTCGGCCTCCGCCTCTGCTTCCTCCTCCTCATCGAACGGCAATGCGGCGCAGTCGTCGCCACAGCAGCAGGCAGTTCAGCATTTCTTTCCCCCAGGTCAACAGGTTGGTCCGATCAGCAGTGCACCACGTGTCACACGCCAGCAACTGTTGGTCAAACAGCAGCAACACCAGCAGCAACTAGCGCTCGGCTTCGATATGTACAACAGCTATGCTGGCAGCAAGCTGGTCTCACGCCCACTGGCACAGCAGCGACTGCTGCCCGTGAATGTGGCCAATAACAATGCCAAATACGCCAAGGATCTGGACTACTTCGAGACGCTGCAGGAGACGGGCGTCACCAACAAGGTGTAAGTGTTCAATGACTTTCGTATACAGGCTAAAGCAATCCCTAATTCCATCTTAATCCATAAGCCAATGTCTACTTCCATCTCTATATGAATTGAAAATCAATCCATCCGCTTATTAATCTCTAATCCCATGTCAATATCAGTTCTTAATTGAATCCCTTTATCAATCTCTGCTCCGATCTCTATATCAGTATCAGTACATCATTCAGTCTCTAATTTCATATCTTAACCAATCTCTTGTCTTAGTTTCGAGAGCAAACTGGTGTCGCACATGTCCAAGGGCTTCGATCCGTTCAAGCCTCTGTCCATCAACACAAATGCCAGCAGCGAGGCGAGTGGTGGCGTCAAGAAGCAGAGTGTGCTGTACGAGTCCCTGCAACAGCATCCGCTGCACCAAATGCAGGCCAAGTATCAGCAGCAGCAACAACAACTGCAGCAACAGCACAACAGCAGCACAACTGTGGATGGTCAGAGCAGCAGTCGCATGGAGCTGCACAAGGCAACGCTAGCGAATGCCACGATTGAAACGACACCCAGCAGTAAGAGGAGTGCCTGTAGTGCTCATGTCCAGTCAACTAATCCATTCTACTTGCAGAATACACGAATATGCCAATGCCAGAGCATGCTCAGGTCGGCGGCAGCAGTTCGTCCTCCCACACTGTAGCCACGTTGGCGGACATTGCGGAGAGTAGCGGTAGGTTTAGCTTAAAGCCAGTTGGTATGCAATTTTAATAGCAAGAGATTTGTCCCCTTGCAGCTGCTGCCATTGTGGACAACTTAAGCGTCGGCGGCAATGTGGTGCGGCGATATAAACCGCTTGCCTCCAGCTCCTTTGATGAGAGCAAGCCCATGCGTCGCATATCCTATCTGCGTGCCACCAACAATGAGGCAACCGAATATCATCCAGAGCCCACACCGGACACGCCCAGTTCTGGGGTGGCTGTTGGAGCAGTCGCGGCAGCTGGTGCCGTGGTGGAACCACACAAGACCAAGGCGGTGGTTGAGGAGCATCCAGATCCCACATACGACGTCATTGGTGGCGTTGGCACTGGCGGTGGTCATGAGTTTATCGAAACGCCCAACGGACTGGAGGACGTGCGTCTGTCCACACACCATGGCAGTCGGCGTGCCTCCATGAGCAGCGACATGCGCAGCAGGTGAGTGGATTGGGAGAGCAGAAGTGAGTGCAAGTGCAACCGTTGTCATCCATATAAACTCCATTCACAGCATACACATTGATGCTGAGCTAAATGGCAAGTATGTGCCCAACGAACTGGAAGCCTTTGAGACAGAGATTGAGATCAAATCGTCGTGCATCAACGGCAAGGTAAGTCTACTGACATACACTCGCTACTCGTTCAGCATTCATTTGTGACCTTTTTGTGGCAGCGCATGTCCGAGTATCGGTCGTGGCGTCAGGTGAAGCTGGAGATCAAGGGCGATGTGCTGCGTATTTACTCTGGACGCCATGGCAAGTCGGAGCACAATGTGAGTACATCTGATCCGACTAGGTGTGCTGAGTCTATTAATGTCTGGTTTATGCCCAAACAGGTGATAGAACTTGATATTAGAAATTTTAAATTCTATGACGAGTCGCTGGACAAGAAGAAGTATCTGATACGCATGCAGTCAAAGCCCAGCGCCACTGGCGCCCATTTGGCCACGTTGGGCAACGAGCTCAATCTGGACGATGCACACGATAAACTGACCTCATCGGGCAGCAGCAGCGCTGCAGAGCCGCAGACGCCGGCAGCGACACCGGCATCAGCACCGTCCTGTGGTCCCTACACCGAGATTCTCTTCAAGACCAAAAACAGCAACGAGATGAAGCGTCTCTTTGGGCTATTACAGTGGAAGGACAGCCTGAACTATGATGATAATGTAAGCCAATGATTGCATGTTTGTCTCTACGACTCTGTTGTTCATCTACTGATATTCCTTTCCAGGAACAGCCGGCTGGCAAACAGTTGGCGGAGCCACAGAAGACCGCTGCCACCTCCAGCTATTTAGATGATGCCGCTGGCGCTGCAGACAGCTCACCGTTAAGTTGTCATTCTGGGGGCGCCCTGGTTGAGGGATCGGCGGCAGTATCGATAGCGGCAGCAGCTGCTATTAGCAGTGATTCCATATCACCAGTGATGAAATTGCGCAAACCCTCGTCATCCTCCTCACACAAGCATGTGCCCGAAAAGGATTTGGGTTCGCCAAAATCGAAGAACTGGAAGGATTTGCTTTTCCGTCGTGGCGGTGGCAGCGGCGGCAGCGGAGTATCACATTCGGATCTGGCCTCACCATCGGCAGGCTATAGCAATAAAACCGGTGGCTCCATTGGCCTGCCATTGCGTGCATGTCCAATGTCCAAGAATAACGCCTATGTGCCAAATCTGGTTGAGGTGTGCACTAACATTGTGGAGACCAAGGGGTTAAGTGTTGTTGGTATCTATCGCATACCCGGCAACAAGGCGGCCATCTCTGAGCTATCGGAGCTGGTCAACACCAAGGACTTTCAGTTCGACAGCTGTGCCACAGACGTGCGATGGGAGGATGTGAATGTGGTCAGCAGTCTGTTGAAGCTGTTCATACGCAGTCTGCCGGACGCACTGATGCCGGCCAGTTTCTATATCAATTTTATTGAGGCGGACAAGAAGACCGGCATGGAGCGCATTGTACTGCTAAAGGATATTGTGGAGTCATTGCCACGCCATCCCTATGAGACAATGAAGCACCTGATACGTCATCTGTGCCGCGTGAGCGACAATTGCGACGTGAATCGCATGGAGCCAAAGAATCTGGCCATTATATTTGGGCCTTCTATTATTCGTACACCGAACGATACCCTGGAAACGGCTGTCAAGGATATGAAACATCAATGTCGGATTGTCGAGCTGCTTGTCACCCAGGTAAGTGTAATCAAATGGCGGATGTTGTTTCAGTACTAACCCTTTGATCCGTAGTATGAATACTTCTTCGAGGGCGGATCTCAGCCAGATGTGACAGAGTTGAGCGGCAGTGTAGCGGCACCGAGTCCAGCACAACCACAGCAGACGCAGGAGGACCAAACGAGTATGCTGCTGCACAATCTGTCCAAGATTGAGCGCATCACAGAGCGCGAGACGCGCACCTCACGCTTCATTCCGCAGCTGCGACGTCGCACACATGGCAAACGCAGTGCCGTCAGCTCGGATACATATTCCGGCGAGAGTGTTCTGGTAAGCGGCAATAGTCAAGCCAGTTCCCACTGCTCCACCACCACCACCACTAGCACCACAACCACTAGCACCACCACCATTCGCACCACCATCAATCAAAATCAACGTCGCATACAGCGCAAGGCTGTGCAGAGTATTTGTGATTTTGGCCTAATCCTGCCCGCTGTTCATTTTCAGTCGCTGGACTACGCCAAGGTATCTGCCAGCAGCACCACCAGCACCAGCAGCAGCTCCACGCTACACAGTAGCAAAACGAACACCACTACCAAGCTGCTCAGTTCAGCCGTCAGTTCAGGGTCATCGACAGCATCCGCCACGAATGCAACGAAAGCGACAACAGCGAGCAACAAGAAGCGCACGACGGGTGGTTTTCTATCCGGTTCGCGCAGTGCACAAACTCGTAAAGCCAGTCTGGACGAGAAGGACTCGGGCAGCGTGGGCTCAGCTGGCAGCATAAGCAAACATGAGCAGCAGCAGCGCAGCAGCGTCGATATCTCCATACTGCTGACGGACGATGATTCTAGCAGTCGTCTCAGTGATACGGGTGAGTTAATATAATACCACTTGAAGGAAATGATGTTATTATATGTATGTATATGCGGATTACAGGCTCCATGTCGCTGACCACCATCACGGACACTCTGGACAGCAAGTTGCGTAACTTACGCAGCGGATCCGAGTCGAATGATGAAAACGGATCCATTGAATTTCCCAAGAATCGTCGGCACACACTTGGCCAGCCATTGCATTTGCATTCTGAAAACATTCCGTATGCGGATGAGTCGCCAGAGCGACTATTCCATAACTTTTGTCCATTGGATGCACCACATTCACTGCTGCTGAGCCGCTCGTGCACGGCCACCAACACATTGGGCGAGTCAAAGGAGGATAAACAGACGCATCATCAGCACCAGCAGCTGCAGCAGTTGATGATGAAGTCAGCAGTCGTACCACTGCCCGCCAGCCTGTTGAAGGCAACGCATAAGCTGCAGCATTCGGCCACAGCACCCATACATCAGGGCAGCTCCACAGCGCCAACCAGTGGTGCTGCCACCCCCACTGCCACTGGACCAGGCACTGGCCCTAGCACCGGCACTGGCACCGGCTCCAACAACTCAAGCAGCGCATCCACACCCTTGGCGGGCATGGCCAGCTCGCAGACACAACGTAATTCGTATGGCAGCAAGAATCTACGATTTAGCAACTCCCTGGCATACGAACGGGGTGGAGCTGGTGGTGGTGTTGCTGCCGGTGCTGCATCCGAGGATGACTCGGAGGGTTCTACCACTAGCGATCCAAAGGAGAAGCTCCTCATGGCTGCACCGTCGCCATCGTTTTTTCTCGAGCGTTACAATAAAAAGCGACGCGATCACAGATTGTTTCGCAGCGCCAGCTTCAATTGCCGCAACTACACGACGCGACACATGAGCAGCAGCAATGCAAATGGAACCGCTGTTGCAGTTGCAGCAACGACTGCAGCCAGCACGTGCTGTTCGCCAACATCGTCGTCTTCATCTTCGTGGGCACATGCTGCTGCCGCTGCTCTGACCAAGGACGAAAAGACTGACATGAATCTGACCAAGAAGCGTCAGATTCAGAACAAACAGAATCGGTCGATCAAGCGACGCCACACTGTGGGTGGACCACATGACTATGCAGCTAATGGTGTCAGCATTGCAGCAGCCGCAGCTGCTGATGTGGGCCACGACCTGGCCGCTATCAACTACAATCATCATAACCGCCATCATCAGCAACAGTTGCTCAAACTGGGCAATGCTGGTGGCGGCAATGGCGCTGCTGCTGCGGAGACAACCACTACAACGACAACCACAACCACTGTACTGCGTAGACTGGGTGCAGCCACGGGCAATGCCAGCGGCAGTGCGGGCGTAAGCACCGATGCCACTGTGGCATTGCCTGTAACTGCGATAAGTTCCAGTAGCAGCAGCAGCAGCAACAGCAACAACAACAACAATTCGCCGCTAAGCGATGGCAGCAACGGCAGCGGCTCGACTGCTGTTGCCATTGCTGGGATCGCCAGCAACAGCAGTGGTGGCAGCGGCATCTCCTCGAGCAACAGCAGCAGCAACACGGCAAACAATGGCGGCAGCAGTGCAGCAGTTGCACAAGGCGGCGCTGATCAAGTGCTTGAAGTGGACATACGCATCAAGAACATAAACAGAGCACGTTATTAACCAGTGAGTTATACTAATGAACATAACTGAACTTAAGTAACCATTAGTTATACTAATCAACAGCAGCAGCAGACGAACAGGAAGCCAACCTCGTGTTAGCAGCTATATATCCTATATATACAGACGAACGTAAGCAACAGACACACCACACCACATGGGAACAAAAGCAACAGACACCGAAACCGAAAGAGATAGCCAGACACCAAAAGAAGAGACAGCGATACACACATAACTATTTTGTAAAACGTATATACCCCACATAACACACATACATACATATTCGTACAGCGTATACATATGTATTGCAAACAGGCAGAGGCAGAGCTAACATATGTGTATTTAACAGTTGTAAATATATAGCTAAATATGCATACAAAATATATACATATATATACATACATACAACGTAAACCGTAAACTGCAAACCAAGTCACCTGTAGCAGCGCAAAGAGAGTGAGAGAGTGGACGAGAGAGGGACAGCACACACACACATTTGTGCACTTGAACTGTGTGTGGTTTAGTACCCCTGTGTACCTGTTTTAAGGGTAGCTACTAGTAGTAGTTGCAGCTGAGATATTTCGGGTGCCTTAAACAAAACTGATTTTGCTTTCACCACGTTTTGTTTTACCGTTAGTGACAGGGTCTTAGGGCACAGACATTGAATACAGATTTTATAGTTTTAGCAACAATCGTGTGCTCTACGTATAATCAGTTTATAATATTCACATTTCATGTTTCAACCTCATTTTGTTGTCATGTGTAAGCTTTAGTTTAGTCCAGGCCCAATACATGCATTTGGATTTGGCCGGAGCCGAACTCCATTCATGCAGCTGCAGCAACTCCTGTGGACAGGCGACGATAGAATGTGTGAAATTTATTGAGAGAATTGAGGAACAGTCAACAAAGTGACAGCCACACACACCTGGTTTATTTTCGTAGCTAATACTGCATCGCATCAAAGCAAGTCGATGCACTTACATATATACAAGAGTGTCTGTAATGAGATATTTACATATGTACACACAGGAACACACATCTATGCACACACTTGTGCGAATTGTATATTTTTTTGGCATAACTGTAAGAATGCAACATAGTAACAGTACGCAAAAGTATGTTATATTTAAGTGAAATTAGTCTGTAGTTGTAGTTTTAGACTCACACACATACACACACATGCGCATACGACATATGTATGTGTATTATTTGATGTATGCATGTGTGCTTATTGTATAGAAGTTTTCTTTGTATATATACTACCTACCACGTATTTATCTATTCTTTGTTTCATTATGATGCTTTGTTCCCTACACACAACTATCATTTTTTATGTGCTTATGTATACATATAACATTATGTCAATAAGCGAAAACAATCACAATCAACTTGTTGCATTGAAAGCAAAGCGCGTAACGTTGCTATATACATTTCTTACTATATATTACACCTATACATATATTGTATTACAATTTATATATTATATTGTATTGTATTAAACCTTTTATATATTATAAATATTTTTGTTAGTTTTAGGTAGTTTTTTTTTTTAATTGTATTTTTTTTTAATAAATGTGAATTTATGAAAGCTACAATGACGACACAATAAAAAAATTTTAAGAACTATTGTCTTCTTTTTAATTGTAGATTTAACATCTCGAAAGTGTGGTTGAGTCAGTTGTCAGTTGAGTTTTGAGTGAAAATATTATTAAATATATAAAATCTATTTTATTCTATTCTATTTTACCTATTCCAGAACTCCTCAAATATACTCATAGGTCGAACTTATCAACTTTGAAATGCTAAGCACTGGGTACATGTGAGAAAATCTGCTGTGTGTGAAAGCAGCGCTGCTCAGCATAGCGCACATGTGATAGGAATTATGAGATTTGGGCACCACTGCAATAGAGACAAATGTTGTCTAATACCTATACTATTAAGATTTTTATTTTTGTTTCACTTCAAACACCAATTCATACTAAAGAATTTTAGTTTTGTTGTTTATTACTACTAGAAATAACTAATCCATAACATCTTAATCACAATGATTAACAATCATACTTATATTCTCGTATATGTATGATGATGATATATATAATATATTAAATATGCATGTAGAGTGCGCTCAAAGTTTTGCCTGTGGTCCAGTGCCAGATATCTTGTAGACAAACGCATGGGCAGTATCATAGTGGGGATTGCAGGCATGTCGAACGCGCTTGAGCCAGGCGCGTATCTTGGGATACTTGATACGCACGTCGTAATCGGCCATGCCTAGGAAGATTACAAAGTTCATTAGATAAGGGAACAACGGTTAAACTATAGAAATTACTAATACTAACGAGTCTGTTCGATTTCACAGGCCGCCATAATGTCGGCAACGGTGATTGTGGAACCGCCTATGAACTCGCTTTTAGCCAACCATATCTCCTCTAGAATGTCCAGATTGCGTTCCATATGATTGCGCAGGGTCTCAATTTTACCCTCACTAGGTGAACGGCCAGTCAGTAACGGGTCTAGCCAAATGGTTCGGAAGTAGAGGGCGCAAGTGACGCGCAATGTGGTATGTTGCCATTCCAGAAACTCATCGATACGTGCCTGATCCACGAAATACTTTGGATACAGATGCTCAGGTATTTTGCCCTTAGCACTCAGATAACGGAGTATGGCCACACTCTCCGCCAGCTTGTACCCATTGTCATTGATGCAGGGCACGCGCTGGAACCGATTGATTTTCTGTTTGAACTCATCTGTCAGATGTTCGCCTATGTGGTGACAAAGTGCAAAGTTTGGTGTGCTTTAATGGCGGTTAGAATCCAAGTCGATTAGATTAGAATAGGGCACCTCAAGCACCTGCTGTTCATATTCCATATTGCTCTAATGAGAATCTTGATGGTAAGCCCCCCTCAAGTGCTGCTCTTGACGCCCCTGCTTACCGTTACGGAGTTGTACGACGCAATCCTCACACTGCAAGCCACTCAGTCGGAATATGATAAACAACGCCCGCGAGGGCTGCGACATCAGATCGTAATAGAAGCGTAGCGAAGACATTTCATTGACTTCCAGTCTAGTGACCTGCCGCCGGGTAACTGCAATTTAAAGCAAAATGTTCGACTTTGTTATATGCAACAGCGGCAGCATGTAAACAAACAGCACACGGTACGGCCCGTCAGGTACAAAGATCAACACTTCGATCCAGCTGTCGAACCGGCACAACTCTCTCTCAACGATCTGCCCAACGCGACGACCTACTTGGTGCGAGCACAGTCCGTCGCCGACTGCTGGTTTGAGACGAGAGCAAAAGCACACGAGCTTTAGCTCAACGAACGAGCGATACGGAGAGTGAGTGCGCGATTCAGTACGAGCTTTTACTCACACTTAACTCTCCGCCTACATACGCACATACTCATGGTTGCCACAATTCGATTTGTTGCGCTGAATGTGATGTGCTTTCTCTGCTGGAACCATGCTCTCATTTTTGTTTATTTTCCCAGTTTATTATTTTTTCAAACGTACTTATGCATACATACTCGCAACGAGCGCCCGCGTATACTGTGGCTTCCCCCCTCCCCAAGCCAAATGCCTAGTACAGAAAACTGATTGTCCTATATCTCCGGTGTTTATCATCCGATTGAGCTGCAAATCGCACCAAACATTCTATGCATCTTTACTTATGCACTCCAAAACTATAAATGCTGAGAATATTTTTGCAAGTTTGAGGGGAAGGGGATTAGATAGCGGAAATCAGAAACCTAGTAAAGAATATGTAATCTCGAATAGTATCTCCAGTGTTTATTATCCGCTTGAGTCACAGTTCACAGCACTGACAAAGGTTACTATGTATGCTAAAGCGCAAGTTTGTATCTTTAAAGTAAGATCGGACTGCAATCGCATATCGCATTCAAGCTTAATTCATGCAAAGAAGAAAGACAGTGACTCTAAAACTGTAAATGTTAAGACTATTTTTGCCAATTTGAAGGGGAGAGATATTAAATCAAACTCATAAACGAGGCCTATGTAAAAACTAAGCCTCTAACTCTTATAGTTTCCGAGATATATATATATATATACTTTATGGGGTCTGCCACGGCTTCTTCTGTCTGTCACAAATGTCATTTGCACAAACTTAATAGACTCTTTTGTACCTTATCAAAGTACAGGGTCTATAAAGAAAACGTTGCCTTATATTGGTGTGGAATTGCAAAATCATAGTTACATACATTAGGTTTCATAGATTCTATTAATACTTATTTATCTATTTTTTTCTTGCCACTATATATAAACTATTGTACGTAAGATTATCACTTTATATGACCGCCACTTGACTACCGCATTACATATAAAATCCGCAGCAATCTGAGAATTTGATTACTTTAGTTGTAAATAAAACAATACGGCCTCAATAACAGCAGTAAAGACTCACGCCATATGAATTTTGTTATTACGATTAATAACACTTTCTATAAAGAAGTTATAGAGTGCACATGTACATATATAGTCATCTACTTACTACGTGATCCTCTTTCATGTGGCTTCGAGGGACGTGTGGGACTCTCCTCGTCGCAGAGTCCTAGTAAACCTGCCAACTGTGATGACATTCTCTGTGCTCCAGTGCGTATACTCAATCGGTAAACTGCAGTTGCTGCCTTTTATACAATTTCGCTGTTGGCGAGTTGGCACTCGGATGCCACTGATCTGCCATGAAAAGCGAATTTGTGCCAAATAAACAAACAAAGGCTAATTCAATCGAATAACAGTACTTATATTACGGGAGCTACCAGCCAAGATAGCCGTTCAAAAATACACATTAATACGCTTACGGATTGGGCGTTGGCAACTGTGACGGAATAGACCCCCACGGGCTTGAATGGCATGATACACTCCATATAAAACTTATACTATATGCAACGATAAGCAGGGCTATCGGGTGTACACACTAGAGTTGGACGCGTGTTGCTTTTTCACGAACACACCCGCACACCCACGTTTGGAAAATAGCCAAACACGACTCGACTCAACACGCAGGACTTCTTAAAACATAAGCTGCTAAGTACAGGGTCTCCTACTGTCGGTTGCATCCGACTGTAGCTTTCCGCGTTTGTTATCATAATATTGCAAAAGGAGTCGCACCGGACTACAATCCTTCTTACAATGAACCCTCTTGGCCCCTCCCGGATACACTAATATAATAATAATGTTCACTAATATGTATAAGTATATGTATTTATATATAAATATATTTTATATATATATAGTATAAGCAAAGACAGCTAAATACAATTCAATTATTATACAAACTTAAGTAGGTACTATTGTTGTATGTATGAACTATGTTGACGAGTAGACGGTAGAGGAACAAGTGAGGAGTGTAAGCAACAATAAGATAATACTTAGATTAACAATATACACAAATAAGTACACATATGTATGTAGTATGTATGTTAACGATTCGATAGACTGATTGATAGATGTGTGTTAGGCTAAATTCTTTTGGCGCATCGATTATCGTTCCGATTCTCGATTTAGAGGTTGATATCGAACGAGTTGCGATATCATTCCCTGATTACAATGCATTACAGTATACTCGTACACTTGAGGGGTATACTATATGTATAAGGTACTTATGATTATTATTATTAGGTTCATCATCAACTGATTGTTCCAGTCAATTGAGTCAGTGAATTTGATTCTTGTCGTTCGCTGATAGAAGTATTGGGATGGGTATTGATAGATCTTACATTATTTTGATTATCTTTAAGTGTGTCACCATAGGTATATAATAAATTTGATATATTTCTGTAATATTTGTATTATGCATGCAAATTTTCTACAATTCATGTGATTGGTTTATAAAAAAAAATATTATAGGGTACTTTAATCTACGCATACTATTATAGTTACGATCTGAAGTCTGAAATTCTGATTCCTCTACCCATGATCAGATTCATATTGTAGTCTTTACGTTTGCGGCCCCAAGTGCTCAATTGTCGGGGATATGGGGGATATAAGAGTTGTGAAAATTTCCATAAAATATACATAGATCGAAAGCTATAGTCGGACGGAACCGACAGCAGGACCCCATACATATATATTAATTATAGAAAAATAGCAAATAAACAACTGGTAAAACATTGGCTTAAGAGAACATTTTCAAGATTTGCTTGAGGAGGGGGAGGAGGTAATCAGAAGTAAACTTCATCTGCTTAGGCAACACACAAATATAGTAGAACAAAAATTGTGTCTCTAGTTCTTATTCCGTGCGAGATCTAGTTGTTCATACAGACAGACGGACGGACAGACAGACTGACTCAGCTCATCGTCCTGATCAAGTATATACATTCTGTATGAGGTCTGCCATGCTTCCCTTTGCCAGTTACACACAAATGTCAAATGCACAGTTTAAACAGATCCTTTGGTACTTTTTCAAAGCACAAGGTCTAATAATAATGACAGTCACAGTTACAATTAGAGTTATCGTTGAGGATTACATCTAGGGATATACATAGACATTGGCAATTGCTACCGTCTGCAGAATCTGTGGCTAAGGGTTTTCTTTTTGGCAAACATGGATAAAAGTTCTACAACTACATATATATTAAACTTGTGTGTATATCTTCTAAATATCCTATATAATAGCATGTAAAACTGTTTAACCTTGCGTCTCCTTGTGAGCCAGGAGTATCTGGAGCTGCAACGTCAGACTTCGCGCCAACTGTAGCACCGCTCGGGCATTGTGCCGCTCGGCCATTTCTGTCAAGGAATAGAAGGAAAACCAGTATATAGAGAAGACTGTCCCGATGGAGAGCAGAGCGTCGTTCTTACCATTGAAGAACTTGATGACATCGGTAAAGTCCATGCTGTTGGATAATATGATGTCGCGATAGGTTTCCAGCAGCGCCAGCGCCAGGAATAGCACAAAGTGACCGGAGGCCATGTGCTTGGCCGCCCAGATAATCTCCCAGGTGGCAAAGACATCGTCATAGACCAGTTCACGCTTAAAGTCCAAGAGGAACCAGCGATAGCAGAAGTAGAAGTGCGTGTAGTCGCCATTCGAGTCCATCAGGTCATACATCTCCGAGTCTAGTATTTGAATGAGCGAACTAAAGACAGGAAGAAATATATATTACTTTCCCATTATCTCCAATAGATCATTCACACCCACCGCATATTGGCGAAATGCATATCCATGGCACCTCCACTGGGAAAATTCTCAATCATGCGCTCCATGAGCTTGGTGAAGCAGCTGTAGCTGAGCGCCTCATCATCGAAGATGACCAGGAGTGGAGCCACCAGATCACACATGCCCTGCATGTAGCCAACCTCTCGGTGCACCCACACATACGTGGATATCACATTGCGCAGCTTGTCCAGATTCTCGTTGGCGAAGTACCAATAGTTGCGATCGCAACGCTGCACGTCCTTCTCGATCCGGTGCAGATTCAGGCCAAAATAATCCAGCAAATCGCTCTGTAAAAGTATGAATAAAGTTTAAACGGAGAGCTGTTAAGGAAAGGGTAGTCAGTGACACTTACGCTGTAGACACCGCTATGGGAGCTGGCAGGGGAGGCGCAGGCAGACTTGGTAGACTGCAGTACGTCCAAATTTGGTGCAATGGCGCCACTCTCCGGTAGCTCCTCCAGTGGCGGCAGTTGGTCACTGTTGTCATCCACGTTCGGACTGCGCTCTGAAGTGGCTATGTCTAAAGAAGCATTCGTTATGATGACCGCCGCCTGTTGCGGCGGTGGCTTATTGAAGGCGTATTCGCCTTCGGATAGCTGTGCCTGCAGATCATCAGCGCTAAGGTATTCCGGACTAAGCACGCTGCACATATCGCCTGGATTTGGGGCACCACCAACGGTCTCATAGGAGGATGTCGTTGAAGCTGAGCAGCTCGGCTCTGGTTCTTTTTCCAAGGATTTGGGAACTCTCGCCTCATCAACTGCTGGTTGAAATTGCTGCGGTTGCTCCTGCTCCTGCTCCCGCTCCCGCTCCTCTTCCTCATCTAGTTCGTCTAGACCCTCGTCAACATGCCCGGAATCGGTGCTGGTCTTCATCGCACGAGGAATGGGCTTAACACTCAAATGCATAGCACTAGCTGTGGATGCCTCCTGGTATTGTTGCTGCTGTTGTTGGCGCTGTTCGTCGTCAAACTCAAGGTCACCCGGATCAGATATATCCGATATATCTTCAAACACTTCGTTCTCCAGCTCTCCACCAGCCTCAAGATCTGCAGCACGCACTGTCCGCTCATTGCCGCTATTGCTGCCGGAGCTGAGCTTAGCCACAGCCAGTGCCGTCTTCTCCTTTTCCCGCTGCTGCACAATGGCCTCCACTGCAAGCCACACACTCATTTGTGTCTCGTACTCGTGTTTACTGGTCTCGTCCAGCTTCTGTCGCTCCTCCTTTGTGCTGCCAAAGGCATAGTGCCCCAGCAGATATGGCCACACCTCCTTGCGCAGCTCCGGCTGCACACCACCAAAGTAGACCAAGCGGTAGAACTCCGTGGAATCACGCACAACACCATCCTCATTGATGGCCGTCCAGCGCTCCTTGGTAAGGCCTTGCTCATCGGCTTTCTCTTGAATGGGCAAAGAGAAGAGATTGCATTGAATTGATTGAGATTGATTACTATACTTACTTTCCGGCGTAATCTTATCATTGACAAGGCCCGACAGATGCGTCCGTACTGTCGATAGATGGCGACAGTAGGCCAGCCAGCCGTAGAAGGCGCGTGAGATGATCTGACGCCGCATTGTGGAGCAGACCATCTCAATACTGGTGCTCTGATTGTGCTGCTGGAGCAGCGGCGACTCCAGTGGATATTGATCAATAGACAGACTCTTGTTGGAGCAATCGCTGCTGCCAGTTGTGGAGCAGCTGCTCAATTGAGCACGCCGTGGCGTGCTGCGCACAAAGTCTAGTATGGAATGGGTCGCAGCTGAACAGCGGGGAGATAGATACATATATCCATAGAGTTTATGCCAAACACATGTAGGAACAATCGGATGAAATACTGCTTACCAAATTCCTCGTGGCGGCTCTTGCTGACAATCCGAAAGACGTAGTCGATGGGTGTTTCATCCACGGACTCCATTACCGATGGCAGAATACGGCGTCGCATGCTCTTCGGCCAGAGGAACATTTTGCCAATGCCCCGCTGTGACCAGAGCGGCGGATCGAGTTGGCCGTGCGGTAATAGACCTGTCTCCAAGCAGCTGAGGAACTGCTGCATATGTCCGCCCTCTGGGAAGTGTATGGGAGGACGCTGGACACCATCCTGACCTACAAGAATAACTGTGCCACCACTGTCCTCGCCACGGCTCTGATGACAATGCACATAGACAATCTCATCCACATTGATGTTCAGCGCATATGCCCAGAAGGTCTCTTTGTCGATTTCATCTTCCTCGGTGTCGTTGTAGCCATTCATCAGTTGATTGGGCGTCCATTTGATGGTCAATGTCTGGATGTGCTGATGCAAACTAAGGTAGCCCGGCATCAGCTCGGACACATCCTTGGGCAGCACATGCACATTGTTCTTGCCATAGAGCAACGTAGCCTTCGCATTCTGATGCAGTGACTCCACATAGTCCTTGGCCACACTGGCCGATGCCATTGACTTGAACGAACCGCTGCTGGCTTCATCCGAGCTGGTATTGAGGCTACGTTTGAAGTTTATAATCGCCGGTCTGGTGCACGTGGACGACGATCGACGACAGCTAATCCGATGTCGTTGCACCTGGAATTAAATATGTTAGAGAACAGAATCTTTCTCGAGAGATCTACAAGGTTAAATCAGCAGAACATCGGTTACTACGTGGTTCATACATATCAATGACAGAACCTGCACATAAAAAGCCAGGAAAGCTACAGTCGGACGCAACTGACAATTGGAGGCATATCACTCAATTTAAGTTCGCCTTTTTAATCTCTGATTTCTAGCTCGTTTTGATCGCGTTTAGGCTGATTTAGGATTGATTACAATCCTTTTTGGATTGAATTTATGCAAATCAAGAATACATATACATAATATACATATGTTTCCTGGTCTTTTCTTTTCTGCGTATTCTACTTCATATGGTGGTAGACGATAGAGGCTCTTGCAGTAGAAGTAATTGGTAGTCGTCTGGTATTGAGAATGGTGGAAATGAATGAAAAAAGACGTGAAGATAATGGACCGCTAGGAGATAATAGAACTGAAGCTATATATGTCAAATGAAAGACACTAATTAGAGGAGTTGTCTATGAGAATGGCCAGAATGGCGCTTTGGTAACCATTCCGAAATACCTCATAGTTTCAGTAGACACAATGTATTCGATTACAGATTAAGAAGGAATTAAGTATCGTACTGATATGGCAGTCTTGACGCTCTCTCACTATTACTTGCTTTCTTTAAATTATTTTGAACTATAAGTAGTCAACGGACTCCTCTTGTCTATGATAGCTTAGCCTGGCTTAAGTAGATTTCATATGACTTTGCATATAGTTCAATTCAGTTCTTCCCCAATGTATCCAGATTACATTCTTCTTATAATCCAGTTCTTCCCCAATGTATCCAGATTGCATTCTTCCCTCTCGGACTTACCAGCTCATCGGCATGCGGATCGGTCCAGTAGTGGTCAGCTGTTTTGGCGCGCGTGAACTCCAAAGCACAAGGACCCACCAGCAGGGAGCTGAGTATGGAACCGTAATCGGGATCAGCCACCAGAGAGTCGCGATCATAGTAGCTCTGGGCATTGCTCACCAGATATTCGATTATCTTGGTTAGCCGTTTCTCATAGAGTGCCAAGCGAATCCACAGATATCTACAGGACAGACAGGAAATCAGTTTACGCTGATTGGTTACGCAGAGGATATACTTACTTCATGCTGGCCAGTGACATGCTGGAGTTGCTGGCACTGACTGACACCGAGGCGGAAGCAGATGAGCCGGATGCTGTGTTGGCGTTTGTGGTAGACATGGAACTGTTGCTGCCTTTCTTGAGCATGGGCGGTCGATTAAAGCTGTCGCTGCTCGAAGATGAACGCTTATTGGGATCATTCGACTCAATATCCTGGACTAATTTGCTTATGTGCTCTGCCTCAGCACAGGTTTTGGCTATTTTATGCAGCAATGCTGTTGTCGATGAGGTCTTGAAGAGGCCCAGGGCTCGTCGTCGCAATCCCTGGCTCAAGCACGCCTCAACGGCGGCACAGAGCGAGGTCACCGAGCTGCTTTCCTCATGGACATACTTCTTGGTGACTGCCTCCTCCATAAGCTGTTTCACCTCCTTCTTAACGCTCGCAATGAGCCGCTCCTTGTAGTCGACGCCATCTGCAAATGCCATCAGGCAAAAGAGTCAACATTAACGTGCGGCTCCCCACAGGCTCTCCACCACTCTCACTCCTCTAATTGTGTGTGTGGGTGTGCGTGTATTTGTACACCACCAGCCACGCGAATCTCATAAAAGCAAACCCCGTGGGGCCTCAAAACGAAATCACGGCAACGACGCCTGTTCTTCATTGCCCCCATCGTTGCCCTGTCCATTGCAGAGTCTCTTCGGTCGTCCGTCGTCCGTCGTCCGTCTGGCCAGTTGCTTCTTGTCCACTGTCGCCGTTTCGCTCTGAAACTCAATATGTTCAACATGTGTTGACAGCCCTGCCCCCGCCGCCCCTCTTCCAAGCGCGAGGCAGCCATCAACACTACATGAAATTAAAGCATACGCCCCGTGTTGCCTGTCGGCGGGCAGCCCGCCTCGGCCTGCAAAGATCTGTGCATTCCACATGCCACTTGCTGCTTGCTACTTGCCACTAGCCACTAGCCACTCCTTCACCCCAGCAAGCAGCTCTTCGCATTGGCGCCCAACGTGAACGCTAATGGCATTTTCACTCAAAATTCATGATGGCTTCCGGCTACGTATAATTTCATTTTCATTAATTGCTCTCGGTTACCTCAAGCCAGTTCAGTGTGACCAGAGCAGAGCTCGAACGAAAAGATACACCCAGATACTGCTACATATACAGCTATGTAATCTCTGCAGATTCAAATATATACCTTACAACAGGTAAGGTTTAATGTACGCATTGAGATGCCGCAATATGTTGCAGCTATCGACTCCCGATGCACAGTGTACAGTGTCTCCTACATTTTATTACATAACTTTAATAACTGCTTTGCTTAAGCCTCGTATGCACCATCACGAATTTTCCCTCTCTAAAAGCATAGGTATGGAATTTTTTCCACACGGAATTGAATTTCTTGGTACGCAGCACCGAACAAATGTTTCATTATGCCTCGCTGCCACGCTGCCTCCGCTTTTTAACATTCTCTTCTTCATTTTTCATTACATTTCATCACATTACAATCCACACATACGAAATATATTATAGTTTCCGCGAACGAAATTTTCGTAATGGTGCATACGAGGCTTTAAAATAAAATGATATCTTATTTTTCGTATTTATATTCAGGGGAGCCACAGAAATCCAAAGCAACCGAAATCCGACCTTAGCTGGTTTTAGGTGACACAGAGCCATAATCAATTCAATTTTGTCTTCCCGAAGAAAAGGATCAATTCTCTAGCACTTTAATTTCTCATTTGCATGCATTTCGGCTGTCAGAACGCGAGCGTTCGTAAATTCGTAAAATAAACGAAGCGTGACGTCTATACATGTGAGAAAATCGACGGTGAGTGTCAAAGCAGCGCTGCTCAGCAAAGGAATTATGAGTTTTGGAAGCCACTGGTTTGGAAAAACAACTGATTTGACGTCCACACACCTTCCACTATCGCAACTATCGATAACTTTTCTGACGTTTATTTATGACATGCTGGGAACTTAAAGACGAAGGGGCAAACTGAGAATTTATGACAGCTGTTTTCTTATATGGAGTTCGTCATAAAAATGTAGTTTCCGCTCATCTGCGAACAGGCCTTAAGCACTTGCAGTAATTTCAAATACTTATTTTGTTTTCCAGCTAGTGCTGTACCTACATAGTACAGGATAAACCAGCACCTCTGCCAGAGAGCGCTCTCAGTTAATCTTATGCTGATGCTGGCAGCTTTCAAATGGAAGCACTTGCAGACATCGTGAATGCTAAATGAAATGACAGACAATTTGTGTGCTGCATGTAGAGCAGAGAAGAGACACAGATGTGGCACGAGGCTGGCGAAATGTGGCATGCGACATGTATAAATGTGACAGTCGTTTTAAAAGTGCTTAACTAACTTTCCCTCAACTAATGCCAAAATGCTCCAATTTATTTTACATAAATTTGTGAAACATTTATGCAGCAGTCAGCAGTCAGCAGTTGGTACAGCGGCAACAGGCAGTCAGCTTGCAACATCCAGGGGCCCACGCCACAGTCGCACAGTCACAGTGCGAATTAAAGTTGCGACTGGGGCAGGGTCATGTGTAGACGCAGCTGTTGCCACCACTGGGACAATGGGGCTGTGGGACAGTGGGACAGTGGAGCAGACCCAGCAGGATACTAAGGCCATTATGTATCGGTCTGGCGACAATACGCTGTCTGCCACACACTGTATATACCAGGGACGTGCAGCGGGAGGAGGGTGTAAAAGCAGGGTCAGTCGACGCCACATGCCATGTCAATGTGCAACATTTTCTTAAAGAGAACATGTTGCTGCCCGACTGGCGTCACATACCGTAAAACCAGCAGGAGCAGTATGTGATGCATGTCATGGAGCGGATGGGGAGGCGGTGCCAGTGGCAGTGGCAGTGGCAGGTGCAGGAGCACAGAATGTTAATGATTGTATTTAATTGCGGCGCTTTTGTTTCATGCAACATACACATTTGCCACACAGTTTTCTATGGCGCGTAATTAGAATTTAAATGTTGGAAAAAGCAACACGAATTGCTCTTCCTTTTCCTCTCTCGTCCCATCCTGTCACAGCAACAGGACAAAGTTTTTACAGCTCCATGTTGACGGCGAACCTGACTGAAATTACCCACTTGCACTGCACCTATTATACACACGAGTATGTGACTAATAAGTTTCTCCAAGTGGCAAAAAAGACGCGAAAGAGCACAAAAGGTTTAGGTATTACTTAAGCTGTCTATTGATCCCTTTACACCATTCTTCTCAGCATCTGTAATAACTAGATATACTAAACTTGGACTTTGAAACATCTGATATCTTGTGTTGATCTTCCTGACATCATACAAATATGATTAGCAGCATAATTCTCACCACACGCTTTATACTAATTGACACATCTTATGTAGTAAATACTCTAGGGGGCTTCGCCTGTAATGATGTAACAACATAATGTTGTAATGATGTAATGATGAAATATAAATATAAATCTACAAGAGGGCTTAGCCTCCTGCGTCCTCGCGAGACAACGCAAAACTCCGGTTAGACGGCGTATAGTATACAGCTAACTTTATCAAAATTTGGCGTCTCTATCTTTTACAGTTTCTAAAATCTGCATGTTGCACCGATTGAAAATGGGTAAAAGGGGTAAAACTTTGTGCAACTGTATGTAACTGGCAGAAGGAGGCGTGGCGGACCCGACAAAGTGTATATACTCTCGATCAAGATGACGAACGGAGTCAAACCTATCTGTCTGTAGAGACGCGCAGATGTTGGAAACTGTAAAAGCTACAGACATCAAATTTGGATCAAGTTAGGCGTATATATGTACTATATATATACATATATATAATACTAATACTAACACTAATATACGAGTACACATTCAAATACTGACAAATATGCACACACGCATACATACCCGCAATAGCAAAAAAATTTAAAATTACTTTAAAATTTTCCTTTTTTATACCTGTGTTATAACAATAAATCAACCTATATTCTCTATAGTGCATATATATATTTTTTCCTTAATTCAAGTAATGATAGACTTTAGCCTAAATGTTTATTTTATTTAACCCTTACACCTAAGTATTTCAGTTTAGTCTTTACAATTCCCTTCTCGATAACTTTATTGTTAGAGATCTTGGTGCACCACAATACCAAATGAAATGAAACGTAATGAATAAGTGCAACTATCACATACATAAGTAGTATGTAGATAATAGTTTGGTCTGCTGTATGTACACTCGACATTGGCCCGCACAGTGTGGCTAACTTAACTTTCGAAATCGCTAAACCTAATGCGAGCATCCTCATGGAATGAAGGTTGCATGTCATGGCATACGAGCAAAGCCCGCATGTATAGTATAAAAATAAACACATGTCCTTTCAAACTGCACAAAATTGCGCACCTCAAAATGAAAGTATTATATATATAGATGGAGCTATAGATATATATAGAAATTCAATCTACAATCATCGTAAATTCATTAGGGCCTGGCATAAATACCAAATTGATGACTCAAATGAGTCTAAACAATGCCTTTAACTGAGCAGAAGTAGAGCACAAGTAGAAACAGGCATGCGCTAAATTTTAAAATAAAGCTCGCATATTTCTATTTTAGTACGCGAGATTTCAGCTCTTTTCCTTTTTCGCCTCTTCATCTTTCTTCACATTATTTATGAGGGGGAATAAGGACTTAGCTATTTGCTTTTATTTTGGGTTGTCGCCGCAAAATGATTTGACCCTTGAATGTCATGACTCAGCTGCTCGGCTTGACCCTCGCACACCGTATGCACACCTAAATTATGATGCACTGAGCGAAATAATTTTGCATTATTTCCATTACATCAAAGAACCCTGGCAATTTAAAGTTAAATTTATAATCAGTGTTATCAATCTATAATACTTGTATATAATATATAATTATAGATAACTTTTGCCCAAAAAATGGTATTCAAAGAGATTAAAAAAAAGTGGATATTATCAAAGTAATGTCAATCACAGTCACAAACTATTCTTCTTAGATTCCATTTCAAAAATTTGAATATACGTTGCTTATAATGCTTAGAGTGTTCGGAGCGATTTGAAGCGGATAATAAACACCGGAGGTATCCGATAATCAACAGTTTATGAGCTATAATTATACAATTTTCAAATGCTTACTAATTTTTTTCTGTGTAGTGCAGTGTATATATACTCTATGTGTATTTATTAGTCTTTTATGTAACTGTTCAGTTGTTTTATCAAACTGACAGCAACATATTTTTATAGAATTAAGATAAACACTTAATTAGGCACAAACTGAGCGTACGGACTATTTTCTATTTTTTTTTTTTTGCTTTTTCCGCTTTTTTTGTACAGTTCTATTACGTTTGGGATTCAACATCTGTTGCCTTCGTGTTGCTGCTGCTTTAGCTGCCGCCAAATGAGTTTCGCTGGGCCAATCTTATCAACAAGGACAGACAGAAAACCTGCATAAAAATTACTAACTCCGACACACAAAGACTCGCCACTGTGTGTGCGTGTGTGTGTGTGTGTGTGTGTATGTGGTGCTCATATTGCTCATTAATTAGAGTCAAGCGTATTGTACATGTATTGTATTTTAGCAAAAGTACAGTACAAATCGTGAGTAAAGGACAGTGTTTCCATTTCAAATGCCACATTTTACTCGTAAAGTAAGTGTAATTAGTAATGTTGCAGAGAAATAGAATTAAGTGATTTAAACTGTAACATTTGAATTTAATAGTAGACTTAAGATTACAGCCCTGAATAGTATCGATAAGAACTTATAGCTTGCAACACTGTTTAGTATCGATAAGATCGTACACGATATCGTTGAAATGAGATATCGACGCTTAGTCGTAAAATGAATTGGAAATTAACTCGATTGTTCTCATAGGAAATAAAATACAACTGCTACTGCTATACTCTACATATATTACTCAAATACACTATTGCCAATAATACAACACCTTTATCAGTGTATTCACTTCGTAAGAAATTATCGACTCAACAAGTAATAGTATAATATATAATGAGCAATGTCTGCTGTGGCCTTTAGATAGTTTATAGAGATTACATTAAGTAAATACTTGAATTCATTCAATAGAGTCTTCACTGTACGCCTGTATGCTTGTAAAAAATGCGTATGAAGTCTTGTAATCGTCTATGTACTACACACAAACTGCATTAGCATTATGCCAAATGGCAGCTCAAAACAGATGAAACCAACCGAAATACGGCGAAACAAAGCGCAAAAGGAAATGAAGAAATAGGCAGAGAAATGTTTGCACATATTTGCTGAGAAAGCAGTTTTTGACGTGACAGCTGTTGTATTACTCAGGGCTTAGGCTTAGGGTCCACTCACATTCCGGCTGTCGAAAGGGTTAAGGGTTGCGAATACCCGTCGTATTCATTATAGTAAATCGCGTAGGATGCGCATACTTTCGTACTGCATTTTGACATTGATTTCCATTTTGATTTTGGTTTCGATTTTGATTTGCATGATGGCATTTCGCATTTCGCATTTTCATTATTTGCTTGGCTTAATTAGAAATTCAATCGCTCTGTCGATTGCTGTCTGTGTGTGAGTGTGTGGGTGTGTGCCTAAGTGCGTGTGTGTTTGCGTGTGGGCGCATTGCAATTCCATTTTCAATCTGAATCCGGATCTAAATCTGAAGTCGTAACCAAATGCAAACGCCGCACATTTGCCTGAGCAACTTCCGAGTGCCACCAGCAATCCGTGTTCTCTGTGGACCAGAAACGTTTGAGATATTTAATCCCGTCGTTTAGTATAATGTACTTGACATTGCCAACAACTGCATAAGGTCAAAGTGCACTGTGCGAATAGCTGCAATTACACCAACGTGCCAATCACTGCAACTGCAATTCAAATTACAAAACTAATTGAATTGTATGTGCAACTCGAAATAGATTATCTTATTCTGAATAACATCCATCATCCATCCATACATATACATACATAGCACTAGGGGGCTTCTCCTTTGCATTCTCGCTTCGCTTCCCCCATTGCCTGCGGAACCGCTAACTTTCTAATATTCTCATTTTCTCATAATCTTATTTTCGCATACTCTTATGTTCTCATACATATTCGCATCTTCTCATTTCCTTAAATTCTCATTTTCCCATATTTCTATACTCGAATATTATAATTTTCTCATATTTTTACAAGCTGTACTTTTAAAAAGTAAAAAGGGTCTATTAAGTTTGCGCAGACCCCATAAAGTATATATATTCTTGATCTGGATGAGGAGCTAAAAAAAGACTAAGAGCTCCAATAATCATGAACTATGTTCAAAGATAATTCTTGCAGAAAAGCTTATAACTTAGTTAGGAAAAATCGTTTCCCATGTAAATGGGTGACTATTCGCTTGTACAGATACAAACTCGTGTAAGACAGACGATTTTGCTAGCAATACTGTTGTTGTTGGCGATTTTATCAAGCTTTTGTTATAGTTGCTGCCCAGTGAGGCAAATTGATTACTGAATATCTCCGGTAATTATTATCCGATTGAGCTAAAATTCACAGCATAGATAAGGGTAAGTGTAAGCTACTTGTATCTTTAAATTGTGGTTGCTGGGGTTTTTTGCAGATAGAGGAGAAGGAAGCCATTGGTTATCTCAGCTATCATCTCGCAAAAATATGAGGCCGCTATGTCTTACCCTTTGGACTGTGCTTTGATAGTACTACCCAATCAGTCAGTCAAGACAAACTACTTAATGTATATAGATACATGATTATTAAAGTAAAAGAATCGTTTTAATATCATGATGTATGCTCATATCAAGAATTGTCTTTTATAAATAAGTAAAAATGTTAACCGTTCAAAAAGATTTCATATTTGATTTCCAAATTAAGTTCGAAATTGCTTAAATCTACTTGGCATGTTTCTTCCTCTCTGTTCTAATCGTGCAGTGTTTATTTAATGCAGTGAGAGAAAATACTTGCATACCTCAATAAAACATTTCAGGTGTCAAAAGTTTAATAATACAGAAAAATGGTTGATCTAAGAACGAAGTTGTACATTTAATTTGTGGGAAAATGTGCTGTGGTATCCGACATTTGAACTCATTTTGATTAAGCATGTTATTTGCTACATTATTCATTCCATAATGAACATTTTGCTGACTCAAGCTTCTTTGCTTCGATTAAAATCAATTACACACTCATTGATTGAATCTTGAGTAAGTAAAGATAATGAAACCTGCTCGACCCTCTCGCACCCAAATGCTGCTCTTTATTGTGTAAAATTAATGATGGCCAGACAGTGTACTATAGTATATTTTTAATTTTGATCCTTGGCTGCCAGAGTATGGCAACAGTTTTAATATCAGCGTCGTCAAGAACTGGTCAGGCGTGCTGATGACAGGACATGTGTGATGTGTTGAGTCGACATGCGTAAGACTCTGGCGACACTGTCGTTGACAGTAAGACCATATTTTGAAGCTCTTTATGGGCTGTTCGACGCACACGCAGCCCAAAAACGTGCAATGACGATGACGATGAAGATGACGATGACGATGACTATGTTGAATCCTTTGCACTCACGGAAGAATAAAAATAAATAAATAAGTACATACGTATATAACACGCCTGTGCTCTGTAACTGTCAACTAGAGTCCTGCGTGAGTAAGGACTCGACACAAAAAGACATTTTTATTTCGCTTAATCTCAACTGTCTCCTAGCTGGATTTTTGCTGGAACTCAAGCTTTCAGCTTGAAATCGTAATGGAATCTGGGAAGAGATGAACCTATGTGATATGTATGTGATAAAATCCTTTCATATTTTCATATAATTATATTACTTTTTGATAAATAAGTTTGAACTTCAAATAAGTATAAAACTTTCCTTTGCTTCATTATCTCATCAGACATTTACCTATAGGTAGAATAATCAAGTCACTAAACCAAATATCGATATCCCCTAATATCGGTATTTTCACCTTTCTGTACAGTAGCGAACCGCACAGTTCCCTTTGCCCTGTATATAACATTTAGGCATTGAAATATCCTTCATCGTTGTTAGACTTAATCAAGTTGTGGGCCAACTCCTCCAAATCAAGCCAACAACTGCAGCGAAAACTCTCAACAACTCTCGGCGTGCTGTGCGTGCGGTTTTGTAGCCTCTTTGTGGTGGGTACTCAAACGACCGACGACGCCCTTGTACATCCTGGGACGCCTACGTTATTTGAGTTGAGTGTTGAAACATAAACAAACGCCCACATGCATTTGCCATACACCAAAACGCCGTATACTCCGTATACGCCGTATACGCCATTTGCCATTCGCCTGGTCGTTATTTAGGCCCTTTATGTATGTTGGGCCAATTGGCTTTCCATTCATAAAAGTTTTACGCGCTGCGTGGATTTATGTAATGCATATTTATAAAGTAGTTAAAATACCGTTTAACCACATAACCATGCAACCAGTTGGATAGCACCAATGGACCCAAATCTGAATTGATGCCAATTCTGATAGACCGACAGATGTCAGATTGCATTCAGGTATCACAGAGTGAACGCTAAGCGAAGAAATAAAAGGCCAAAGTTGCTGTTGAGTTTTGATCTACAATCATATTGAGTTACAGATGAAATGCAGTACCTAATATAGTATAAGGCGATGGCAAAACTAAGAGCACTTGCTGAGCATTAATTGGTCTAAGCTCTGCTTAAAATGCACGCTTACAAGTGTAGCAATCATAAACAGTTCATGCAGTTAGCCACAGAGCTGTCCAATTAGAGTGATTACTGTCGAAATTGCCATTTTTTGGATAGCATCGACATTTTCACAGTGAAATATACTGATTTGAGCTATACTTAACTTATATTGACTTGATATTGACTCATTGACCGATCAGCTATTACTCGCTCGAAAACAGTAAGTCTAACAATAGCATGCACAAAATGCATACACAAATGCATAGATACATACGCCTGTACATATAAATATACGCTCAAATACAAACTATATCCAATGCATACGCATACAAGCATACCCGCCATCAAAAATCACGCATACACCCGAGTTGTCAATGCCAGAGAGTACTCTCTATGTCGGTGGGCTTAGCGGACATTGCATACTTTAGAGCTGTGATACTGTATTGAGTTTGAATTATATATATTTGTCCGTTTTCCTACTTTCTCTCTGTAAGAGCTTAAATTACTTAGCAATATATGATAAAAATTTGTTTGAATGCCGCTAATAAGCGTTGTCCGTTGTTGTTTTGTGTGTCTTATGGTCTAAAATGTATGTTCAAACTTTCAGCTGAAAGCAGTGTTTGTTCCTGTGTGTGAGGCTTAGAACTTAGCGGATCACTTAGCCAAATCCCACTCACAGCAAAGAAAGTTGAGAGCAGGTGGAAGGCAACCGTGTATTAAGTAAAAATTATGGACTTAATGCTATGGGATTATGTTTTTCCCATCTATAAACATTTCCACTTTGAGTGCTAAATCCATCGATAAAAATGTTGAAATGGGATAATGCAGCTGGTGGATTATTTAGGATTTCGCAGACAATCTAACGAGAGTATTTGCCATGAGAAGTTGTGAATTGAACTCGAAGCAAGTTGTGAGAATGCAGCTGTAAAATTTCACACAATTCTTAGCCATTTCAATTGAGTTGAATTCAATACAATTCAATGAAGAGATATTTACTTAGAACTGTATAAGGAATACGTACGTGTACATGAATATGGAATATGATTATTATGAATAATGCGAGTGTTGTATGAGTATTTCGAATATTAAGTACCTGCAGTTGTTTGCACCATTTTGTTTGCCCTAAAGCTGCGAAGCTTTTTAGGGTTTACACACGCGCCCGTTAAGTATAGCGATGTGTATGTAAATGTGTGTGAAGCAACGTGTGCGAGTACGGGATGTGTGTGTGGTGTTGAATGTACTGTATTATACAGTACACAGTATCTGTGTCTCGCTGTGTCTGTGTCTGTGCCTGTGTCTGTCTGTGGCTCTAATTTTGCTTGCGCTTTCTGTTTTATTTCCGCGTACAACGCTGCGTATGATTAATTTCAGTGTACGCACGACGGACTGAACAACAACAACAAGAACAACTAATAATAAACTAGAGTTGTTGCTTTCGCTTTCGCTTTCACTGTTGCGCTATTCCTTCGCCCGACTGAACGGCCTTATTTACAAGTTGCTGCTTCAATGCGTTTTTATAAATAATTTGGCATGCTGCCGCTGGGGAGCAACGCTCGCCTGTGGTCCTGTTGCTATTGTTGTTGTCATGTTGCCATTCTCCCACTGAAAAGAGTAACTAGACGGAGCTGACTGACTACGACTGACTATTGCTGTGGGTTGAAGCTTCTAAATGCTTATTATCTGCTATATTTGCGAGCGCGTGTGCTTGGGTTGTGTGTGCCTGCGTGTATGTAGGTGCGTGTGTGTGGTACGTGCGACTGTATCTTTTTGTAATTCTCTGTGCTATTATTTTTTATTATTATTGAGCCAAGCGCAACGTCCTCACGCGAGCAGCTGAAAAGTAAAACTAAAAGCAGTCAACGAAGTTTACAAACGACGAAGCTGTTGCTGTTGCAGCCAGCCAGCCACATGCCGATGTCAGCCCCTCTGCGGCACTGCCACATTGCCCTAATGCCTCCCTGCCGCCCTGCCAGCCCTTCTCCCTGCTCCCTGCTGCCTGCTGCCTGCTGCCCGCTGCCCGCTTGCCTGTTGTCACTTTCAACGCTTTTCAGAAGCTTTTTGCCATGGCTGTGCGCGCTTCCCTTTGGCCAGTGCCGTCTCGCTTTCACGCATGCCATACACTCATCTGTGTGTGTGTGTGTGTGCGTGTATGAATATGTATATATGTATGCGTGCGATGCTGACGTTGAAAATCTTGCCACAAGCAACAGGACAAACTCTGCCCGGCTCTGACTTCCCCACCCGCCGCTCCCTTTGCCCTCCTGCTGCTCTGGCCACGGGTACGGCTCCGACTCCGGCTCCGGCTCCGGCTTTGGTTATGACTATGGCAGTATGTATGGCAGCCGCTACAGCTCTGTCGTCCTGCCCTAAATTTGGCAGCTGCTGCCGCTGTTGCTTCGCATTTGCGAGTGTGCGCTCTGCGTTCTCTCACCCTTCCCATTTGGCCCATTTGGCCCGTGCCCGTGAACACGTTCCTGCGCCTTTGTAACTCTCTTCTGGTGCCTTCCTGTTGCGCGTCTGGCGTCACTGGCTCCGGATGCCTAACCTGCACACTGTGAATAAGTGTGTACCAAAATATTCAGTTCGAGCCTTGACGTCTGCCCCAGAGTAACCAAAAAGAAATAAAGCAAAAAAATAAAGCACTGAGCTGTGTTACGTTCTGTTTCTGTTTCTGTTGTTTTATTGCACAGTTCTATTGAAATCACTGAAATCACACAAACGAGAGTCTTGATTCGTAGAAAATCGAATGCTCCCCACAGACAATATCGATTTCTTTGATAACAAAGTGTAAATTCTCCTCTAGCGAATTCTCTTTACGCTAGTTTTGAATCAACCTGAGAAAGTATACAAATCTTTTATAGACTACATATGAGTAAATATATACTTTAAGTAAACTATTTCAGCACACCGGAAATACACCTAACACCTAATTGGCACTCGTGTATGAATCCAGAAAAAGAGAAGAGGTCTAGTTGTCTTTCGGCTTACGGGTCAAGGTCTTGGGGAATCGGGCATTTATTTATCCATGGTTTTCCTTGCTTTGACGTCTGAAAGTCAAGTCGTTTGGGAATTGAAGAATTCAATTGTCAATATATCAACCGACCGATCGGGGGATCTATGCTCTAGGAGGTTATCAGGTCTGTTCCCATTTTCGAAATCGTTCAATCGATTTACGTTTTCAAAAAATGGGTATCCTAAATTCGATGTATCTTTTTCGAGAAATGAAAATGTTTATTGTACCTACACACGAAGCTAATCTATTTCGAAATGGACCAAATATGAAGCTAATCGAAAACGACGAATTGAAATTTGGAACCCCATTTTTTTCAAAAATTAAATCGATTGAACGAATTCGAAACTGGGAACAGGGTTGTATGATTCGTTGTTTACTGCATTTTTCAGAAAATTCAAGGGTTAAGTTATCCAGAGATTGCAAGGTGCCCTACAATTCTAGTTGGATAGAAGAGACCTTGTCAAGAGACCTTGCCAAGGGATTAAAGGTTCAAGTTGTCTAATTGTTACACAGTGTTAAGAATAATATCTACTTCGAGAGGAATTCGGTTCTAGACTCCGCAAACTGTAGTGTATATAATTACATATACGAGTTCATTCAACAGTCTTAAACATAGCCTTTAAGCATTACGAGGTAGGGTATACGCAAGGTATATGACTGACTGATGACCACAAGGCACAATCTACGATACAACAAGCAGTTAAGAATACGAAAATTTCCTGGAAATCTGAACTTACCAAAGCTGTGTTTCTGGAAGCTAAACGGTTGTAATCCGTTTCCGTTTACTCTGCGCCAAAATGCCAATTGACTAGTTAGCTGTTGGTGGCTTTACTTACATACCTGTTAATCGGATCTGCGTGTTCAAATATAGTTTATGGATGTGTATATTGGAAGTATTATTCACCAATTCGCAATCTCTTTACGGGCTCCAATTGAAACAATGAATTCGATTTGTGGTGTTTTGTAAACAATATAGCATATTTCACATTTATTTGTATCTCATTTTTCTTTCTTTGCAAATGTATATATATTTGTATGTATATATGTATATACTTATATATTCGTGTATGAATGATGTAATTATATGTTTGTATATATACGGTATATTCACTAGCTTTCGCTGCTTTGTTCATTTAATGAGTACGCACACATTTACTAATACGTTTGTATATGTATGCGTAGCGGATGTGTGGACATCTAAGTGTATCCGTTAGCTTTAAAACAATAACATGCAGACCACACCCGACTGACACTTTCGCCGACAAATCCACCGTTAATACTCATTTCTATAGCATACCTCAAGGCGTAGCCATATTTTGACCTCATACTCAAAAAGGTACAAGGTAGCTGACGTATTAACTTGGTTTGAATTGCAGCAGAAGCTTCAGCCGGGAGAGTCTAATAATATCTATAATATTTGCATATATATGTATATGTATAAACGTACTCACTAATTGTATGTAAATGTATATATAACTTTGGTTGCGTGTGTTTTATTTGTTGCTGTAGTTGAAGTTATTGTTGTTGTTGTTTTAACGATCTACAAACAATACTTTTAACACGATTATAACGAGCATAGAGATACAGAGTGTTAGAGTTCGTATAGTTTAGTCTGGTATCAAAAGTTGTTCCAAATCTAGCATGCCCCTCCTTCACTCTAGCTCTAGCACTCTATGTGTGTCTGTATATTTATTTATCTATATATATATATGTGTGTGTATATAGCTTCATCGCCTTATATGTTATTTTATATACATATATATAGAGTACATATGTATATATGGTATATATAATTTCTTTAGCGCTTACAAAAATATCAATATTCAAAGAAGCAACAAGAAATCACATTAAGTTTTTTCGTTTCTCGCTTATTACGTTATTTTTGTTCTGTTTTCCTTTTGGGGTGTTTCTATACACAAAAAGCGTGCTACTCGCATTTAATTTAGTTATATCCATGTATGTATATATATATATGTGTGTGTATATAGCTTTATGTACTACACTTGTATGTAACACCACCTTTAGCCCTTTCATAGTGGAGGGAGTTCTTGATGCGCCTGCACTGACAAATAAATAAATAAAATAATACACAGCAATAACAATCATAGTAATACCCGATAGTATCAATAAAATCAACAGAGAACCGTGCGCTGGCCATGTTGACGCGACTAGTCCATACCCTGTACCAAATTGTACTTTGGTAATTGTCTATTAAAGCTAGAATCTAATGTTGAAGCTATGATCTAAAGTTCGCGTTTGACATCATTTTAAACCAACGAATCGTTAGATTAGACACAAACATTGCAAATCAAGCGGAAATAGAGGTTATGTTTCCAATTCGCTTTAAATTTAAGAGTAGATACAAAAAACTGTTCGTTTCACAATTCCAAAAACAATATAAATTATATTTTAGAAATTAGTTCGCCTCTATATTCTTAATCTAAAAAAAGTATAAAATCTTTGCTCATTTTTGGTTCTGTAAATTATAATGAGATATATGTAGTTGAGTTCTAAAACTTATGTTAATCGTTAAACGTTTCATAGCCGAAAAAGAGAGGTGTTGACGAAACCGTTAGTATAAGCGACTAGCTAACAAAAACCGAACCCGTAATCGATATTTAAGTCGAGTGTAATTATTTATTTAAGTTCAAATTAAAACAAAAAACTAAAGAAAAATATATTTAAAAATGATACAAATTTAAAAACTAAACAATCATAAGCAAATTCTTAAATAATATGCACATATATGTATATGTATATTTGTATATACATTTTTGTTTCTTGTTAACTGATCGTCCACAGGGTATTCAAATGCCTGAGAGTATTTGCAACGATATTGGTGGAAAGTAAACTTAGTTGTATCGTCCTTTTCCACATGGTTATATAATATTTATAACTACGCATGCTAATACATATTCTATAGTACTTCATTACAGACCAACCGTGCAATATGTTCCTTAATTTAATTAACATAATCAACATTATGTGATTCATTATCATATGTTTCACAAGCAAAACAACAGTTTATCATTATAACATTTCACATATAACATAAATCTATGTTCAATTCTACACACCAAAGCAACATTAGCCAATTGAATTCGACTTGAAAAATACCCTTCACTATTCGCTCTGACGAAAGTAAATAACAGTATTCATAGACAGATAATGTACATAGTATATAAAATATATAAATAAATAATAGTATTCATTTCGTTACTGCCACATTCTGCTACCTCTCTCCCAAGGGTTTTGATTTCCTCCCCTTCCATTTACTGAATATTCACCTGCCGCAATGAAGATACCACGGAAGTCCTTCTCATTGCTGATATCAGAATTGGAACGTTCCACTGGCAAAACCAGTACAAAAGCAATACGTCCCGCCCTTTCATAGCTACAGACCATGACTGAGCTTGCTAGAATGGCACCTGATCGTCGGAATGGAATAATGGAATGATAAACGACGAGATGATAGTAACTAGAGCCACTCGCTGAATGATAATGCAGTGTGAACGGATCTCAAGTTAATATTGAGAAGAAGATGAGTACATTAGGTGACGCTTTTGTATGGACCGCACGATACCATCACAGGTAGTTACGTTACAGAAAATTCCACCATGAAATGTATACTTGATGTATACAACCGTCAATAGGGATCAATCTCACCACTACTAAGATTAGAGAACTCGTAATATGCATGCCCTGAATCCGGTTGGATGTCGAATATCATCATCAGTGTATCTCAGTTTATAAAAGAATGTCAGGGAGAGCAATCATCGAGCTTCTTCGGCTGGTTTAGAATGTCTGCTTATGAAAGTGCCTTTAAATATATTATAGTATATACTAAGTGTTTGTAGTAGTAAATATAAATGTTGTTACGTGTTCTATGCACTTTTGTGTTCGTTCTCCTCTTATCTCTTCCACCGTATTCACGGTATGTTTGTGTTTTGTTCAGGTCACTACTTTTCTTAAGTTGCATTTACATATATTTGCGTTTGTCTATGACTAAATGTTTTTCTCTATCTTAACATTCACGTATTTACGTTAATTTCTGCTTAACTCTTCATGCGAACTTAGTGTTAATAACGTGCCGAGGTAATGCGCTTGTAAGACGATTCCACGATGGTTATTTGTATATGCGATTGGCCCCGTCGTGTGGGCGAAACTGTACATATCGCTGCTCAGCTGTTTGCTGGCAATCGATAGCTGATAACCGATAACTGCTAATCTATAACTATATAACTAACAACTGATCCAGTAGACCGTTCAGTTTCAGTTTCTAACAGTGAATTTCTACATGGTTTACATATAATAATCAGAGACAGCAATAGAGCTGCCAAATTAACGATACTACTGTCGCATAACTGTATAAACATATCAATACTTTGGGTGTACCTACCGACAACAGTGAACACTCCTCTCAGAGCACATATACACTTTAGAATCCCAGAATCATGCAAAATAATCAAGACACATAAGACTGACTAACTCAATTATTGTAGCGTAATAGTGTGCCACTATTAGGTGTATTAGGTGTGTATATGCTCCTTCCACCATTACTTCAATACTGTTTTGGAAGTGCGGATGCTTCACATTGCATACGTATGCAGAATTGATAACCAAAAACAGATCAGAGGCGATTACAGAGTGTACTATGTATGCGATAGTTGTTAACAATAGACTACTCACTACAGCGACACGCACGGACACACACGCACACACACACATGCAGGTGGCTAATATACTACTCGAATCCAGTGAAGCGATCTAGGTCATTCCGATTTGCAGTTCCAGCTTCACTTCGGTAGTTCCTAGTTCTTATTTCTTTTCAATTATTGTCTGCAACTGCAGAACGAGACTACGCGACAGCTGTAGCACCGCTTGGGCATTGTGATGCTCGGCCATTTCTGTCAAGGAATAGAAGGAAAACCAGTATATAGAGAAGACTGTCCCGATGGAGAGCAGAGCGTCGTTCTTACCATTGAAGAACTTGATGACATCGGTAAAGTCCATGCTGTTGGATAGTATGATGTCGCGATAGGTTTCCAGCAGCGCCAGCGCCAGGAATAGCACAAAGTGACCGGAGGCCATGTGCTTGGCCGCCCAGATAATCTCCCAGGTGGCAAAGACATCGTCATAGACCAGTTCACGCTTAAAGTCCAAGAGGAACCAGCGATAGCAGAAGTAGAAGTGCGTGTAGTCACCATTCGAGTCCATCAGGTCATACATCTCCGAGTCTAGTATTTGAATGAGCGAACTAAAGACAGGAAGAAATATATATTACTTTCCCATTATCTCCAATAGATCATTCACACCCACCGCATATTGGCGAAATGCATATCCATGGCACCTCCACTGGGAAAATTCTCAATCATGCGCTCCATGAGCTTGGTGAAGCAGCTGTAGCTGAGCGCCTCATCATCGAAGATGACCAGGAGTGGAGCCACCAGATCACACATGCCCTGCATGTAGCCAACCTCTCGGTGCACCCACACATACGTGGATATCACATTGCGCAGCTTGTCCAGATTCTCGTTGGCAAAGTACCAATAGTTACGATCGCAGCGCAGCACATCCTTCTCGATGCGATGAAGGTTTAGACCAAACTGTTCTAGCAGTTCGACACTGTAAACTCCGCCATTGGAGCTGGCTGGAGAGACGCAGGTGGATTTTGGCTCCTGTAGAGCATCCAAAGAGGCAACGACAGTGATGTCGTCATTTAGGGGTGACATGAGGCTCGTTTTCCGCGATGTTAACTCTTCGGTGGGTTCGTCGTCGTTGCCTTGCGCATCGAGATCATTAAGGGAAGCCGCTTCAGTGATGATGACTGCGGTAGCTGGATGTTCCTCATCATGACGGACATCGTCAGCACTGTGGAATTTGGTCATTTGACCGCACAGATCCGCATCGGTATCGGCATCGGCATCGGCATCAGCATCAGTCTCTGCCTCCTCCTCAGCCTCAGATTCGTCAGCTATCTTGGTCTCTTCTTCTGCTTGACCCTGAGTGTCTGTTTCCGTGTCATCTAGAACTTTAACATCTGCGAGATCGGCAAACTCATTGCCCACCGTCTCATAGCTGCTGGTGGAGGGTGAACTCTTTATACTCAGCATTAGAATATTGCCACCGACATCAAGGGTTAAACCTAAATCCGCTTCAGTTTCGGAATCAGCGAAACAATTCTCTTGCAAACGTAACGGTTCCATGTCATCAATGTTCTGGAATTCCAATACAACCTGCTCGCTCAGCTGTGAAGGTGACACTAGGTCCTCCTCTTCTGGTCGTTTGTTCTCATCTTGTTGTTCCTCCTCCACTTCCTGGGGCTGCTGTTCTTCCGCCTGAGCCTGCTCCTCCACATCAGTAAGGGGATGGTCATCGAACTCATCGCCAGGATCAGAAATATCTGAGAAGTCGTTGTCATCGAATACATCGTTCTCACCCTCGTCCAGCTCGACATGAGGTAAACATCTGTTGCTTATGGGCAACAACTCGTTCTTAGAGCTGTTAGCATTGGCTGCTCGTCGAGCCTGCTCTGCACTCAGCTTGGCCACGGCCAATGCTGTCTTCTCCTTCTCCCGCTGCCGTATGATCGCTTCAACTGCCAGCCACTCACCCATTTTGGTTTCATAGGAATGTTTGCTGGTCTCGTCCTGCTTCTGCCGCATCTCCAGGGTCGAACGAAAGGCGTAGTGACCCAGCAGATACGGCCAGACCTCCTTGCGCAGCTCCTGCTCTACTCCCCCAAAGTAGACCATGCGATACACTTCTAGCTCGCCAGAGACAACACCATCCACATGCATTTCTTCCCACTTCTGCCTGGTTAGCCCATCCTCATCCGCAGCCACTGATGTAAGGAACACAACATATAAGAGTGGGCAACATTCTACATTAACAATAACCACTTACACACTGGACTCGTGCGACCATTGACCAGTCCAGAGAGATGAGTGCGCACCGTTGATAGATGGCGACAGTAGGCCAGCCAGCCGTAGAAGGCGCGCGAGATAATCTGGCGACGCATTGTGGAGCAAACGAGTTCAATGCTGGCCGTTTGACTGGCCTGGATCAGGGGTGGATCGGGATTGCTGCTTTGATCAATGGACAGACTCTTGCTGGAACAATCGCTGCTGCCAGTGGTGGAACAGCTACCCAGATGCTTGCGCCTTGGACTTGAACGGCCCAGCTCCAGTATGGGATGTGTGGCCACTGAAAAGAGAGTCATTATTAACTCTTTTTTAGCTGTAAAGCTGACGCCAAAACCTACAGAACTCCTCGTGATGACACTTGCTGACAACACGAAAGACATAGTCAATTGGCGTTTCATCACAGGACGATTCCATCACCGAGGGCAGAATGTGCCGTCGCACGCTCTTTGGCCAGGGGAATAGCTTCCCAATGCCACGCTGCGACCAGAGCGGTGGATCCAGTTGCCCATGCGGCAGCAGACCCGTCTCCAAGCAGCTAAGAAATGCCTGCAGGTGTCCCCCTTCCGGGAAGTGTATGGGCGGACGCTGTACCCCATCCTGACCCACCAGGATGATGGTGCCACCGGTGTCACCGCCACGATTCTGATGGCAATGCACATAGACAATCTCATCCACATTGATATTCAGAGCGTAGCCCCAGTAGAAGCTATTGTCTGTATCAACCGTATCGTTGTAGCCATTCATCAGCTGATTGGGAGTCCACTTGATAGTTAGGGACTGAACACTCTGGTGCAGACTGAGATAACCTGGCATGGGTTCCGCCACATCCTTGGGCAGCACAAGTACATTGTTCTTGCCATAGAGTAGTGTAGTGCGTGAATTCTGATGCAGGGACTCAACATAGTCTTTGGCCACGCTCGCCGGCGAGCTGGCCTTGAAACTACCGCTGCTAGTGTCCTCCGAGCTAGTGTGCAGGCTACGCTTGAAGTTTATAACGGGCCGATGACAGGTGGGTGGTGTCCTATTGCCAGAGCTGATGCGATGGCGTTGCACCTGCGTAGAGAAAGACAGAAAGCCGATATCATAAATGCCTACTAAACAGACTGATCTAAGTTCTTACCAACTCGTCGGCGCAGGGATCTGACCAATAGTGGTCGGCAGTCTTGGCGCGTGTGAATTCCAGAGCACAAGGACCTACTAGCAGGGAGCTGAGTATGGAGCCATAATCGGGATCAGCGACCAGCGCCTCGCGATCGTAATAGCTCTGGGCATTGCTCACCAAATGCTCAATGATCTTGGCCAGACGTTTCTCATAGAGAGCCAAACGAATCCACAGATATTTAGCCAATGGTGTTGCTCCATTTGAGCCGGAAACAACTGTATTAATGGTCGTAACGGAGCTACTGCCGCCACTACCTTTGCTTAGCAGCTTGGGTTTGATAATACTATCGCTGCTAGAGGAGGAACGTTTGCCGCTAACAGCATGACTCTCCTGTGCCAACTCCAGTTCCAAGAGCCGTCGACTGACATAGTCCGCCTCTGGACAGATCTTGGCTATCTTCTGTATCAAAGCTGTCGTTGACGATGTCTTGAAGAGACCCAATGCACGTCGCCGCAGTCCATGGCTGAGGCAGGACTCCACAGCGCCACAGAGCGAGGTAACCGAGCTGCTTTCCTCATGCACATACTTCTTCGTGACGGCCTCCTCCATGAGCTGTTTCACCTCCTTCTTAACACTGGCAATCAGACGCTCCTTCAGTTCGGTATCTACAGACAGAATACAGTACCATCAAGTAAATGGAAAAATCAATCGAAAATATAGTAATATATTCAGACGGAAAATAAGATTTAGCCCTAAAAGATTCACTGTGGAACTTACCACACCTCCTCTTCCTGTTACACACATCCATCAAATACACACAGTTAATAGACCCTTCTCTTGTTTCTAGGAATTAAAAAAGGAAATCTAGACACTAGGCTAATACCCATTCTTGCCTCGCATCTGATAATGACTGACATGGGAACAGTAACTCCAGCCTCAGCAACGCTTCAGGTTCAGCCCGAAAGGTCAGGCTTGATTGATGGCACGGCCAACGGACTTGGGCCCACTCTACGCTGAGATTGTGTTTGTTCTGTTCGTGTTGTCAACTTGATTTGTGTTTACTCAGCCCGCAATATCGTCCTTATCAACAATTCCTCGTACATTCACACATACTACACACTACATACACAAAAGTATATATGAATATTGATATGAAATATGTATGACCAAATATGCTAATAGCGTATGAAAAGTCCACACGAAACAAGCCCCGAAAAGGCACGCTTCTAATTAGAATGGAAATAGGTTAAATACGAAGAAAAAATGGGTGGTAAGGATGAAAAGGATTTTGTGACATGCCAAGCCAACAGAGCATTCTATTTATTCGCAAATCTTGACAGTTTTAAGTCAGAATATAAACCGACATCTGCAAATCTACGCAATGAATGAATTTGCGTCGCAAAACAAATGTTTTATGCCATTCGAAAATACAAATTAAAAAATTCGACAAAAGCTACAGTCGGACGGAACTGCAAGGAGACCCTGCACTTTGATTTTGATAATAGCAGCAGCATATACTTACATACACATACACATGCACTTATACATACAAATATACGCGCAAATACAAATAATAACTAATACTCCTACAGAAATGCATACCCACAATCAAAAATCACACAAACGCCGCAAATTTCATAAGCTAATTCTACAATTTATCGAGATATCAGCCTTTCAATTAGGTATTAAACGGCATGTAAGATCGATATATATATATATATATCTATATATATACAAATATATCCATATATTTTATTCCCCGCAATATACTAGACGTTTAGTTCACCTGTAAAATTTCCTTTTCGGTGCATATGTATGTCTTTTTCGCGGTAAGATCTTAATATGTGTTATCAATTTCCAGCTAATATGCATTGCTTTAACATTTATCTTTTAAGGACTCGTAATTTTGCAATGATTAACTAAACACAAACTATCCTTAACTGCCATCAAAAGGAAATAAACTGTAAACTACAACTGTAGTAAAAGCATAGCAAACGAGAATTAAGACCAGTTAATACAGAAAGTTTAAACGCATAAAACCGTTCAATTAACCGGAATCCGACGCACAGCCACGCAAGGAGAACTGATAACCTTGACTCGTCGATGGCGTTGCAAAAGAACAACAAGAACAACAAGAACAACAACAAAAAAGTAATTGAAAAAAATGAAAAGAAAAAACCGGGCAACGAAGGAAACGCAAAAAGCTTTTACGAATAGTAAAATAGACAATGTGTATACCAAGCGTAGGGTGTGTAAGCCAGCAGAGAGTAAGAGCATCGGCGGAGAAGAGTTGTTACACCTGCGACGCACACTCTTAACCCTGAGCAGTGTTGCCAGTTTGTCCACTTTGTCGCTAGCTCTGACATTTTCAAAATACTAGCTACAATATAAATTTGTATATGTTTTTGATGGGTTCAGCTAAAATATTTGATATTCCCAGTCAAACTCACGACTAGTCGGACTAATAATATGAATGTTATATATTCATGAATATCAATAATAAAAATCACGCATACGCCCTAGTGGCCGCGTACACTGTGGCTTCCTCCTCCCCAAGCCAAATGCCTAGTACAGAAAATTTATTGACCAATATCTCCGGTGTTTATTATCCGATTGAGCTGCAAATCGCACCAAACATTTAAAGCACCTAAAGCCTTATTCACGCAGAGAAGGAATCCAGTGACTCTAAAACTGTACTTGCTAGGAACATTTCTGCAAATTTGAGGAGGAGGGGGATGAGATATCAAATTAAAAACATAAACTTGGCCTGCTCGTCGTCCTTATCAAGAATATATATACTTTGTGGGGTCCGCCACGCCTCCTTCTGCCTATTACACACAAATGTCATTTGCACAAACTTAATAGACCCTTTTGTACTTTGTTAAAGTCAAGGGTCTAAAAAGAAGACCATTCCGTCCACAGTGATAATGGGTGTAGAGTATAAAAACAGATAATTGATTTTCTTTAAATATATATTTTGCAATATACAAAAACATAATGTCATTATATTCCAAATTTTTGGCTTTTTTTTAATGTTTATCTGCTTTTTTACCGCCCAAGAGTTGGCAACACTCCATGACCCTGAACAACACGAAACAGCTGATGGCAGGCAAGCACAACGGGTGGGGTGGCAACACTTGACGCAGCAGCAACCACGAGTGTGCGTCACTACGCGTGAGAGCAAGACGAAGCAGAACACGCGACTGAGCAATAGAGCTAACACGAATGAAAGGAGGAGAGTAATAGTGAGATGGAATGGGAATGCGAATGGGAATGGACGAGAGATTGAGAGCATTTGCTACAATGTTGTTTGTACACTCTGGTTAGGGTTGCCCTCTCTCTCTCTCTCGTAAGTTGTAACGCGATATTGTAAATGAGGCTGGACCCGAACATATGTTTGCCACCCAATACATATATACATATGTATGTATGTATGTATGTATGTATTGCTGTGCGTTCTGGTATGCGTTTTTTTGTTGCTTTGCGACTCGCCAGAACCAATTTGATAAACATCAAATGCAGCTGAGCTTAACTGGAAAGGCCAGAGGTCCTATATCACAGGGTGCGAAGGGAATGCCCTTAATGCAGAAATAACTGTTAACAATACATTTTGCATTACAAAAGACTAGACTACTAGCAGCAATGGCTTCTCTATAAAGCTGTCTGCGTTCCGTTGAGTGGGAAGTACACTTAAGGACTGCATAAATCCGATCTAGCACGGAAAGGATTAGCACCAAATTGGCTGCTTGACCCTGAACTTTTGCATTTCACAAGTGCGCAACAAGCTGGTCGGCAGGACATACATATGCGTGGTTTAATTGCCTGCAACCTGCTAAAATAATAAATAAGTAAATACAACCTGACGTGTTTGAAGTGCACTTAAATAATCGATGCCAATTAGCCAACACAATGTTAATAAATGATCGATATGATATGCCCGAAAAATCACGCTTCCATTTCTACACATTCAACTGCAAAACTTGACAGTTAACGGACTCTTCTCTGAGTAGTAAATTTCCGTTTATTTAAATTAACTTTCATTAGTTAGATTATATTACAAAACAGATGATGTTATTACTAGTAAAGTTAATAAAAATGAATCAGGCCTGTTCCCATTTTCGAATTCGTTCAATAGATTTACGTTTTAAAAAAAATGGGGTTCCTAAATTCGATGCATCGTTTTTAAGAAATGAAAATGTTTATTGAACTTATATACGAAGCTAATCGATTTCGAAATGGACCACATATGAAGCTAATCGAAAACGACGAATTGAAATTTGGAACGTCATTTTTACAAAAAGCAAATCGATTGAACGAAATCGAAAATAGTAACAGGTAATCTGAAAAACGGGGGGAAAAAAGCACAAAATATGTTGGTTATGTTGGTTAGCCGTGCAGGCTAGGCCCATATTATGGGATATTACAGAGGAGGGATATTTTAAATCAATATGGAATTCCATAAAAGTAAACTAAGTAAACTGTTTTGACTGAATTGATATAAAGTGATCGATTGCAAAGATTCAAATTCAAAAATTCCATTTTACTTTTAATCATTATTTGTATTAATTATTTTGCATCACTCGACTGAATACTAAGTTTTAATGGCCTATGATTTTGCGGCCATCATTAAGGTTCCTTTCTTCAGTAACAAATCAATTTACCGTTGTGAATTAACACACACTTGTGTAATCTCACTTCTCATTTATAATAACAAGTCAATATCGAGCGTTAATTATCCAGAAAACTCATAAGCAATAAATAATACTAAAGTTTCAAGCATGCTCCAAGACCCTTAAAAGTATGCTACGCAAACGTTACCGGCAATAATTAAGTATGTACATATGTACATACATGCATATGTGTGTGTATTGCAAAAGTTTCTACGTGCGTACATTTGTATGTGTGCGTATGTGTGTGTTGCAACACGCACTTTTCTCACAGAACGCAAAATCATTTCGTTTTTTCAATTTCAGCTACAACGCTATCTAATCATTGCCATGGCACACACACACACTCACTCACACACAGTATGTATGTATGTATGTAAATGGAATTTCTAAAAGTTTTTCTCACTCACCGCTGTTGGCATCGCCTGTGGCGCTTGAAGTGCCACCGCTGCTGAAACTATGTAGCATGTTCATTTTTGGGCAGCCTTATGACACGCCCCTGGTACCACCAATATCCTCCTTGCTGGATGCTTCTCGTTGCTGTAATTCCACCGTTTGGTGTCCCTTCCTTCGAGGGTATATGTACATACGTGAGTTTATAAGTAATTCTTTGGCAAATATTTTCAGTTTTAGCTTTGTTTATGCGTGCCGTCGTCGTTGTTAGTTCTCAGCATTTCTTCCTTTCTTCCGTACACCCGTTACGTTACGTTACCGTTACGTTCGCTACTTTTTGCACAGTTTTTCGTTGGCTTTCGCTTGTGTTGCGTCCCAGCTGCTGTTGGTTTTAGTGCTTTTAGTGCTTTCAGTTTGTATTAATATTATTCTATTCGTTTTTCTCTGAGTCAAATCGAAATGTATCAAAAATTATATTCGTTGTATTTGTTTACGTTTATATAAAAGTAACACACTGACAACAAATGTGAGTCCCACTGTTGCTATTCTGCTTCTCGTCTTCTTCTTCTTCTTTGTATAAAATCGTCAAAAAAATAATTACGTATTTTGCATACATATGTTTGCGTCGAGTCGAATGTGTCACATTTTTGCTTGTTGCTGAAATTCTTTTCTTCTGTTGTTCTGTTGTTGTTTTTGTTGCTGTTTACTATTTCCAAATGTAAAAGGACGAAATCTATTTAGCTGGCTACTCGCAATGTTCGGTTCTTTGTTTTGAGTACTTGCACAAGCTCAGCAATCTCAATCTCACACCATTTTTAGTACTCACACAGCGTGTGTGCATGCGTGTGTCCGCCTGCTTACTCTCCTTGTCTCTTGTCGTGGCACGTCCGTTCGCCAGCAGCTTTGTTTGAGCACTAACAGAGCTTCGATAAATGACAAAATTTCACTTTCAACATGGCGGAAACAGTGTTGCCAACACTCTCTTGCGGAAAAGGCTGGATTAAGCAAGCGGTGTCAGGTGATGAGCGTGCGCATACGCTGAATTCCGAGCAAAAAAAAGCTAAAATAAGCTAAAAATATGCTAAAAAAAAAAAACAAGCCATACCCAAAAGCAACAGAACATGCAAAACCAGTACGTTTTTACTTTATTATTTAACTTTAAGTACTTATCACATTATCAATTTCGTAATACACATTTGTAATATTGAAAACAAAAGAATTTACAACAAATAATTAAAATTTAGAATAATAAACCAAATGTTTAATATTGCATTTTATATATGGGCTAATCCGAAAATGATCAAACCAAAGGCAGAAATTTAAAGTTGCCCAAAATCCAAGCATTATTTAATGGAATAATAGGATAGATATTCAAGCTTCCAAATATATTAGCAATATGGCTATACGGTGGTTTAGTCGGTTTTGCTTTTATTTAATCTTGTAAAAATAAGTATTTTCAATAATAAAAAAACGCCCGGAAAGCTACAGTCAGACGCAACCGACAGTAGAAGACCCTGTACTTAGAATTGCCTTGGGCGTCGATAACAGCAGCAGCATATTCATACACACATACTCTTATACATACACACATACAAATACACGCGCAAATTTAAACAATAACCAATACTCACATATACATACATACCCGCAAACAAAACTCACGCATACGCCCTAGCGGCCGTATTACAGTTTCAGTTATTTAAACAAAATATGGTAAATAAAAAATAATATTACTCTTTGTTTATATTTTTATTCTATATTTGTTATTGTTGTATATTGAAGCATTCTCGGACTCTTGAAATCTCAATATTCTCAGCTACCATATTGGACAGTTTTTTCTTTTTTTACAGCACCTAATATCATTAATTTATTTAAATCCATTTTTCAAACTCTCGCAGAAATTTATGGGTGTCAAGTGTTCAGTTGACATGGAAGCGGACGCGAGTTGCATTGTTAAAGAGTTTTGGTATTTTTTCGAACGCAATGTCAAAATACTAATAGTGTGAAAGCACTATTACAAGCATATTCCGTCTATCTGCGTACTGGACATTAAGATTGGCATATTAATTGCATATTATTATTGCTGAAATCCAACGCAAACAATTGCAAAGCGAATTATGTTTATTGCTTAGTTTTCAGAACGTAGTGTCTACATATGTATATTTAATAATAAACAATTTAACTGTAAAAATTAAGTAGCATTGTCATATTACTGGCATTCAATGGAAATCACCTTACATTTGCACTAGACAAAACAATTTATATACAAAAACATTTTCAAGGAATGTTGTTTGTGATGTAAAGATGTGCATATGTATGTATATACATAACCGTATGTATCGAATTTTGGTTAACTGATGACAATGGCATCGCCACACGTCAATTGCTGTGGCTGGTCCTTGTTATTGGATTCAGCCAGGACACGCGAAATGTAGATGCCAAATCTCATCTTGCCACTCTGCATGCGTGCAATTGTCGTGAGGGTCTCTGGGGAACGCTGTCCAGTGCGTTGATTGATGCATATCATATCACAGCGCTGGCAGGGACCGTCTACTTGAAACTGAACATCGCCAATGCCCAACTGAGTGTAAGATAGTTCCTCGAACGGCACATCCGTCTCAATGATAATGTTGCCACGGAAACGATCCACGGTTTCGTCCAACGGCTCCTCGAATTGCAACGATCGGACTGAGGCGCGATTCACAAGCAGAAATTGCGCCTGATTGACCAGACTGAGTTGCTTTTGCTGTGTGCCCGTTGGACTGATCGCTTTGCGCTGTGCCGACTGACGAAGCAAGCGTAATCCCTCCAGTCCCAGCTGTTTTGTGAGCCATGCAGCAACGTCATCACCGCAATCAAATCCCTCAATAGGCTGACGACACACCTTGCTGTGACAACGTGCTGAGTCGACAGCCTGAGCAGTTATAGAAAGAGGCACGCTGACAAAGTCGTCTGTATCGTTAAAATGCAACTGCAATCGATCCTCAACGATGCGTGGTTGTATCAGACAGAGATCCGTGCAACGTTTCTGCGTTAGAGCCATGCCGTTCATATCAACTATCATCCATTCGCGATCATACTGTAATCCCTGATCCGTTAAAGGCCAAGGTTCTGCAGGATTCGTAATCCTAAAAGCGGCACACGACTTCACAGGATATATGGCCAACTGAAGCAGGCGAGGACGCAGACGTTGTACGCGCTGCTGCAGCACCTTGGGCAGCTGTTCCGACTGCTTCTCAATAAATCTTAGACGTTGCTGCGGTTTAATATGCAGATAACTATCACAAAGCATTTGGATGAGCTTATCAATATCCTGCTTACGCGTCATGTAGCCAAAGGAGACGCGTACCGCACCCGTCGGCTGGCCTTCGTATAAATCATAGTAATCGCCGCACACACGTCCGGAGCGCTTATAAATATTATCCATAGTTTCATCATTTATCTGCAAATATCTCTGACAAGCGCCTATATTACAGAAACAGCCGGTGCGCAGTAATATCCGATGCAGTGCAGCCACACAGGCCACTTCACCGAATCCCACATAGCCGCCAGTATCGGTGCGCACATTGAACGCCACAACTCCACCCTGGTTGCAGCGATCCGCGTAGCCAGCATTGTTGTAGAATGTAATGAGTGGTGTACCATTATTATGTGTCAACTGCTCTAACTGCTGCACGCAATAACGCGCTATTCCATACACATGACGTGATATACGTTCCATGCTGCGGCCTGGCACTAGACGTGCCAGTGTGCGAAAACCCTCCAGCAACTCCACAATCGATAGAAAGGGTAATGTGCCGTCTTCGAAACGTTCGTGGAACGCGTCACGCAACTGATACTCCATGCTGTGGGGATACACATAATTAATGGTGCCGCCGCCAAAAAACCGCTTCTTCAGCACTTCTGCGCCACGCCTGCTCACCAGTAAAGCGCCCACTCCGGTGGGGTAACCGAAGATCTTGTAAAAACTGACGCATACATAGTCGGGCCGATAGCGCTGCAAGTCCAAAGGACTACTAGCTGCGAACGCTGCAGCATCCAGGCACACGTAAAAATTGCTGTTCTGGTTGTTGCAGTTGCCCTTATCGATCTCCACATTCGAGATGCACTTCCCTGGCTGCTGTAGGCCATGATTTTGGATCTGTCCAATTAGTGCCAGTGGCAACTTACAGCCACTAAAGTTGCACTGCGCTGAGAAGGTAACCAAAGAGTTGCCACTTGATTCCGAATGGGAGTTGGAGTGGGAATTGATCCCTTCAGCATTATTAAGCATTAGTTGCTCGTGGGTGAGCATGTAAACACTTTTGGCCTTTACCACTTGCCGCATACCCAGCACGGAGGTGTGATTCTCCTGACAGTAGTGAAAGTTGCCATCGTTGTTAAAGTCAAAATGCTCCGCAACCAGACGCAATGCAGCCGTTGCATTTGCGGTAAACACAACATAGTAATCCTCGGAATTGGTATTAAAAAACTCTAGAATTCTGGTGATAAATTGTAAATACAGTTTGATGAATTCTCAGACTTTAAATTAAATTAAGGCTCAACTTACTTATAGCGCACCTGATCCAAGTAGTCTCCAGTGGCACGACAGGTGTGCGGATTACATATCACATCGCGCTGCAGCTGCTGTGCCGCCGCCGACACTTGACTCTCCGCGTACAACGTCGTCCCCGCATGATCCAGGTACGTACTATCTGCATAAGTGGTAATGATATTGATAATTACACGTTTTGTGCATACATATGTACTGTGTGCATGTAGATATTCTTATCAGTAGTTACAAATGTCTTAAGTATTTCACAAGTCTTACCCGATAGTCTAGAAAACTCTTTATCAATGAGCGTCTGCTCGGCTACGCTGAACTCGGCAGTGTACTCGCCCATGACTGTGCATTTGAAACCAGTTCAGCCTTATTTATAGCCAAAGGTAGTTTAAAACGTGAAAGAACCGGCAATTAAATTTCTCGCCATTAGAGATAGAAGTCGAGTTGTAAAAGATCGATATCGCAAGTTGCGATCACTCATCACTATTATACGATATGTTGTCGTGCAGTGCATATACCAATTCATCATGCGGAACGATGAAAAGATGTTGAAATTGTGCAACATCTAACACCTAAATTCCACCACATTATTTTTAGTAATTTTCTCCCATCTTGTAAATTTTAACAAAATGTTACTAGCTTCCATAAGGCAAAAATGCCTTAGTCATTTTTAAAAATGCCATTCACTGCAAAATATTTCGTTTTAACCTATCGAACACGCGCGGCTTATCGATTAGAAACTCAACACTTTGTAATTAATTAGCAGCTATTTATAACAAAAATATCGGAATCAATTGTGCGATCAATATTACATATAAAATAAATAGGTCCCAATTTACACGATGATGTATTTGCGTCATAAATCATTTGCTTCTGTTTTAAAACATATTTTTAAATTTTGGCGCATTTACACGATGAAGTATTGCTTCGTGAAGCATTTCATATCATTTGTTATCGATATACACAACCCTGTGTTTGCAAGCCATCGGAATAAGTCAAAGCAAAATAAGAAAAATGTTTCACTGCTTCAAGTGTCATATATGTAGTATGCCCCTCTGCAACCCTTGCCAACGAACCAAAGCTTCATGACGCAAATGCATCATTGTGTATTTGCGTGATCCTTGACTTTTGCAACCAATGTTAGTTCACATGATGCAGTTCGTAGTAAATGGTAACCAGCTGATTTACTTCGGGGTAAATGAAGAAATGACACTATTGAAGGATTTGACGTTTAACGACAAGAAAATAGCTAAAGTCATTCCCTAAATGTTACCTTTGTGGAATTTTAGTTTTATATACACATCATAAATCTTAACCCTATATTAACCCTTTTCTTGAAATTAAATTAAGCTTGTTTGGCATTCATCCCAACCTACACTTATCAAAGGCCTGCATACAATATACATACATTTATTTATGGACTTCAGTTTAGTTTTTACAAATTTTTAGTAAATATTTTTAATAGAATTTTGGAATTCATAATTGAAGCTCAATAAACATGACCAGTTGTACATAAAAAGAAATTTAAGAATCAAATGAAAAAAAAACGTGTAGTTCTCATTATCCTACAGTATTAACGCTTCCGATCTCTGGACCGATCGTTGTCCCGATGCTTGTGGCCACCTCTACTATTGTGGCCACTACCTCCGCCGCCACTGCTGCGGTGAGACGAGTAACGACTATGTGATTTGCCTGAATTGGAGTTGGAGCTGCGATATTTATCGTTGTCATTGATATTGTTTCCCGTGTTACTGGATCGTTCCTTTTTAGAGTAGTAATCGGATCGATCCCTTGACCATTTCCTGTAAATTCAATAAATTTCTATAGTACATGAAACCCTATGCATCAGCAATAAGCTTACCTCTTGCGGTGTTTACTGTGTGGTGAACTGGACCGTGATGGCGACCGCGAATAATGACGTGATTTCTTTTTATGCTTGGGCAAAGAACGGGAACGTGATCTGGACGAACGACTACGGTCTCGATCACGGTCCCGATCACGGTCCCGTCCTCGGTCTCTTTCCCGATCACGATGCGACTTCTTGCTGCGTTCGCGACTCGGAGATCGACTACGAGTCCTAGAGCGAGGTGAGCGTGATTGTGAGCGTGAACGGGTGCGTGAGCGTGATCGTGAGTCCTTCTTCGGGGATTTTTCAGTGGGTAATGGCACTGCACGTTGTATAAACCCACCCCAGGCATTGTGCGAGCCATTGTTGCGATCCACGGTGATGACAGCAGGCGGTGTATTTACTTCCTTTGTCTTGTTCCTGGCATCATCGTAGCGTTTCTTTAGCTCCTCGACAGCGGCTTCCAACTTCTCCACGACGGGCTTGGCACGCGTGTACAGCTCCATGACACGATAGCATATATCAATTATATTCGCCATCGGTACCCGAAATATCCCAAACCAAGACGGATTATTAGGCAAGGGTATATTCAGCTTGCGTGCACTTAAATAAATACAAGCACAGGCGATTGCCTCTGGGGTATAGCGCATAAACACATCCGTACGCAGCGAATCGTTCATGAAATTCCATGACATTTGCATAAGCTTTTCGTGCTTCTCGTATTGCAACACTTGCAAATACATAACAATCAGTTTATGTGGATGCTTCACGTGCACACAAAAGCCCAATTCTTTGAGAACGCGCCGTTCCGCTTTAATTACTTGCATTTTCAGGTTCGTATAGTACTGATCCACCACGACGGGCGAGATTTCCCTAAAAATAAGAAGATTGTCATATATATATTTTTTGATAAGATGAACATTACTTACTTTTGAGCTCGTACTTGCTTGATGTGATGAAATACGTTGATAACGTCGCGCATTCGACGTGGCTCCTCTTCGATTTTGGAGGCAAGGCAAACGCAGCTCATGGCCACGGTTTCCATGTTGTATCGAACAAAGCTCTTGGAGTAAAAAAAACGTTGGAAGAGCACTTGTCCAGTAGCCATGGCTACCTGGGGTAGCCGTAAGAGTATACCAGCTGTTTGTATTAGCTCACAGCCAAGTATGCGCAAATCCTTTTCGGTTTCATAATCCAATCCATCTTGGCTAGAAGGCGTCACATCAATTTTCTCCTCCGGAATCAAGCTGTTTTCTAGCGTTAGCACAATTTTGTTGAATAGTCGCGGATACATGGGTTTGCTGTTATCACCCTCTCCTGTATGACCATCATTACCACCAGCATCCGCGCCTCCGACTCCAGCTCCACTATTCGTATTGTTTGAGATGTTCACGTTGTTTGAATGCACAGAACTCACGGTGAGGACATTGCCAATTGGATGCAAAGTGGAGGATGCAGACGTCACAGTGGTATGGATAACGCCAGTCGTGGCAGTAATTACTGCGGTAGCACCACGACTGCCCATTTAGTAAATATATTTTTTATTTTTCCTTTTCCTTTTATGTTAAAATGCTTCGAATAAAAATTGCACACAGTGTGCCCCTAAAATTTTTACGGCAGACTGTGCTAAAAAAAATACCAGCAAAATCGAGTTTTATATCGATAAAATTTGTTTTTCAAGCATATCGAAGGCATTTCTGCGTGTACTCTTCTCTAAGCCACTGTTAAATGAAAAGAAAACGGGCAATGGGTCAAAAGAAAAACGACAATACATTGTTAAAAATAATATTGAATCAGTAAGCATCGATATAGACAAAAGAGTAATTTTTACAATGACAAATACACTTACAGAACTTGCATTCGAAATTTGATGTTGGCGCCCTCTGTTCATTTACTAACAAAGAAAAAACATCCTGTGGCCGACTCTTGCAACAAGTACACAAGTGCACAATCTAAGTTAGCCAAATTCACAACCTTAGTGCATACCTCAACCAGAATAACCGCTACAATCATTACTGCCAGGTGAAGAGCGTGCGCATAAGCTAGATTCTGACCAAAAATAACAAATATAAGCTAAAAAATGCTGAAAACTATACACAAATGCAACAAAACATACGAAACCAATGCGTTATTATTTAAATTAAAGTACTTAACAAATTATCAATTTTTATAATTTAGTTGATCACTCAAATATTAATCATTTCTTTGGAGCAGTCCGTATATGTGAAATTAATTAATTAATTAATTATAATTTAGAAATAAAAATAAGCCAAATGCTTTATATTTCATTCCTCCTATTTTCCTGCTAAGCATCGCGAAATAATTGTTTATATAATATTTTTGCTACTTTCTTTTGATGTTATAATTTGAAATTGAAGATATCGGCGATAACATATCGTATATGCTGCAGACAACATATCGGTGATATTATCAATTTGAAATAAATTCACGATCTTATGAATAAAGCTAACGTAACATTCGGCAGAAAAAAAGAACAAGCTCCGATAATTATATTTACAAATTTTATAAGCTATTCCGTTTTCAAATAAAGTAGATCTAGCCTGAAATAAGCTAACTTGGCAGCACTGGCTACAATAGTCCCCTAAATATTATGCTCAATAGCCTTCAGGTGACAAATAAATCTGTTTGTGAGCTCAACAGAAGAAATTATATTATTTAGATATTGTTCGAAATTGGATTTAACTATCTTAGCGACACAAAGGGCCAGTTTAAGAAGAAAAAAAAGTGTCATTCCGCCAACACGAAAAAAAGTGCCAATTCTGGCAGAAAAACGCCAAGTGTGGCAGACCGTGCTCTAAACATCATACAGTTCGAAGTAAATTCGGAACGGACGTGTTCGCGTGGCTGCAGCGCGGTGTAAGGGAGAGACTCTTTTTTAAGTGTTATATTTGAGACTTGGAAGAAAAATATAAGTTCAGCCTGTCGCGCAGTAAATACAAAATCATAACTACCACTTGCTGCCGTGTTTAGCTGGTGTATAGACTTATGCTCGTATATTAATCACAATATATAGATAGGTCTAGATAAAGCAAAGAAAAAAAAAATTATATTACAAGCGAAGTTGGGAAAAAGCCGAGAGCGCCGCACAGGCAACCAAGAAATTGTGCAAAATGAGTGGGGATGTGGCTGCTGAAAATGTAAGTAATTTCGATACCTAATTATTTTATATAATTTCGAACAGTTCGGAAAATGCAGTAGAGAAACGTGCAAACGTGTTGATAACTTTTGCACGCGTAAAACTCTTAAGTATTCGCAATCAGCAGACAAGTGTCGACCGACCTGCGCTTAAATCATGCGTAGTCGCCTGCAATAAAGAGTAAAAGACCTTTTAGTAATTTACGAAAATGGCGACAATGCAAGCAAAGGCAGAGGCCTGAGGCAGCAGCAGCAGCAGTCAGTATAAAACGGCGAGAGACGGCAGCGGCAGCGGCACAATGTGTATTTGGCACGAGCACAGTGTGACCGATTTTTACTGCTCATCTAAATACTAATACGGTATTTTCCATGCAGTTATTGTGTGGAACTGTAAACTGTTTTTCGTGTGTTAAAATTCATTAGACAGTCCACATTTCGTTTGTCTGCATACAGGCATGTGTTCCATTTTGTTTTAGGTGTCAGTATCGGGTCTATCGCCATATTTGGAACTGCAATTGAGTTTGTAAATACACTTTATGCTGTATTTTCGATATGCGATATTATGCCAGTAACAGAATTCGGCCACACTGCTAAGAGTTGGCAGTGTAATCACATGTGTGTAAGTACATATATATACATGAGTGTATACATACGTACATACGTACGTATAACAGCCTTGATCTGCTGCTGCTGCTAGAGTTGTTGTTGTTGTTGTTCTTGTTTGTTACAGCAGCACCTACATACGTTGAAAATTATGCTCCACGAAAAAGTAAACGTCAGAAACAACACTGCACTGCATTGCATTTGCTGTGTGTGTGTGTGTGTGTGTACGCGCACATCCCCCTAATGCTGCTTGTCAGTCTGGCCTAATGTCAACGCCATTGTCGAAACTTCTTTTCTTCTTCTTACCTTCGAATCATTTCTTGCGCCCGCAATACAATTAATTTAAATTTGTTAGGGTTGATTTTTCACCACGTGGTGGTTCGGTGTGCTACGGTGTGTACTGTGGTGTGGTGTGTCAGTTTCCACTAACATACTAATATATGTACATATGTATGTATGCTTGTACATACATACGCATGCTAGTAGTTGATTCATTTGTATAGCTTTGTTTCCCAAGTCGTTTGCATCTCCCAAAAGAATGCTGCGTGCTGAACAGGTATATTATATACTAGTATTATATATTAAACCAGAAATGGCTAAAATGCAGAGTTTCAGATCTGAAGTAGTATTGATGGCTTCCTTCTTTCCAGAATGTACACGTGCAAAATGGCGGCAGCAGCGAAGTGCAATCGAATGGGGTAACTACGAACGGACATCACCATAGCAGCAGCAGCAGCAGTAAGCATAAATCTTCTAGCAAGGATAAGCATCGTGATAAGGAGCGTGGGGAGCATAAGAGCTCTAGCTCCAGCTCATCCAGGGAACATAAAAGCAGCAGTAGCCGGTGAGTGTGAGACGCAGATTTCAGCTCTGCAATTTGTGCTAACTCATGTTTATTATTGCAGCGATAAGGACAAAGATAGACATAAGAGCGGCAGCAGCAGCAGCAGTAGTAAAGACAAACACCGCGATAAGGATAGGGATAAAGATCGGGAGAGCAGTAACTCCCATCGCAGTTCATCGTCGTCCTCGTCAAGCCATCGCGATAAGGACGGCAGCAAGCACAAGTCGGGATCGTCGTCTTCCTCGAGCCATCATCACAAGAGCAGCAGTGGCAGCAGTAGCTCATCCTCCAAGGACAAAGAGCGACGTGATAAAGAACGCAGCAGCAGCAGTTCCTCAAGCCGTGACAAGCACAAGTCTTCATCGTCGTCGTCATCAAGTTCGCGCCACAAGAGCTCAAACTCATCCTCCTCGTCGTCATCGAAAAATAAACATTCCAGTTCGAGTTCGAGTTCCAAGCACGGCTCATCATCAAAGGAACCATCATATGATGGGGTATTTGTTAAACCAGAGCCTGTATCGCAACCGCTCGCAACTGAACACAATGATCCTCTCCAGCTGCACCTCCAGCAGCAGCAGCAGCAGCAACTACAACTTCAGCATCAGCAGCAAGAACATCTCCAGCAGCAGATGCAATCTGAGTGTAATGGCTACAAGAATGGCTACGAGGAGCACATTGTAGATGTTAAAAAGGAAGAGGAGAACTTTGATCTATCACAAGCTAGTTCCTGTGATTACTCCTTGTCACAGTTCAGATCCGATGAGCCATCCTTTGTAACAAAACAGGAGGCCACCTACACCGAAGATGATAGCGCCTTAAACGATGACGATGATAATGAAAATGATGACGAGGACGAGGACATACCGTTGGCATTGCGGAAGCGCAAACAGGAGCCCATCGATGAAATGGATGGTGGGGATGATGACGATGACATTCCGTTGCTAGCGCGTAAAAAGATCAAAAAAGAGTCCAAGGAAAAGAAGAGCAAAAAGAGCAAACGGCCCAAAGAAGAGGCCGATGAAGAGTACGGCAGCAGCAAAGCCAAAAAGAAAAAGATTAAACGGGTAAAACTAAACTAAAAGGCAAAAGAAATGAATAAATGTGTAACGCAACGTTTTTGTTACAGGAGAATGAGATCAAGACGGAAACTGCCTCACCCACCAAGGGTGGTCGCAAGGCCAAAAAGGAAGACGAAGAGGAAGTGTGGCGATGGTAAGTATATAATAACACAAATCATTAACATAGATTGTTAATGTTAACGTTAAGATTAATGTTAACGTTAACTATTACACGCCATTGGTACAAAACAGTTCTATTCAATTTGCAGACTTCATTATTAGTTTATTAATGAAATTGAGTAATTTGCCATCTTCACACAAATATATGTATTAATATTAGTAATTAACTAACTAATCGCAGCTCGGCTAACAGTTTAGTTGACGTATTACATGCATGTGTGCTTGTGAAGTTTTAGTGTCACTGACCTATATTTTGAAAGTCACTTTTGGCTGTGCCAAGCCAACAGTTTAACATTTTTGGCCATTCACAGCGCCACGCGTGCGTCAGCTGTTCGCACGATTGTACATACTTTTTTCTTCAATGATACAAGAGTGAGGTTATGTCTGCATTTGCATAAGCAGTAACGGCAGCAACAGCAGCCGAAGTAGAAGCGGCAACAGCAGCAAATGGCAACTGCTGCGCTGTCGTTGACGCTGTTCGTTGCAAAACGACAACTAATCGAAATATGCAAACAGTTGCAACAGCGACAACAAATTAGATATGCAACCATTAGCACATGCATTAGAATTAGAAGTGGCAACAACACTAACATCAATAAACGTGATATTCTTTCATTAAGGTGGGAAGAGGAGAAGCGCGATGACAACGTGAAGTGGACAACCTTGGAGCATAAGGGTCCGGTATTTGCACCACCGTACGAACGTGTGCCTCGAAATGTGCGCTTCTTTTACGATGGCAAGCCGATGGAACTCAGCGAGGAGACGGAGGAGGCCGCCACATTCTATGCCAAGATGTTAAACCACGATTATTGCACCAAGGATGTATTCAATACCAACTTCTTTAAGGATTTCCGCAAGACAATGACCTCGAAGGAGAAGGACATCATCAAAGACTTTCGCAAGTGCAATTTTCAGGAGATGCACAATTATTTCCAGGCCGAATCGGAGAAGCGCAAAGCGGCCACCAAAGAGGAGAAACTTGCTAAGAAGAACGAGAACGAGGCATTGATAAAGGAATATGGTTTCTGCATGATTGATGGACACAAAGAGAAGATTGGCAACTTCCGTTTGGAGCCACCCGGTCTGTTTCGTGGGCGTGGCGAGCACCCGAAAATGGGTATGATCAAGCGTCGCATTTGTGCTTCCGATGTCTCCATCAATTGTGGCAAAAACTCCAAGGTGCCACCACCACCGCCCGGTCAGCGCTGGAAGGAGGTGCGTCACGATAATACCGTCACATGGTTAGCTTCCTGGATTGAAAATGTCCAGGGTCAGGTGAAATATATTATGTTGAATCCATCATCCAAGCTCAAAGGCGAAAAGGATCACATCAAATACGAGACAGCACGTCGTCTGGATAAGGTAATTGATAAGATACGTGCCACCTATCGTGACGAATGGAAATCCAAGGAGATGCGTGTACGTCAACGTGCCGTTGCTCTGTACTTTATCGATAAGCTAGCCCTCAGAGCTGGCAACGAGAAGGACGAGGACCAAGCCGATACGGTCGGCTGTTGTTCACTGCGCGTGGAGCACGTGTCCTTACATAAGGAGCTCAACAACAAGGAGAACGTTGTTGTATTCGACTTTCCCGGTAAGGATTCCATACGTTACTACAACGAGGTTGAGGTCGAGAAGCGCGTCTTTAAAAACCTAGAGCTATTCATGGAGAACAAGAAGGAGGGCGACGATCTCTTCGATCGCCTCAATACCCAAGTGCTTAACGAGCATCTCAAGGAGCTAATGGATGGTATGTGTGCATAGCAATCGACGCACATTACATATATCTTATGAATTGCTTCTCTTCCTTATTCTTACTTAAGGTCTTACGGCTAAAGTATTTCGTACATACAACGCATCGAAAACGTTACAAAGTCAATTGGATCTGCTGACAGATACAGAAGCATCCGTGGCTGAGAAATTGCTCGCCTACAACCGAGCCAACCGTGCTGTGGCCATACTCTGTAACCATCAACGTTCAGTGCCCAAGGGGCATCAGAAATCCATGGAAAACCTAAAGGAGAAAATAAAATCTAAGCGCGATCTGATCGATGATTGCGAGGCCGAATATCATGTAAGCATTACGATATATATAAAGATGAGTTAATATTAATAAGTGATATATTTTAATGAAACAGGATCTGAAGAAGGCGGCCAAGCGTGGTTCCGTCAGGGAGAAGGTGAATGCCGATAAGAAGGCCAAACAACTGGAACGCTTAAAGGATCAGCTTAAGAAATTGGAACTACAAGAGACTGACAGAGACGAGAATAAGACCATTGCCCTGGGCACATCCAAACTAAATTATCTCGATCCACGCATATCAGTGGCCTGGTGAGTGCTCCCTACCCTTACTTTACTGTTCTCGTTCTCTAAATTCAAATTTCTCGCTTTCCCAGGTGTAAAAAGCATGGCGTGCCGATTGAGAAAATCTTCAACAAAACACAAAGAACCAAATTTCTTTGGGCCATTCACATGGCTGATGAGAATTATCGTTTTTAAAGTACATATATATTCACAAACAAAAGCAACAGCATAACACGCAGCGACACCTTTATATATACACACACTCACACACCCACCATCATGAAACACACGAGATGCAACAGTAACAACAACAACAATCACTGTTAACAAAATCAAATGCCACACTACGTAAGGATGACATAGGGAGAATCATTCATACGATGTTGGGATGCACAGAGGCAAGCATAAGGAGGCGAAAACAGAGGATACTTTAAGGGAATTAACAGATATTTATTTTCACTTCATATCTTACATTGTTAGTCGCACCACTGTTTTTGTTTCATTATGATTGATGCCTCTATGATTGTGTAATGAAAAGTAATTGTACAAGCGCTCTGACACCGAACTACGCTGGAGTTTAACTTGTCAGCCATGTAGCAAGGCGGAGGCAGGCGCTGAGACTCAATCACACACAGCTGGCACACACACACACCCGTACACCCGCACACCCGCACACTTACATAAATGGCTTATGTATACTACGTGTGTTCGCGTGTTTTTGTGCGTGGGCAGTTGTTCCGCCGGAGAATATACATTTTATATGTTTATAAACACAAAATATCAATTATTTCGCTAAGTTATTCATAATTGTACTTTATTTCGATTATTCTAATTATAACTATAGTAATCAGTTTTTTTTTTTTGTAAATTGCGAAGGAATATACACTTTTCTTTTATACCTATAGTTGATCTTTGTTTAGCAAAAAAAGAAAAAGAAGAAAAGCAACAAAAACAAACAAGGATAAGAACACGAAACAAACAATTTATACAATAATGATTATTATTAATTAAATGATTACAAATACTAATACTTAAGTGCTTAAGTGAGCAGAAACCTTGTAGACCACTTTTAGCATAGCATAATTTATTCGATTTTAGACCAACGACAAACATAAGGAAAACAAGAGGAAAGGCAGAGCAAGGGGCAGAGGAAGAGGATGGCAATGATACAAATAATGAAACAAGTTTATTAACTATAATAGCAATATTTACAATTACGAATGTACGTAGTATACCCTGTACACGGAGTATGCACAACTATGTATCTATACACATGTTTTCACTATGTTTCATACCTAAATATGCGCATTAGTTTTTATTCAACTTTGTTTTACTCTGTTCTTTTTAACTCGTTTAATAAAAAAGGAAAGTTTACAAAACGACATTTAGACAACAGAAGAACGTATCGAGCACATGCATTCACACACACTCACGACTCAGACACACACACACATAGACAGGTTTCAAATTCTGTTTTGTTCACGGGAGAAAAAAGAAATAACTGTAAACACAATCAACGAGCAGCATACGTATGTTTAAAAGGAGGACATAATACATCTAAAGTTATTTATAAATTTAGTAGTAATTAAAATAACAATAATACTAGTAGCAGAGCATGGGCAGACCCGAGGGAAAGATACACTATAAATTGGATTTATATGATATGGATGTGCAATTAAGTGAGTTATAAAATAAACAATTGAAACGAAAATTTAAATTAAATACGTTCATCCCTGAAAAACAAAAACAAGCTGTAAAAACAAAAGGATCCGCAGATTCCCCTCGATAATGTTGATAAAATGATCGTGGTCACACACACACACACACAGAGAGAGAGACACCGATGTATGTATGTAGTTGTATTTGTATTTTAATTATGCGAATTATATAGCCAAGCATAAGTGAGAAGAGACCGTGTATGCGTGTAAGCATTAACTATAAATTCATTATAGAATTATTGCGTATATGTGTGCGTGAGTGTGACGCTTTTAACAGTAGCTAATTTTTGGTATTACCTGTCGTGTGTACACACTGGCAACGAGCAGCAAAAATGTACCACCCACACACACACACAGGAAATCAATACACACAAACTCACATATAAAGTTGGCATATTACAGTATGATATAAGCAAAAGAAAACACGAAAATCAAGAAGAAAAAACAAAAACAGCATATGTAACTTTAATGTAATTGTAATGGATGATGCAAATATACATACGACAACATATATACTACATACATATGTATATATATATATATATATGTATTTATCTTTTAATCTGGCTTAATTATTTATGGTCTAAGGGATGTTTTTAACACATTTACCACTGATCCTAATCATTCGAGCTGTTCGTGCGGTTGGTATGATTACTTTGTTTGCGAACAGCGATGCTAATTCAGATATTTTTGCAACAAATCTGACGGTTTTTAAGATATAAAATACAGGGTCAAATAATAAGTAAAGTATTTGGTGGAATCGGAACAGTACTCTGCATCCTTTGGAGCCTTACTGAGCTCGCTAAAGATACTGCATTCGGTTCTTTTATTCTCTTGTCTGTAGCTTATATTAATAATAATACTTCCGTCAGATGATTTGTCCCCTCGGTTTCTTCAATTTTTACAAGCTTTCCTTTTACGGGCTTTATCGACCAATCCTCTATCATCTTAGACGGTCTTCCTCTAGTTTGATCTTTTGATGTATGAGCCTCTTTTTGTTTTAAGGCGAAAAGCCTCGATTTTCGTTTAGGCCTGGCTTTAAGCTGCCTTCAGACGATCGGTCTTAACATGCCACCTTTTGGTTATTTTAGAACAAGGCCCGATGGGATAATGGTGTGAACGCAATGCGAATGTTGTGAATGGCAAACTTTTCCATCGGTCAAAAAGTGTAAAGTTGCAGCTTTAGTTTGCTACACGCTGTAGGAAACGCCCGCTTTGCCAGGCTCTAGCATTCAGACTATGTGTCCAAAATAAATTTTTTAATTTTTTGTTTAACCAGCGAATATGGTATTTTATGACTTGAAGAGTTGGTATTTTATGACTTGAAGAGTTGGTAACTCTGATACCAAATTAATTCTGCGTTCACAATAGCAGATAAATTACTGTAAATATTTTAGTTATCCATTTAATGTTGGTTAAAATGTCGAAAGAAAGTTCTCCTATCTACTCGCCAGACACTTCAAATAATAATGTAAAAAAGGCGACATCGCGTCCATCAACAGCGAAAATGGTTTTTGAAGCAGTTAAAAATCTGGCTGAACGTAATGGTTCATCACTAGTCGCTATAAAAAAATATATTTCTGGCACATATGATTGCGATGTCAAAAAACTGGCTATGTACATCAGAAAATCCTTAAAAAAGCACGTTGAAGATGGTATATTCATACAAACGAAAGGATCTGGCGCAAATGGATTGTTCAAGTTGTCTCCGGCCGCCAAAAAGGAGCCCAAACCAAAGATGATATCAAAAGCGAAGGACGGGAAAGGCAAGGCAAAAAAGAAAGAAGAAAAATCCAATTCAATGGCAACAGCAACTGAAGATGCTGAAGAGAATATTAGTCCACCTAAGATCGTGCCTCCCACTAAAAAATCAGCTGCATTTGCTGATAAGAAAAAAACAAAACCTGTAGCAACTAAGAAAACCGGCAAGAAAACACAGAAAAAAGAAATAGGAGAAGTGAATGAAGATGCGGATGATGGTAAGCAAAAAGTATCAGAAAAAAAGAAGAAACCGGCAGCAAAGGCCAAACCGAATGCAGACCAGCGAAGAAAATCAACAACGAGAAAGTCAAAGACATTGGCGACATTAGCGACAAGTCCTAAAGCTAAACCTGAGAAAAAAATTAAGGCTCAGCCGAAACAAAAAGGTGAACCCACGGGCTCCGCAGCATTGCCAAAAAATCTTCCTCCCAAAACAAAAAAAAAGGTTGAACCTGCACAAAAGTAATAAGTCAAAATGTATTTTTCGAATTTTGTATAATTATGTTGTTTAAAATGTTAAAAATAAATGTTAATTTAAATGTTTTACTACCCTACATGCTGAAAGCTTTTTATTTTTCTCTATAGAAGAACAAAGTAAACAGTGCTGCTTTTAAAAAAAGTTCAAAGTTGAACGTCGATTTGATGAACGCTTATTCTTTCAATTATCTGTTTTTTTACTGAATGTTTTATAAGCATAAAAAAAATCGGAAAGCTACAGTCGGATGCAACCGACAGTAGGAGACCCTGTACTTTCCTTCACGCACACACACACGCTAACGAACACGCACACATGCACACATATCGTATAGTCGCATGCAACCACACATACGCTCGCGCTGCTCCCCCTTACCTAGTACAGGAAATTGAATCTTGAATATCTCCGGTGTTTATTATCCGATTGAGTCACAATTCACAGCACAGATAGAGATTATCATTAGATTATCGTGTGACAAAACACAAGTTTGTATATTTAAATTTGTGGGTGTGGCAGTTTTTCGCTTTTTCGTTTTTCTAAAACAAACTTGATGTGCTTGCACTATAGGGGCATCTAACTGCCAAATATGATGTCTCTAGCTCTTACAGTTTCCGAGATCTAGGTGTTCATACAGACGGACAGACGGACATGGCTAGATCGACTCAGCTCGTCGTCTTGATCAAGAATATATATACTTTATGGGGTCTGCCACGCCTCCTTCTGCCTGTTACATACATTTCGGGCTTGCACAATCTTAATAGACCCTTTTGTACTTTTTTAAAGTACAGGGTCTAAAAAAGTATAATCACAGTTCTAAGAATATCGCATTACAGTGTCACTGTGCGCGTCTACATCACGCTGTCATCAGTGCTTACCTCACACAGAATCCTTCTTTGTGATTATAAATTTGTATTTATAAAGCTGCTTACCAGACATTATATCAGTCAAAGAATAAACAAATTAGTGTGGTGTAATATATTTTATGCATATATTTCATATTATATCATTTATCATACATAATTACCATTTTCATTTTACCGACTAAGTTGAGTGTTTTTTTATGCATTTAGTTTGTTTTTAGCAATTGCGAAATATGTGTAAAAAGGCAAAAAAAAATAGTAAGAATAAATATGTAACAAAAATGACAAGTGATGTAGGATTAAGTAAATATTTTATGTGTTAAGGTTAGCTTAAAAGTTGGTTATTGCAATTACTCTTTACTCTTCTTTCCTCCACTCGCACTAGCTTGAATCGAAAGTTGAATTTCTCTACTTTATGTCTTTCACTTTTGAATTGCTTACAACTATCTTCTGCGTATAGTAAAATTGCGTGAATGTGTGTGTGATAGATCTGTGTATCAATATGTATAAATATATAAATAAATTTATAGGAATATGTGTTGGTTTTAAGCAACGTTTTTACTTTTATTTTTACCTTCTCTGCTGAGTTAAGCGACTCTCTTGCAAAGCTTTACGAATCGAATAAATATATAATAATAGATATATGTGTATATATAAATATATCCATGCATGATGTGTATGTATTTCATATTAGTTTAATATTTTCCTCTTGCGTATTCCATAATCATTTCTTTAAATATAATTTAGCTTTCATTGCTGCTGATGTATCAAAAAACGGAAGGACTCGCGACAAAATGTTCCTGTTACTGCAGGTCTACGCTAAATTTGTTGTTCATGTAAAAACGTATAAAAAGCTAAGTATTTAAAAACTCTCTTCTATATATATATATATGTGCATATATATATATAGTGTACATACATATATGATTTGAGTGTGTGTGTGTGTGTGCCTCATCTCATATATGTATGTATGTATAGACATGCAACTGAACTGCTCGGCATGTAGGATAAGTGTTTGTGCGACCTTTGCTGCGTTTTAAATGTTATGGTGTTGTTGTTGTTGTTGTTGATACGTGCTGTTGTTGTTGTCGATAACATTTTGAAGATCTTGGCAAGCGCACGCTTAGAATTCCCATTGTGTGGCCGAGTCGCTGCCATCATCCAGCAACTTAAATGCTCCGTTTTTGGTAGCGCCCAAGTATTTGCCTTGCTGCGATCTGAATAATGGAAGGGGAATGGAACATTTTAAAGCTGTCCATGGGATAGTGATTGACATTTTGCTCACCTTATGCAGATTCGTGTCGGTTCACGCAGCTCCAAGAAGAAGCCATCGGTTGGCGCATCGGCATCTACGGAAATACTTTCGCCTTCGATACGCCAGTACTTGCCACTGTGCGCTTTCAAATGGACTAGTCCCTTTTGGGCACGCTCCACCAGAATGGTCTCATAGGTGGCCTTGTTGCACTCTAGCTTCAGATTGCCCGGAGTGCGATAGCCCACGAATCCCTGCTCGCATTTTAGCACCAGAATAGGCCTGGAAAATGGCAGTAACGTACCTTAAGAGTCATTCAAGGAATAAAGGAGACGAGTGTGTTGAGACATACCGATTGATCAAGTAGAAATAGAACTTGGTGATCTCCTCAATGGACTCAGAGGTGGCAAACAGATGACCCGAACGTTTGGTGGCCAAGAACTTGCCATTGTTGGCTCGGAAGGACAACGAGCCATCGCCATGCCATATCAGCTCGAATAGGGCATCGGCACAGCGCCGATTGCCTGTGGCCTGAATGCCACCACCAGCCGATAAGCACCAATAGCGATCCTGGGTGGTGCGTAGGGCCCAGCGGTGCGCAGACCAATCGTACTCCAACTGGAACGTCTCATTCTCGCCCACCTCGTCCTGGTTGGCAGTTACATCGACACCCTGCTTAACGCTTACATAGCGCAAATTGAGTCCGGCTATAAACGATGCCTGCGGCAACGAATCCTCCAGCGAGAATAGCTCATCACGTGTCACGGTCGAGGAGCGCGACTTGAGCACAGCCTTCGAGCCAATGGGCGACAGGTACTGACCCTGACGATCACGCAGAGCCAAGTGACCGCCATGATACTCAGCACTGAACAGGCAATCCTCGTTGCACACGACCTGCAGCTTGCCATTGGCATTCAGATATCTGCAGGAGGCAAGTGTATGCGTTATTCGTATTCATACAGGGTATCAGTGTTGCGCATATACTCACTTGTTGTTGCAGGTGTGCAGCGCATAGCGACCGCCTTCCTCTGCGCGGAACTCCAAAGTGAAGAGAGTATCCTCACCCCACGGTATATTGGCATCCACATGTATCTCATCCTGCGACTCGGAGAGATGGGCAAAGCGTTTACGTCCAATCGAACGTAGATTCACCTGGGGCCTGGCGGCCAAATGCACTGTCCAAAATTCACTAGCCCCAGGCGTTTTGGCTGTACAGATCAGTTTATCCGGATTACCACCCAGAAAGTATCCACGAGATTCGTTCTTTAATGCCCAACGGCCGCTGCCGTCTTCACTGATGCTGATCTGGAAGCGACTGCCCGCATCTCGTTCCTCGCTCTCGCACAGCACATTGCCGAATTGATCAACCGATAGGTATTTGTTCAGATGAGATCGTAAATAGATAATACCTACAACAAAAAATGCATTGAGTTTAATATAAGCACATTCAAATATTTAACATTTAAATAACTCAACAATATTTCTGTAATAATAATTATTTTTTAGAAACAATCAATAGTATCGATGGTTTCATCAGAGAGTTATCGAAAACATCGATAGTGACCACCATCGATTCTGTTCCAGCTCTATGCCAGTGATCTAGTTTAAAATGAATGTATAATGGCTAACGGTAAACGGCAATCAGCTGTCAGCATCAATGACACTTTGACAGTCAGCGAATTTGCTTAACAGAGAGACGCGAACACCATACAGACAAAAGCTAATTGCCTTGCGATAGGCAGCTTAGAGTTGCGCGCGCGGTTATCACACACATGCATAGAGAAATTAAGGCACTTAGACTTGACATCATTTTGAAAAACGCGCCAAAGGAAATAGGCACAACCCGCTAAATATTTTGTGTGAAATGAGGATTGCATTTAACACCAAGAGAAGAACTTAACAACAAAAGAATTAATAGATCTAGGTATCCATATAAACAGACGGGCGGGCAAACAGACAGAACAAGAATATATGTATATACTTGATGGGGTTTGTCTGTTACACACAAATGTTAATTGCACAATGTTAATAGAAAAGTACAGGGTATAATGAGCATAGCCCTGTTTACAGGGTTCTGTTACTTAACATTAGCGTCTGTGTGTTACATAGCTCCAATGCAAATTCCGATAACCGATTTATCGTTTCTTCTTTTAGTGCCTGCGCTGTTATCGAAATGCAATTAAACTCATTTAAAGAAATAAAACATATAGTAAATACAATTTCTTTTCTTTTCAATCGAAAGTATCTGGTGTATATACATATTAATTTTGTTTTTTTTTGGTATTATTAAGCAATTTATTTAATCATTTATGGCAGCTCTAGCAGCCGATATCAATTTGGCTGAGAAATTTTAATAGCCGTTACAAATGCAACCTAGCCAAGTAGCTTTCATGAAAATTTTGTAGTAATTGCCATGGCAACAACCGATGCCGATGCCGATGGCTATTTAAGCCACAAGCCACAGCAACGGGTCGACTGGCAAACGAGTTGCTTTAATTATAATTGCCTGGCCAAATCAGAGACCACAGTAGACATAAGACTGTAAAGAAGAGCCGAGTGTGTACATATGTATACTGGCCAGACAAGCACACTTACTGCAGCAATTGCATACTCAATGCTACTTGTAGTGTCTTCTAGCTTGATAAATGATGCCAGATTCGTGAGCCACTTTGTTTTCTGTCTTTGCGATGCATTCAAACGCCACACGCACCACGTCAAATTAGTACAGCTATGTGGCTTAATCTTTGGTGCAAGCCAAATCTGTAGCAGCTGCCATGGCCCCAAAAATAATTAATAGGCGCTGCAACGATAGAACTGGTCGAAAAGACAACAGTCAAGCGCACTCGACAGTGTAGTTGACTCGTAACATCTTTGTAAGATTAAGAAAGGAGGGAAGCTACAGTCGGACGCAACCGACAGTAGGAAACGCTGTATTTTAATTTGCCCTGGGCGTCGATAATAGCAGTAGTATATTTGTACATACTCACATACACAAGAACTTATCCATACACACATACACTTATACATACAAATATACGCGCAAATACATACAATAACCACATACTCATACAGAAATTTATACTCATAATCAAATCAAGCGCCCTAGTGGCCGCGTACACTGTGACTTCCCCCCTCCCCCAGCCAAATACCTACTACAGAAAATTGATTGTCCAATATCTCCGGTGTTTATTATTCGATAGGGCTGCAAATCGCACCAAACATTCAAAGCATCTAAAGCTTTATTCATGCAGAAAGGGAATCCAATGACTCTAAAACTGTACATGCTAAGAACATTTTTGCAAATTTGAGGGGGAGGGGGAGAGATATCAAATTAAAAACATAAACTTGGCCTGCCTATGTAATATACGAAGAATATATATGTGGGGTCTGCCTTTGACTCATTGACTCATTTCTGACCACTTGGAATGATTGAGAACTAATGGCTTGCACCACAGTTTCAGTTAAAGTCAGACAGACAGAAAGAAGTCGTCAGCATATGTGCATTAAGTTAGTTGACGAAGACATGGCAAGCAATGCTAAAATGATTTAGTCAGCGTCAGCGTTTTAACTATTTAATGAATCAGCTCAACTCGGTGAATGTGAAAAAGCCAACGAATTGAGAAAATGAGAGAATGCGGGACTGATAAATGGCAAACACAATGGCACAATAACAGTCTTAATTATTGCTATTGCCATTTTCATTTCCCATTTCAATCTGATAAATTTATCAGCCTAAATTGATAAGAGATACATATGATAATGATGAATATGCATAACTATACATGGGTTTATGATTCATAAAGCGAGTATTCCGTAGTATTCGTGTGTGTTATTTACCGCACTTACTTTCACCCGTATTCGAGGGCTCCAGCGTCCAGAGCTGCTTCTTCTTCAGGCTGGCCCCATTCGCATTCAACTTGAAGCCGAACGTCTCGGCAGTCATGTACTTGTGCTGGCCATTAATCAGCCCGATGGTCCACCAGCCCTTCTGCTGGTTCTGTGATATAATGTCACCATTGCTGTGCGCCAGCTCACAGCTCTGGCCGTTCATGGTGCTGATGGGAGCAATGGTGGCGGCCGTTCGATGTAACTATGGGGTCCTAGCCGGCAAATTCGGTATCCGTATCAGTATCGGTGTCTGTACGCGTATCGGTGTTAGTATTTGGGCAGATAACCTCGTGTATCACTCCCTGCAATATATGAGAATAGAATGAGTTGAAAACATTTAGAAATGTTTTATTTTAAATGTTGTTGCTATTGCTGTGATGTCAGTAAATGGAATACTACATTTGCTTGGGTAGCTTGATCAGAATGTGTGTAGAGCCTGAAGGTGTGTGTGGGGCATATGAAGTAAGTAGTATGCGGCATTGGCCGGGTATTAAATTTGTAAATTTTATGAATTTTCCAGCATTACAGGTGAAATTTTACAGAAATCCCGCTAAACACTTGTAAAACGCAACTGCAGAGAAAATGTCAGTTTAGGAACGAGTTTTTAGTTAAGCCTAAATAAACCCGCAATCATATGCTTGATAGTGAATCGCTGTTTATACATATATGTAGTTTCATGAACATATTCATAAATTCAGCGGATCATCGGATCGAGAGCTATATATACTTATTTATGCCTAGTCTGGCTGAAGATTTATGTGCCCTCTGTCTGGTTGTCAGTCGGTCAGCCTGGTGCGGAGTTAGGGGCATGAGGATGAGGCTCGACTCCTTGGCTGGCATCACATGTGTGCTGTGTTGTGGTGTGCATGCAGAACAGCCAACGTCAATGACTGCATGACTGCCAAGTGCAGCGGCGACGCGTCGCCAGTGATATTGGACTGTCATCAATTTCAATGTCTTCAACTCGAGTCGAACAGGAAACGTATGGCCATGCACTGTATATGCACAAGTCGATGGCACATGCAAATCCAACTAGCTGACTGCAAATCAACTGTCAAATGTCACTGGCCGTGGCAAGCTGGTTATCGATAGTCAGCTTATCGATGTTATCGAAGCTGCAGGTGTCGACTCGATACCATGAAGAGATACCATTCCAGGGAAGAGGGGCGAGTGCGTATGTAGTATGTGGCTAATGGATGCGGATCGCAAGTATCTGGCCAGCTCATTAGCGTGACGCGTGCCTGCTAATCAGAGCCAACGAATCGCACACAAAGCGCCGATGACTCAACGAACTCCACGAACTCCACGAACTCCACAAACCGCAAGAAAACCAACTCGAAAAGCCCAAAACGAAACAGCATTTTGTAGGGGCGCTTCAAGAACAGACATATGTATGTATGTGTGTATACGAGTGCTTGTATGTGTGTTTGTGTGAGTGGGCACGCATCAGCAATAACTAAGAAGTTTTGCAGCTGAAATTATGTTTTTTATTATTATAATTTTTAATTTATTTTACGCTAAAAAAGGCGACAAAGCCCAGCCAGGGCGAGTCGCAGGCTGATTGACGATTGTGGCCGGCAGGAGCAGCAACACGTACGTGTGTATGTGTGTGTGTATGCATACAATACATACTCGTGTGTAGATACTATATTTAAAGTATCTCTGGTGTGTGTGCAAATAAAGTAAGCTGCGTGACAGACAACGAGCAAAGGAGGCGGCGCCCACAATGTCGGCTCCTTCAGTGCCTTTCTTGGCGTTGTTGTTGTTGTTGTTGTTGCTGTTGTCATTTCTAGGCGTTGGCTTATTGTGCTGGCCATTAAGGAGAGATTTTACTTCACACAAAAGCCATATGGTGTATGGTCGGGGCGTTGGCATAAGCAGAAAGGCAAATGTTGGCCACAGGCAAATCGGATGGTAGATTAACATCAAATAAAACGCAAATGGCAATGCAAATGAAAATTAAAATGAAAATGAAAATTGTGCAAACTCTCCACTCCTTAACACCAGGAGCACAGCTCCCTCCCCCCTCCTATTATGATTATCTGCCTATGCCATGGCAGCTCTCTCATACACACTCTCGACTCACACTATTTGACTTTGGCAAAGGCCAATGATCGCAGATTTCTTGTAAAGTCAGCTTGAGCCACCTTTCGCTCTCTGCTTTGTCCACTCTTCGCTGTTACTGATTTTCGTTTCATTTATTTGGTTCGCAATGAAATCCGATAGGTGGCGCGTTTAATGCAGAAATTCGCTGAAAACCAATTGCAACACTTTCGAGAACAATCGCATGTGTGTGTGTGTGTGTGAGAGAGTTCAAGCACACTAAATCATAATTAATTATGTATTCCGATCTATGTACATGCATACATAGCTGTACACGTATATAAACGAGTATTCTTGCGAATGCACGAAGAAGCTGGAAAAATGCAGCAGCAAACAGTTAAACACCGTTGCATTCAGTTAGCAGAGAGAGCAGAGATGAGCGCCAATTACTGCAAATGGTGTGGCAACAATGGCCAAGCGGAACACCGTCATAACCAGCAGCAATTGCAGCAGAACAAGAGCACGAAGAGAATGCAAGAAACGATGGAGAACAAAAACGCTAAACGAAAGAAAAACTAAAGAAGCTTACAGCTGCAACGCCTGGTTAACTATGTAGCTTCCTTTCCCCCCTCTCGGGTAAATTACACAAACGGACACACGGACACATCCACACACTCACTCATATTTATTGGCACCAATACAATGGGGCTCAATCAAATTGAGTGGCAGCAGGACAGTTTACCGGTGCGGCGTGACCTCTGTGTTGCGACTTCTTGTTGTCAGACAGTGTACTTTCAAAGACTACAAAAGGGTCTATTAGGTTTGTGCAATTAACATGCCCCGATAAAGTATATGTATATATTCTCGATTGGGACTACAAACCAAGTTTATATGAACAACTGTCTGAATGAACAACTAGACATCTCAAACTGTAAGAGCTAGAGCCATAATTCCCTTTTTAGACCCTGTACTTTAACCCTAGAACGTCATTCTTAGTCAAAATGACTACGCGCGATTTTATTTTTGAATTAAAACCTGTTTATACCGTTTATTTTAGTCCCCCTTTTCATAACTTAATAGTTGGTAGTTAAAGTAGGACAAGGCACTACACACAACCTAAGTATTTGATCATTTGATTTTTACGAAAGAAGGCGTCATATTTTGTATGTAAAAAAATTACAAAAATGATAAAAAAAATATTGAACGAAATATGTTTTGGTATTTAATTTCGCTCACGACATATTTCAGACTCACATAAAATAGGTCGAAGTCATATTGACAAAGGATGACGTTAATGTACAAAAAAAAAGGATGACTTTCTAGGGTTAAAAAGTGTGCATGTGTATGTATATGCAACTGCTATCGACGCTCGAGGTAAAGTAAAGTACAGGGTCTCCTACTGTCGTTTGTGTCCGACTGTAGCTGTCCGGGCGTTTCTTCTTATTGTGCTGCTGCTGCGCTGCCCGCAAGTCAATTAAATTACACTATTGACTCTTGTTTTTACCATGTGTCTGTTTATATTAGTAAATATGTCTGTGTGTGGCATTATTAAACGCAATCTAATTAAATGAAATTGCTCACATGCATTTGAATTGATTGCGGATATGTATGTGTGTGTGTGTGTGCGTGTGTGTGTGTGCTTTTAGCAAATTACGAAAATGTAAAATATGATGAAACTTTATCGCATCGTATGCCTTTCACCAGGCCAACTGACGGGGCTGGCATTTTGCGTGTGCTACGGCGTCTCTTTTTGTTTTGTTTTAGCCTCACCTTGCGCTCACTCAGCTGCGTGTGTAGCTTGTTAATGATAACGGTAAACTGATAAACGCAAATACAACATTCAAATGCGAGCTCATCAGCCACATCAAGCAAATTCAGATACTAGATACTAATTCCGTTGCAGCAGCAGCTGACGGCTTTCAAACACACACGCACACACAGTGAGAGACAGTTTGGCAATTACATGCATCTGTGCATGTATGTATGTATGTGTGTATATGTATCTATGCATGTGTGCCCCTGAAAAGAGAGAAAGGTCCACTTCGAGAGTTTTTAAGGTGGGGGAGAGGAGCGCTGCCACTCCGCCGGATATTGAGCTGATCTATTTAAAATAAATCAGCGTCAGAAGTGTCGTAATGTTATACATTGCTTGCGGCAACTAATACATACATACATACATACATACATACATACATATGTTGCAGCATACGGTACACTTCACTATAACAACAACAGCAACAACAAGGGCAACAAGAAATGAAGCAGTAGCAACAGCCACACAAAAGAAACGCTCCAAATCTCGACTTAAGGCAACGTTCTAAAAATATTCACACACACACACACACAGTCACACAGAGGCAGACACAGCGGAGCAGATAATGCTCAGAGATACAGACATCAGCAGCCTTGGCAGACATAAACATTAGTATAGCCCACGTCTTCGTTTTAAAGACATGCCACAATACTGAAGCTGCTTCTGCTTGCTGCTGCTGCCGTTGCTGTTGCTGTTGCACGCGCACGCGCAACCGACCGTTGCATTTGCATGATATGCAGGTGCAAGCAGTGGCAGGGGCAGTAAACAGGCGCGTACAGTGGAACCAGTCAGAATGTACTACTCTATATGCAATGCACACGCATCTTGGAAACTATTTCAATAAATTAACATTACTCATTAATAAAACTACGGCATATTGAAAACATTCCCATGTTCGATTAAATGAAAATTGGCAAATTAACTAAAATATAGTTAATTATAATCTCAAATGTTTATTTGTATTAACAATAATATTTGAATTAGATATTTGAGTTTAACATAACGTATTGAATAAGTTTATCGATATATCGATAAGAAATGAATTTATGAATGTAATGAATCGACGTTAGGAAACGGTAAAAAGTAGAGTTTAACCAACACTGTTAATTGTTGATTTATTACGAAAAATCAACACTAAAATATAGTATTATGTATATGCGAGTTATGACGTGTAGCGCTGTACTGTATTTCCATTTAAGTCAAATGTTTTATGCAGGTGTAATACTCATAACATAACGGTACCACGATCAGAAAACCACAGAAGCCGCACACACACTAAAAGCAATGACTAAACATTGACTAAACACCGCAGGAGCTGTGAGCTCAATACAAGTTAAAGACAAATGAGGCTGGTTATTTCTTTCAAAAAGTAAATCGATTGAACGAATTCGTAAATGGGAACAGGTCTGATTATATAATTTATTAAAATACATACAAAATACCATTATCATAATTGTTTATTTAGCATTTTTCATCAGTTTTCTACATATAACTTTCAATGTAGTATCACTACTACTACTACACTACTACTACTATAGTACTATAGTATAGTAACTATAGTTACTCTTAAGACAGGTTTTCCTATTAACATGGTTAATCTAATCATAATCTGAATCCAAATGCGTCGAAGCGTAAATTGCAATAGCAATCTATGAAGCCCGAAAGCTAAAAGTAATTATTGATGAGCCACTCTGTATTTCGCACAAATTAAGCCACGCAGTTCATTTGGGCTTTTTTTTAAGTGTTTTCTACCATTTTGTCTCAGATATAAATGGACTTTTAACTGGACTGCTCTTAGAGGCAAAGCTAGTATGTGTGACACATACATATGTACATGCAACTTACCTGAACCTTATGCCAGGTTGGAACCAGGCTGGAACTAGGTTGAAACCAGGTTGGAACCAGGCTGGAACCAGGATGAGGATGGAACCAGGTGCAAACTAGGTTGGAACTAGGTTGGAATTAGGTTGGGACCAGGTTAAAACTAGGCTGGAACCAGGCTGGAACCAGTGTTGAACCAGGTTGGAACCAGTGTGCAGGGCGTGTGAGTTGCGCTTGCTTTCGCCCACTCGAGCCGTGTTTTACTTTTTATGCTTTACCAAGAATGCGAGTTGGATTGGATTGGAATGGATTGAGTGGAGAGGATTCTAATATACATATACTTTTATATATATGTATACTACTAATGATGTTTGATTCGTTATTATTTTCGTTGTTATTGCAGTTGCAATTGCAATCTTATCCAGTGCAATGCTTATACAGTTGATTCTGCATGTTATTTATAGCAAGAAAACACATTTTGCGGTTTCTGAAGCCGTACGAATAAAAGAAGAAGAAGGCGGAGGCAAACCAAATAAATGCGAACGCATTAGCAGCAGCGGCAAGTGCTGCAGCAACAGCAATCATTTGTCGAAAGCACCTTTCCAATTGCTTTTTATTTATTTTATTGTTAAATGTATGCGTAATTATGAGCAACGTGCAATTATCTGCCATTGAGCACAGCAACAATAATTTTTAATGCCAAACCACATGTCTGCTGCTCATTTTTAGAAAGCGCCTAAAACAAGTGCAGGAATTAAATACTATTACGCGATGAATCAAGACATTGATTCGCCAAGATGAGTTGAAAAAAGTAGGGAAAGCTACAGTCGAACGCAGCCGACAGTAGGAGACGCTGTACTCTGATCTGCCCTGGGCGTCGATAATAGCAGCAGCATATATGTACATACATACTTACAATACACATACATATATACATACATATCTGTGTGTACATATGCACATACACTTATGCATACAAATATACGCGAAAATACAAACAATAACCACATACTCATACAGATTCATACTTACAATAAAAAATCACGTACACTGTGGCTTCCACCTCCCCCGGCCAAATGCCTAGAACGGAAAATTGATTGTCCAATATCTCCGGTGTTTATTATCCGATTAGACTGCAAATCGCACCAAACATTTAAAGCATCTAAAGCTTTATTTATGCAAAGAAGGACTCTAAACTCCAGTGACTCTAAAACTGTACATGCTAAGAACATTTTTGCAAATTTGAGGCGTAGGGGAATCAAATTAAAAACATTACGTTTTTAGCTCTTATAGTTTTCGAGATCTTGGTGTTCATAGAGACGAGCGGACAGACAGACATAGCCAGATCGACTCATGATCTGATCAAGAATATTTATACTTTATGGGGTCTGCCACGCCTCCTGCTGCCTGTCACAAACAAATGTCATTTGCACAAACTTAATAGACCCTTTTGGACTTTTTTAAAGTACAGGGTCTAAAAATATGTTACATTTGGAAAGAGTAAAATTTGAGCGCGCAAAGCGATTGTTTGTTCGTTTTTGCCAAAAACCGTTAGAACAACGTTCGCGCGCTGCCTTTGTAATGTAAATTGCAGCATTTGGACTTTTACGACGTACACACATACACATGTATGTATGTAGGTGCGTGAGAGAGTTGCCACATTGTAGATAATAATATGCCAACGACGAACCGATCAACCGGTCGCCCGAGACCTCTTGTTGTGATGTTGCTGTTGTTGTTGTTGTTGTTGCCGTGTCTGCCTTGAAGAGAGAGAAAGACTCGGCTCAGAGTTTTGCTTTTGATATTCGCTCTGTACGAGCTGTCCGCTGTCCGCTGCATTTACAGTTTTGAGCAACAATAAAAAATCAAAATCAATAAGCCAAGACAAAATGAAATGGAATGAAATGAAATGATTTCAAATAGAGAGAAATCAATGAAAGCCAACAGCACCAAAATGGCCAGGCAACAAACGGTTTCGGGTTTTATATACATACATATTTTTCCATCTTGCATTTACTTATTATTTCTTTTCTCAGCTCTTGCTTCGGTTGATTGAACATGTCCATCTATAAATAAGTGTTGCAGAGTCTATCTGGCTGATATCTGTAGCAAAACAGTTAACAGTAAACAGTTGTTGTTGTTGTTGCTGTTGTTGTGCAGCAAGTCAAAGCGTGCTGAAATTACCGCTGCTCTTGTCTAACAGCTCGAGTGATTTATGCATCAATTATAGATGTATGTATGTATGTGTGTACATACATATGTATGTGTGTACACTAGAGTGCGGGAAAGTCAGCGCTCGGCTTGGAGTTTAGTGCCGCCAGCAGCAAGTGTTGCCACATTAATAATTTGTTGGCATTTTCAATAGGAGCAGAAAAATGCATATAATAACAATGAGCGCAAATGGGTCTGCAGCACCGCAAATTACATAGCAGACAGCTCTTTGTCAGCCACGCCAGACAGACAGAGGATGAGCGAGTAACTGAGCCAGCAAAATGGGCATCACCATTGGCGTCACGATATTCACAGCGATTGGCAGCACTCAGACTCAGGCCGGGATAACTGCAAGGCAGGCACCGATTTTTTCGATACGCATGGCAGAAAACATTGAATTACAACCAGCTGAACCAGTTGCTGCTTTTTGCTATAAAATTGCTATAAATTCAACTTGAACTTGCACTTGTCTACACAAGCTATGTTCGTGTGTGTGTGTGTGTGTGTGACTTGTGTGGCATGCGCCATGGCACAAAACGAATTCGAATTTACAGCGACACCTCCTTCATGCGATCTGCCTAGCGATCTTGACGGTACACAGTGGGCCGTTTAGCTGTTCTTATTAATTACTTACTTAATTACTTACGAAATTATTTCGAAATTATTATTTGCGTTAAATTTTTGATACCTCTCTCCCCTCTCTCCACCAAAAGCCACAAAAAACCAGCACAACTACAATTTTAAAGATACAAACTTGAGCTTTGGCATACAATAATCTAATGGTAACCTTTATCTGTGCTGTGAATTGTGGCTTAGTCGGATAAACACAGGAAATATTTGAGATTAAAGTTTCCGTACTAGTTTTTTCCTAGCTAATCGGTAAATCAAAACGAATTGTTTATGTGTAATTTGTATATACATAGGTAAATAAGTAAAATATTAGGATAATTCTTTCAAAAGTGCGTAACTAGAGCTGCAAAAACATCGATGTTGGATACCTCAATGTTTTAAACTTCAATGTTTTTAAATTTTAAAATCGTTGATATCACCCAGAAATTGGCACAAAATATACTAAATTTATTGTTAATTACAAAATAAAGAGTTAATATTTTGTTCATATTTATATAAATGCATTTTAAAGAAATAATAATAAAATTAGACAAAATGAATTGAAACTGTACCTACTATGTACATGGTGTTTTTGTCATCTAGTTGAATTCGATCGATATGCTAATCGACAATTTTGACTCCGTTGATCAGGTAAGTCGCCCACTGTGCGATGACTACGAGCGGCCGCTGGGCAGCTTAAGAGCGGGCGCATAAATCAGACTGCACGACTGATAGCTGACTGCTATGGCCAAGGAGTTATAAGCACTTGTGGGAGGCGGAGAAAGGCTGCTTGCTTTGCCTCTCTGTTATTTCGGCTTTTATCTGCAGCGGAAATGTTATTGCTGCCACTGCCGCTGGCGAAGCTACGATTGTGCCACAGTGCATTGAACTGTGCTGCATGTGGCAGAGAGTTCAGCTGAGGCTGCGCACACATATCACTTATTGTTATTGCAAGTTTAAGCAAAAGGAAGCGACAGTGCGTCGCCCATTCCAAAATGTATATGTGTGTGTGTGTGTGTGTGTGTGTATAAGAGATGCGAGCGGCGCCTGATATGCTGCAAGTGTTGCATTGATAAATGCCACGGCATTGATTTATGCCCTGCACGCACTCACACACACACACACACACACGCATGACCCATAGGTGTGTGTGTGTGCACTTGCATTGGTATTGCTGCGGCAGGAAACGTCAGCGTTGTCACATGAGTCACTAGCAGCCATTTTTAGCCAATTGCGGTGGTGGAAAGCGAAACCAAAACAGACACAGAGAACAAAGTAAAAACGAAGGCAGCTAAAACTACAGAAAGTGAAGAACAAAGAGAGTGGGAGTGTGAGTATGGGCAACAAAATAAGAAATATACATACTATATATTAAACTTGAAAAACTCAAAATACTCGTACACAGATAAGTGCCACAACGAATAGGTTATACTCTATAGCTGTTAATGCATCTGAAAAGAGATTGATTTAGTATCTGCAAAGCTAAAATGTAGACCTAAAGCAGTGATTAAAACAATTCAAAGCATCAGTGACTCTAAAACTGTACGTGCTAAGAACATTTCTGCACATTTGAGGGGGAGCGGGATGAGATATCAAATTAAAAACATAAACCTGGCCTGCCTATGTGTTATACGAACCAAACGAAAAAAGAATTGAGTCTCTAGCTCTTATAGTTGCCGAGATCTCGTTGTTCATCCGGACAGACAGACAGACGGACATGGCTAGATCGACTCAGCTCGTCGTGCTGATCAAGAGTATATATACTTTATGGGGTCTGCCACGCCAACTGCTGCCTGTTACACACAAATGTCATTTGCACAAACCTAACAGACCCTTTTGTACTTTGTTAAAGTACAGGGTCTAAAAATAGGCTTCCTTTGATGCATATTTTAAAAATGTTTCAAGAATTGTGATAAGCCTTGCAGTATGTATTGAAAATGTAAGAATAAATGTAAAATGTATTAAATTCGATTTGTTGAAAATGTGTGTGACTTATTGAAGTAGTCGTCGGATGCGTCAGTACACATACACGGAATGGAAATGAATCTACCCCTTAACCAATCATCCAGAATAATGCAGGGTGCGGTCTTCGGTATAGGGGTCAAAATTGTGCGAAAGTGCGTTCTGGGTTAATGTTTTCAAGGGCAGTTGTTAATGTGCTGCGGCACTCGATGGGTAAACTGTTGCGGGAGTACCCATACTAGCACACATGTGAAGACATATACACAGTTTATATATATAGACATAGTGCACTTCTATACAGTGAAGCTCTCCCTATTATGAATTGATTTCAAACACACAACTTTTTCGTTCCAATTTCATTTCAAAATGAAGTTTCTATATAATGAAGTGAGTCATTATAGGGAAGCTCGACTGTATATTGCAGGCACAACAGCACAGTACACTTTAAAAAATGGAATAGAATGTTTCAACTCATTCCGCTCGAAAACACATTCTTGTGACCTGGACATTTGGCAGATTCTTATCCTTTATGGAATCGGGAATTATATTGAATCTCTGGTGTTTTTTAATGTAATTTTTAACACTTGATTATCTTCATTCATACCACACTACACACACACACATACACACACACACGTCGGTTGTTACTGCTGCTCTTCAGTTGGAGTGTTTACTGTATGTTTTTTGCACATAAACATAGTCTTAAGACTGCCAGACAGTAGCACGACGATAATGGGGCTTCCATTAAGGAGGAGTGGAGTGGAGTGGAGTGAAGCGTATGTGCAGGTTGAGTGTGTGTATACCTGATTTCCGGCGGGCAACGGAAGCATTCGATTGCCAGTCACAAATGGTTGACAAAGCAACCCGATGAGGTGTCACTGCGAGTCGCCAAGAACGTGACTGAGAAGCTCTTTGTTGTTGTTGCTGTGCCGTGGGTATCGCTGCTGCCTGGGCATACAAATTGCTAATTGCCTTGGCCCAATGCAAATCCTGGTGGAATCCATGGAGAATTATTGATTTGCCAGCAGCAGCATAAATGGAATGGCATGGAATGGGATGGATGGGTATTGGGTATGGCTCGTTCAAAATGAAGCTGAAATGACATGGCGGGTGGGCGACTCACTGTGCTTAGGGGGCGGCGAGGGGGAGGGGGGATTGCCACAGACGGCCAGCAGTCGTCGCATAAAGAGCACACGCCCCAGAGCGCATTAATTTGCCGGTACAGAAAAAGGAATAGCGCTGGCAGCAGCTGAGACTGGAGAGCGGACAAAGAGCCTGCTGCGGAGGGGTGGGCGATGGCAGCAAATTAAGAGGAAGGGGGCGGGGGCAGGGGCAGGGGCAGGTGCAGGCAAACAACAGATACACACACACTAAATTTTCGTACATTTCTTTTGACAAGCGAAAAGGCGTTTATCACATGCTGCATACAGCATAAATAAATATGGTCAAAAAACATATATATATATTTCGATTTTGGTATCGTTTTCGAGCTCGAATGCGAATGTTTTGCGATACTTTCGATTTTAGTATCGTTTTCGAGCTCGAATGCGATAGTTTTGCGAAACTCTCGCTCGACACTCGCTTCGTGGTACACTGGGTATTCACTTTATATATATGTATATATGTCATTTTTGTATGTATGTATGTATGTATGTGCATAGGTACACGTAAGCTGGCATCAATACATTTGCATTTACATTCACTTACAGCAGCAGGCACAACAGAATAGTATAGAAAATAGCACAGATGCAGTGCACTCCGTCTGCTGGGATGCTATTCGATTCGTCTGCTATGATGGAGTTGTGTTGGTATTAGTACTTACAGGTCGTCATCATTCATCTGGCAACATTGTGCGTTGTGCGTTGCCATAGTGAGTAACAGCGAGAGAGAGCGGGAGCAGTGCAAGAGAGCGCCTGAGAGAGAGAGGCTGAGTGCCGCTGGCAGAGTGAATGCCAATGTCAAGGCAATTAGCCAAAAGCCGGTTGGAAAAAATCAACAACAGCGCGAGGCGCAGCGAAAAACAATGCCAGCAGCAGCGAAGAAGTAGTAGGAGAAAGAGGAGGAAGAGGTGAAAATCGTAAAACAAGGCAAGCGAAAAAAATGCCATGGAATGAAGCTAAAGTCACAGAGTTGCTATAGATTTTATGACGTGCAAGAGGTAAGCGACGGGGAGAGAGGAGGAGAACGAGGAGACGAGGTGGGGATGCAACAAGACAAAAACGAAGATGTTGCTGGAACTGGAGCAGCCAACTAGACAATTGTGCGTGTGTGTGTGTGTATTGAGTTTGAGTTTGAGTGCAGTTGAAGCCGTCTTTGGGCATGGCACGTTGCAAGGAATTCACTTACTTTCTTTGTGGTTCACTGAGCCTCGCTGTTGTTGTTATTGTTGTCGCTGTCGCTGCCTCTGCTGCTGCTGCTGCTCTTGATATCTGGAGCTAATGCTGGCTGCTGTCGGTTCAATTGCCGTTTTATTAACAGTTTTAGTTATTATCCTACACACTTATTCCAAAAACTGATTCTCGATCTGCTTGAATGTGTTTTCCGCTTATGCCGGTGTTTTCTACTACGCCTTCTGTGTCGCTGTCGTTGTGTGCGTGCGAGCGAATGTATATTTGTATTCTTTGCTTTTGTTGTGTGTTGTTTGTGTGTATTACACCCTTCACTTTCAATTCGAATTTGGTTGATTAGAAAAGAAAAAACGTAACTTTGGCAGTTGCTGTTCCAGTTCACTCACAATAAAAAATAAGAAAAAAACGTAAACAAATCACAGGCAATAAGAATTATATTATGTTGCTTGCTTTTTCTCAGATATTTCTCTTTTATACTGGCGCCTTCACATTCGTGTGTGTACGTGTGTGCGTGTGCTAGGTATGGCAAAAGGATTTTTTCACGATTTCAAACTGGCTGATTGACGCATGCGCACAAAGGAGGACCACTAGATTCGTATTGGAAACACAACCGCTCGCGACTTGCTCTCGAATTGGAATGAAAACCCGTTGCAGAGCCATCTACAATTTAAATCCAACCGCTGCCCGTCTCGCTGTTAATGGTCTGTTAACTCGCGTAAGTCTGTTAATAAAGTTGCGTGTATTAATGCAAATAAAATGCTGACTAGAACCCAGTTATAAGTGAAAGAAATTCAGAAATGAAAATACCAGAATGAGTGCTGTAGTGTGAATGTGCAAAAAAGTGTTTATAGTTAGAAACTCAAAAAGGCACTGTTACCATAACATAACAGAAGCGAGCTAAGTGCCCGCTGTTAAACTACAGTTTGCGTTTCACCAGGTCTTGCCAACTTGGCGAAAGTGCTGTTAGGATGTGATTTTGAAAATTTGTAACGGTTAGTAGGCAAAGGAAATGCGCATAACTCGAATGAACTTGACGAATTGCCACGACGTGGCAGCCGCCACGCACTTTGATTTACAGCTATTTATCTGCAGCAAGCTAACGTGCCTGCTAACTGCAGCTGGAGTTGCAAGCGACTGGAGCCAAACCAAGTGGCGCCATGCTCTGTTAATTTTTTGAATGCATGCATCTTTTGGCTGCACTTTGCCCATTAGCGCCATAGCTTTTGATTACATTCAGCACGTTAGATTTGCTGACTTTTTAAACGCAATGAGCGTGTGTAAAATAATCTGTAGTCTGCTGCAGCAACTAACTTTAGATAGATTCCGATTTCACCATCACTTCCCAACGTCACACTGTTAAACAGTACCGAAATCCTTAAGTAAATATTCCATTAATATTTATAATGCACACATACTTTGGTATGTATGTAGTACAAATGTTTGTCTGCATGTACCGTTTATTTTTATTTTTTATTATACCTGCCGGCTGGCTTTTTGGTTTTCAAGTTAAAATATCTTAACGTTTCATGCTTCATGATTTTCTGCAACTTTAAACAAGTCAATTATGAAGCGCAAATTAATGTTAGCTCGCGGGCGCGCCAAATTCAAATATTCAAATTCAAATTCAAATTTCCAATATTGGTAAGTAAACAAAAAGAAGAAAATGTTAATGTTAATTTGACAGCATAGAATTGTCACCGATTGTATTTTAAAGCGAGTTGGCAGCCCTGCGGTCACGAACAACCGTGCTAACAGCTGATGCGACAGCAGACGGCAGTCAAGTTGACAGCTTGGTCAGAGCACCAGAACAAAGCGAAACAGAATCGAAACGAAATAATGCTCAGTTAATTTAAATTTAAATTATTTCCAAATGCAAAATTGCAAATGTGTGGCATGGGCGAAAGACTTTAAGCTACTCTTAACGTTAAGTGTTTTTTTTTATTTTTTGGTTAGTTTAATTCACCTCAATAACTAAAAGTCAAATTAAACATCATTCAACACGAAAAAGCGAGTGACAAGAAATTTTCCGAGTGGACAAACGTTTTGTGCCCTGTCGGGGATGCGGGGGAACCCGAAAAATAAATAAATAAAAGTAAATAAAGAGAGAAAATGCAAACACAAACATTTACTGCGTGAGACGATAGCGCGTGTATTACTACAACAATTGCACAACAAATCGCTAAGACAATTGCACAAACAAAAAACCAAAGACAACGCTAAAAAACAAAACAAAAAAACGAGAAAAAAACGCGCAAATCAGTGAAACACCCAAGAGGGGGTTGTTCGTATTGCTGTAGCCTTAACTACCCAATAAGCGAGTCCAAGTAACCAGCAGAGGGAAAACAACAACAATACTAACAACAGCAGCAACTGTAGAATCATACTATATAGTACAACAACAACAACAACAAAGTTTCTATCTCTATTTCGCTTGTCATCTTGTCAGAATCGGTATCGGCGGGGGTGTTGGGGCAGCGCGTGCTCAAAAACTGCCATATAACACATCCGCATTTTGAATATCATCGGCAAGCAGAGCAAGAGCAAGAGCAAGTAAATCAACAATCAAAACAAGCAGCAGCAGCAGCAGCAACAACACCGTAGTGTAGAACACGTTTACGCTGTTGCTGGTCGACGGCGGCAGGCGGCGGGGAGGGGGTGGACCAGTGCCCGGTCAGCGTGTGAGCGTGTGAACAACAGTCTGGACTGACGCGTAAGCAACGCATTTCAAAAAAGCCAAGGACGCCAAGGACAGCCAGAAGACAGCCAGCCCAATGGATGTCCTAGAACTGCTGCGTGAGAGCGTCCACGGCTGTTACAATACATTATTCTCAGATGCCTGGTGTCAATATGTCTCCAATCAGCTCGCGACCACGGTAAGTGTCTGAAATCAAACTTTGTACACGCGTGTATGTGTGTGTGCGTGTGTGTCTACATTTTTAATACAATATATGCATGCACACACACACACACGCGCGCATGCACAGATTGATTAAGATTTCTTTGTTTTGAGGGGCTCGCCGTGACTCATGAGAGAGCGCTGTTAACATAACAGAGGGAGCCTGCTGTTAAGGATGTTGGCTGTATGGGTGTGTGTCTTCGCTAAGTTGTTGATCGTTCGATGTCGAGTTGTTTTTGTCGCCATTTGTTGTCTTATTATTTCATATCTCATGAGAGAGCGCTGTTAACAGAGAGAGAGAGAGAGAGAGAGCCTGCTGTTAAGGATGTTAACTGTATGGGTGTGTGTCTTCGCTAAGTTGCTGATCGTTCGATGCCAATAAGTTGTCGAGTTGTTTTTGTCGCTATTTGTTGTCTTATTATTTCATATCTCCGCTGTTATGCTATCACATGCGCCAGCATGTGGTCTATGTGTGCGTGCGTGTGTCTGTGTGCGACGAGTCACTAGTGTTGTTGTATTGCTTTGCGCACACTTCCGTCAACACTATTCGCTCGGCTGTTTTGATTTGCAGACAAAAGAAGGCAACTTACATAAACATGCTAAGAGCACACACACACACACACACACATGTGTACATGCATGTATGTCTTATCGGAGATAATGGTTTAGCGCCTGACCCCGAAAGCGCATTCATAGTGCCTGAACTGTAAACTACTACAGTGCGTTTCATAATCATAAGACACTTTAGAATTAGTTAAAAGAATATTAATAGGATTCATGCAAAACCAATTGGTAGAGGATCTCAAAAGTCAAGGACGATATACAATATATAAAAAATAATTCAAAAATATGTTTCATCAAATGGTTGTTGTTTAAACGATGATTAATCACTAGATATATGTATGTATATATGTATATATAAGTGTCTTATGATTATGAAACGCACTGTATAACTGATTACTGTAAATCCCATTGGCAGCAGGGCTGTCTGGCAGGGGAAGGGACGCCTTCTCTCTTTCATAAGATGCTTCCAAATCAGTTTCATATAATTCAATTAACCCCTTGGGGCCAAATCAATTTAGCAACTGCCTGCGCCTTGTGACTTTGTTGCCAAGCGTTGATCCAAACTTAATGCAACAACAACAACAATTTGATCGGTGCAGGTGCGCGCACACACACAGAGGCAGAGGTATACATATGTATATAGTACATATGTGTGTATATATGTATACCTAGAAACAGAAGTTATGCGGAAAATTGCGTTATCGTGACGGCGCCGTTTGGTAGCAGTGGCAAAGTCAACTCGATCATGTGTTTACTTAACGCTTCTTCTTTCTCAATTGCGTAAAGGACACCAATTTGAATTTATTGTTATTTATGTATTTTCTGCCGTCTCTCTGTGTTGCGCATATTCGTTGCAGTTGCTCGGAAACCTGTTACAGAAATAAACCATAAACAAATAGAGAGAGACAATATCAACAAGTACAAGAGAGCGCAATAGAGTGCAATGATCAACGGCAAATGCAAATCAATGTCAGGTTGCGAGAGAGCGTGGGAGCGTGGGAGCGGAGACTTGTGAGAGCATCACGGGAACAAGTGTTGACAGCGCCGTAGGGTTGTTGATAATACACCGAGATATCGATATATTTTTATAGAAAAAGATACATTTATATCGGGATATTATTTCTGTAGGGTTTAATATATATTGAAATATCAATATATCGATATATTTTTATAGAAAACGATATACATATTGTCTTGTTGTATGAACAGCTAGACCTCGCAAGATATTGGACTAACTAACCATATTTGGTTATTTATATGATCCGCTTGTACGATCAAGTTTATTAGATATTTGATACATTATATGATAATATTAATCCCAATAAAGCTGTATCTATTTATTTTTGACTTCCAAAAAGCACAAAAAGCCATTTGTTAAAAAAGAATTGCTTTCGGTTTTATAAAATATTTTTTGATTTAAATCCACATAGGCCTTGCCACTCAACAGTTTTGACGCTGTAATCGAGAGTAGAAAGGCAAAAAATACTCAAAAGTATGAGCGAAATACAAGAGAATCGCCTCATTTCGAAGCCAATGTTTAAAATCAGATCTGTTCAGAAAAATGCTAAGTTGGCAGCACTAATGTTACCTTTTCATCGGCCAATGTTTAAAATCAGATCTGTCCAGAAAAAGGCTAAGTTGGCACCACTAATGTTAACTTTTCATCGATTGCATGCAAAACATGCATGTACAATATATGAAGTAGATGAATGGTTGAGTAATCGAGTAACCTATTCAGCCAAGAACTTACTTTAGTTGTATTGGTAATTGTTTTGGGTATAAAGAGAGCAGAGTGTAGTCAGCCGAATGGAAAGTGGAGTAACACCGCTGTAAACCATTCAATGCTTCTAAAAATTAATTTAAACTTTAAATAGAAAAAGAAGAACGTTTAAATATGAATACATAATTTTGTTCATTTTTTTCACCAGAGTCACAAAGCATAATTAAGATCATTTTCAATAGTTTTGATGTAAAATGAGTGTTGCAACAGATGTTCAGGTTTTTATATTTATATTTAATCAAAATCAATAAGCAAAATTATAATTTCATCAGCGCTCCTTATTGCGCGTCACTTCAGATAACAGTGTTGGTTAAACTCTACTTTTTACCGTTTCTTAACATTACATTCATAAATTCATTTCTTATCGATATACTTATTAAATGTTAAATTATGTTATGTTAAATTCAAATATCATTTTTCTCCGCGACAATGGGAGAAAAACATGCAGAATTTTTGATTATACGATTAGCTGAGTTTTAATTAACAAATAACTGTCAACTATTGGGTAATCTTTCACTAATTTCACAAAGATCAATATTTAACAAGATTCGAATGTATTTCTAGGCCGTTGAAAGAATTGCTAAGCATCGAGTGCGCCAGAGTTTTCGGTCCCTATTTCAACTCCTTATTGCTCTGTGCTTCTACTCCTTCCTTCTATCCTACACATTACGTTTTCACATAACTTTCCTTCCGTTTTACAGACATACTGGTATGGCGCCCTGTTGCTTATCGGCGCGCTATTCATCGTCTGGTTCCTGTACTTCAAGCGTTTGGCACGATTGCGTGTGCGCGACGAGATCGCTAGATCGTTAAGTGCAGTGCAGGCTTCCGTGTCCGGGGGTGATCACCGCGGCTTGCGTTTTCGGAAGCGTGACAAGATGCTCTTCTATGGTCGTCGCATGTTGCGTAAAATGAAGAATGTGAGCGGACAAATGTACAGCAGTGGCAAGGGGTACAAGAGGCGGGCGGTAATGAGATTCGCACGCCGTATACTTCAGCTGCAACGGGAGAATCGTCCGCTAGAAATGAAAACAGTGGAGCCACCGGCTGAATACCTGGAGGAGACCAGCGAAGGCAGCGATCGTGTGCCACCGGATGCGCTCTATATGTTACAGAGCATACGCATCTTTGGTCACTTCGAGAAGCCAATCTTCCTGAAGCTATGCAAGCATACACAGCTCTTACAGTTATTGCCCGGCGATTACCTATTCAAGATCACCGATCCGGATGATAGTGTCTATATTGTGCAATCGGGCATGATTAATGTGTATATATGTAATGCTGATGGCAGCACACTCTCGCTGAAGACTGTGCGCAAGGGAGAGTCGGTGACATCGCTGCTGAGCTTCATCGATGTGTTGTCCGGCAATTCCAGTTATTATAAAACCGTGACGGCCAAGGCCATAGAGAAGTCAGTGGTCATACGGTTGCCCATGCAGGTAAGTCGTATAGTAGTTAATGTCTCAATGGAAACCACAACTAATCGTCTTTATCTCTGCAGGCTTTCAACGAGGTCTTCGAGGAAAATCCCGATGTGATGATTCGTGTGATACAAGTAATAATGATACGATTACAGCGAGTACTATTCACGGCACTGCGCAACTATTTGGGCCTTAATGCTGAGCTGGTGCAGAATCATATGCGTAGCAAGGGGAACACTTTGCCAGCTACTGTCGCTGGTTCTGTTCTGTCTCAGACATCACAGAATTCCCGTCCGCTCTTGCCGCGTCAGGTGTCGTCGCCCATATCGCGTATATCCCGGGAGGAGCACACACTCTCCGATCCGGATCCCAATCCCAATGCCAATGCCTTGCTTTATGCCGAAGTGCATGGTGATGCGCCCTACATTGATCTCTATCATCAGCAGCAGTCCAGCGGGGCATCCGTCACACAGACGTCTGGGACAGTGCGACGAGGCTCCATGACAATGCATACAAATGGCAGCGATGGATCGGCCAATGCTGGCAATCCAAATGCTCCAACCAATCCATCAATTGATCAGCGTCTAGTGCATTCATCCGCTGTGGAGAGTCTACGCCGCGAGCTGGGACTCAGTGAGGAGGACGCACACATTATTGAGCCATTTGTTGAGGTGCGTGAAATGGAACCCAATGTCACCCTCATTACCGAGGGAAACGCTGATGATGTCTGTGTGTGGTTTGTTATGACCGGCACTTTGGCTGTATATCAGAGCAATGCGGATGCCACACGTGCTGTCAAACAGGATAACGATATGCTCATTCATTTTGTGCATCCCGGTGAAATTGTTGGAGGACTGGCAATGCTAACCGGCGAGGCTAGCGCGTATACTATACGTGCCCGTAGTAATAGTCGTATTGCCTATATACGCCGTGCTGCCATCTATCAGTAAGTAGCTGATGTTATTATTGAACTGTAATTTATATTTACTTTATTTTTTTTTGTTTATTTTTGCTATTTGTTAACACGCACCGATATTTAACGAGCTCTAATACTTAACAGAACTAACAGAGTTCTGCTTAACAGAACTAACAGACGTCTGCTTAACAGAACTAACAGAGTTCTGCTTAACAGAACTAACAGAGTTCTGCATAACAGAACTAACAGATTTCTGCTTAACAGAACTAACAGATAACAGAGTTCTGCTTAACAGAACTAACAGAGTTCTGCATAACAGAACTAACAGAGCTGTGCTTAAATGGTCTTCATACATAAATGATCTCTCCCATTACTATTGCAGGATAATGCGTCAGCGGCCGCGTATTGTACTGGATCTGGGCAACGGTGTAGTGCGTCGGCTGTCGCCGTTGGTACGCCAATGTGACTATGCATTGGATTGGATATTCCTGGAGTCGGGACGTGCTGTGTATCGGCAGGATGAGAGCAGTGACAGCACGTACATTGTATTGAGTGGACGTATGCGTTCAGTTATCACACATCCAGGTGGTAAGAAGGAGATTATCGGTGAATATGGTAAAGGGGATCTGGTGGGCATTGTAGAAATGATAACAGAAACCTCACGTACCACAACTGTAATGGCTGTGCGGGATTCAGAGCTGGCTAAATTACCCGAGGGCCTATTCAATGCCATCAAATTGCGCTATCCGATTGTGGTGACCCGATTGATTAGTTTTCTTAGTCATCGCTTTTTGGGTACGATGCAGACGCGCAGTGGGAATTCATCGGGTGCTCCGGTAGAGGCGAATCCTGTAACCCACAAGTATTCCACGGTGGCATTGGTGCCCATTACAGACGATGTCCCATTAACGCCTTTCACCTACGAGCTTTATCACTCGCTTTGTGCCATCGGTAAGGATGAAGATGCTGAAATTAGAAGATCATACAAGATCATAAACCATTTCTTAACAGGTCCGGTGCTGCGTCTTACCTCGGATGTGGTACGCAAGCAGCTGGGAATGAACATCTTTGAGGCGGCTAATGAGTATCGCCTGACCTCTTGGCTGGCCCAGCAGGAGGATCGGAATATTATCACGCTCTATCAATGCGACAGCTCATTGAGTCCCTGGACACAGCGTTGCATGCGACAGGCGGATGTTGTGCTCATTGTTGGCCTTGGTGAACGATCCCACCTGGTGGGTAAATTCGAGCGTGAGATCGATAAACTGGCCATGCGCACTCAGAAAGAACTGGTGCTACTTTATCCGGAAACAACGAATGCCAAGCCTGCAAATACGCTTAGCTGGCTAAACGCACGTCCCTGGGTAACCAAGCACCACCATGTGCTCTGCGTCAAACGCATCTTCACCCGCAAGAGCCAATATCGTATAGTATGTGATATCCTTTCCTCTTTCTGTCAATGAACTGACTAACTAACCTAAATGTCCTTCTACTCCCTAGAATGATCTCTATAGTCGTGTGCTACTTTCCGAACCGAACATGCATTCCGATTTCTCCCGCCTAGCCCGCTGGTTAACTGGCAATTCCATTGGACTGGTGCTTGGTGGTGGCGGTGCCCGTGGTGCTGCTCACATCGGCATGCTGAAGGCCATACAGGAGGCGGGCATACCCATTGACATGGTCGGCGGTGTTAGCATTGGTGCACTGATGGGCGCTCTCTGGTGTTCGGATCGCAACATAACCACCGTTACGCAGAAAGCTCGCGAGTGGTCCAAAGTACGTTCATACACTCTATATTAAAGTAAAGCAGTGTTTACATTTTGATGATAATGTTGCAGAAAATGACAAAATGGTTCCTTCAACTGCTGGATCTAACGTATCCCATAACGTCAATGTTTTCGGGTCGCGAATTCAACAAGACCATACATGATACCTTTGGGGATGTGAGCATCGAGGACTTGTGGATACCGTACTTCACCCTTACCACCGATATAACCGCTAGCTGTCACCGCATTCACACCAATGGTAAGTGCCTCTCTGTATTGCTGTTCCGCTGCTTCGATCTTTCTCACTTCATTTGGCTGCTCGTTTTTAGCATTTTGGCACAACTATCTCTCATTCTCCTCTCTCACTTTACCTTTGCTTTAACTCTGTTTTCCTAATGTTGAGTTATTAGTTTGTTACTATAGAAAGGAATGATTTATTTTCTCTCTTTTGGTTGTACATAGCTTTTTGTAGTATGTAGTTTGAAGGACAAACACGCACACACACATGAACACAGTTACTTGAACCCAACTCATTCATTCTCACGGCGCACTCCTGTCATCTGAGGAGGGGCAACTCTTGTGCTCTCTTAGTGAAGTGCCACCGCCATATTGCGGTTGCTTGCTCAATTGGGACTGCAAAGTCGAAACATAATTGTTGTTTATTTTTTTTTATTTTTGCTATTTGTTAACACGCGCCGATATTTAACGAGCTCTAATACTTAACAGAACTAACAGAGTTCTACTTAACAGAACTAACAGAGTTCTGCTTAACAGAACTCATAGAGTTCTGCATAACAGAATTAACAGAGTTCTGCATAACAGAACTAACAGACTTCTGCTTAACAGAACAACAGTTCTTATTGCTCACTGTTATTGTTGCCGCTAAAGAGAGTGATAAAAATGAAGATACGGAAGTCATATTAGTTTAGTGCTCATTTTTAAACGTTATCATTGTCCTTGTTCTGTGTGTGTGTGTGTGTGTGTGTGTGTGGAACATTTCACCTTTTAATACTATATTGTGTGTTAAATATTCTTGTTGTGCGTGCGCGTTGCTTCTTCTTGTCTTAACACCAACTGCTGGCAAAATGCGCAATTAACCAAGAAGGAAGAAAAACAAATAAGGCAAAACGCAATCTAATCTGGTTAATAACTCGCTCACGTTCGCTTCATGTCATATTCAAAACAAATCTCACAATGCTCTTTCTTTCTTTCTCTCCCTCTCTCTACTTTTTTTCTCACACATGCCCACACACATACACACTAATACATGCTAACTGTCGCAGGATCTCTGTGGCGTTACGTGCGCTCTTCAATGTCACTCAGCGGCTATATGCCGCCGCTATGCGATCCACAAGATGGACATCTTCTGCTGGACGGTGGCTATGTAAATAATTTGCCAGGTAAATAGCAATTACTAGCATCTAAAACAACAAAACAGAAAAAAAAAAAGAAAAATATGTTAATCTTCTTTTTCAATGTGAATTTTAAATTTAGAGCTGTTGGTGGCACAGAGAGAGCGCAGAGTTGTTGGATAATTTCTCTAGGACTGTAACTGTTACTGTTACTGTAACTGTTAAGTGCCCGTTCACTTTGACCCAAACCCCACATCATTAACAGAGCTGTTTATTTGCAAACCATTTGGATAATTTCTCTAGGACTGTTACTGTTACTGTAACTGTTAAGTGCCCGTTCACTTTGACCCCCACCCCACATCATTAACAGAGCTGTTTATTTGCAAACCGTTCAACAGTTGACGCTATTTTGCAATTGCATCGCGGTTCTTATTTGATGACCATACACATACACACACACGCACACGCACGCACATCCATATATGTACATATTTACAGAACATGGTGGACTTTAACAATGACAATGCACAGTGTTTTAAGTTGATTTGCTTTGAATTGAAAACTAAATGTAATCGTTGATTATTTAAATTAATTTGTAATCGTTTAACCACTATGACTATTTATCAGTACTATATATTATTTCCTGCTTTCTCAGATATTAAATTTGTTGTGCATGAGGAATGGTTAAAAGAAAATAAACATTAGTTAGGGAATTTCTGAAATTGATTCTGGTTTTATTTTGGCTATCTCCATACAAGCTGAAGCAAAAAAGCGAGTAAACCATTTAGAATATTAATTTTAATGCATAGTTTTAAAATTATAAATGTTTGACAAAAATTAGAAGCAAATCAGAATAAGTTTTAGGGATGCTACTATTAATTACAATAGAAAAGCTGCTGCAGCATTTGTTAATTTCTCCAAACCCTTTAATTTTCTGGATGCCTAAAAGAAACCCAAACTTCACGAACAAATGAACCGATTGAGGTGAACTAACTGATTTGTGTAGTTCAGTTCGAAATAATCATTTTGTTTTACAATATACTTATTTACGCAAAGAAAGAAGAACAGTGCGATGTACACACATAGAATACACACATACATACATACATATGTAAATACACATTTCACTTTTAGTTGCTGTTAACTTTCTTAGTTGTGTATGTTTTTGTATGTGTATGTGATTTATTGCTTATTATGACTTGAGACACGTGAACTTAACAGATTATTTTTGTAGTATGTAGCACATAAACCGTTCCGTTAATTCAAAACGCACACACACAATCAGCAGCAATAAAAAATTGTGTATTTCTCTCTTTTCTCTCTTTTTACTAAATCCAAACATACTATACTACACTATGCAAAATCTACTTTGTCTACACCCACCACACACACACACACTCACACCCACACACACTCACACCCACACCTACACATACAAATCTATGTACTGTCTTCGTTGCGTCCTGTGTAATTGGTGCCCTACTTAGGTCATCTGTGGCGCTACTGTCGCGCCAGTATGTCCATAGCCGGCGTCTTTCCACCTTTCTGCGACTATCGTGACGGGCATCTGCTGCTCGACGGATGCTATACGAACAATGTGCCAGGTAACCATTCAAAACAGTAACAGTAACAGTTACAGCACCTGCAATACAATCCAGCACTCTGCCAATTCCTGTGAATGCTAAGTATCTCTAATGTAAATCAAATGTATTTAATACCCTGCGCCCCAAAAAGTATATATATATATATCAGTACTTTAGTGTCAGAAGTCGACTGATGGTTAATAGTCCACTTCCGCGACACAGTCATCCATCCACGTTATATTCTTATTGGCCAACTCCCATACAAGAAAAATGTCACATTTGCCGCCATTTTCTTTATGTGTTGAAACATGGAACCACATTTATTATAAATCGGTTTTAGTATTTTTTTAATACTAGTATTGTTAAAAATACTTCAGATTTAAAAAAAACACTTGTTATTATTAAAAAAAAGTGTAAATTTATACTTATTGCAATAGCTTATTTATTATTATTATTATTATTTTGTTATATAAAAGATAAAAATCAATTGTAATAAAAAGAAATACAGGGTATGTGAGTGCAATCACTGCGTAGGCAGTAGCGAAATCGGGTGCAGGGTATTAGAGGGTCGAGAATGGTCAACTGATCGGCCGTCCGCCTACAATTTGGTATATACTACTATATATTTACATATACATAATTGAATGTAAGCATTGAACATTATCGTCTTTACATTTCACGCATTCGCACATTATTAAGCCGATGTTATGCATAATTTGGGCGCCGCTCACATTATCGCCATTGACGTGGGCTCACAGGATGATACCGATCTGACAAATTACGGCGATGATCTGAGTGGCTGGTGGCTGCTCTACAAGAAGTGGAATCCCTTCACGTCGCCAGTTAAAGTGCCCGATCTGCCGGACATACAATCGCGCCTTGCCTACGTTTCCTGCGTGCGACAACTCGAGGTGAGTGTGCTAACTGGATGTACTCATTGACGACACTGTCTTATTGGAATGTGTGTTTGCAGGAGGTGAAAAACTCGGACTATTGCGAGTATATACGTCCACCCATAGATAAGTATAAGACACTGGCATTTGGCAGCTTTGATGAAATCCGCGATGTTGGTTATGTCTTTGGCAAGAACTACTTCGATACCATGGCCAAGGCTGGCCGCCTGGGTCGCTTTAATCAGTGGTTCAATAAGGAGCCACCGAAACGTAGCAATCATGCGTCCCTCAACGAATACACTTTCATTGATCTGGCCCAGATCGTGTGTAAGCTGCCGGAGACCTATGCACTGCATACGACGGATTTATTCAGCGAGGATGAGGACTTTGACGGCTACATATCCGAGCCAACAACACTCAATTCGGTGAGTACTTGGCCACTGTTAATATTGTTTTGCATTTGATACGTTTCCAATGCTTGTATTTCTATTCAGGAACGCCATCGTATCCAAGTGCCGCGAGCGGGTAACTCGCTATCATTCTCAGAGACTGAAATAGACTCGGATGTGGAGATCGACCTAGAGCTGGAGCGCAAGGCTGACAAGTCCACACAATCAACACCACCAACACCAAGCAAACGCGGGGCAATGTCTCCCGCATCCAGCTACATGAACTCCACGCTCATGGATGCCAAGCAGGATCAGAAAGCAAAAGCCATCGGAGAGAATAAAGAGCAAGAAAAGGAGCAGAAGGAGCTTAATAGCAGTTCTACCTTGCAAGTCCAAATAGAAACTGTGGCCACGTCTAGCAAAACTGATGATGAGGAGCCAAAACCCGCTAAAGACAAAAACAAGGAGGAAACGGACAAAGACAAGAAGGACAAATAACGATACCAAAAACTAGCTATAAACTAAAGAGGCCTCGTCGTCTCTATTCTGTTCTGAGATATTTTTATAGGTATTAGTTACATAAATAAAGCAGGAGCAACCGAGCTAACCAGGAGAGGGCGAAGTGCAACGAAGGACACTGGCTCACAAAAAAATAAATCAAACAAAGAAAGAAAAATGAAGGAAATCTCCGAAATTATGTAGTAGTTCAATTACATACATAAACACAAATCGTTATCGGTTAGATATATATGTAAGTATACAGAAAGAAAAACCATAGGCTTAGCTCTAGCTAATTTCGACCAACAAGAAGCAGCTCCACACGCTAAATTGGGAGCCAAGCAACGAAATGGGATGCACACATGGGGCGCATACACTGTACATATACATAGACAGAGTATATGCATATAAAGAACTATATATTTTTACAGTTATTCATATGAGTATGTAGAGGCCCCTTGAATTGAGTTTGCATCACACATCTATCCCCAACCTCCGCTCACACACATGTACACACAGACCAGACATCCATACATAACTCACAAGAACAATCAATTAGTTTTATATAATGAAATCTGTTTGTTTTTATGATCGAATTTTATAAGATGAGCGATAAAATAAATGCAAAACAATTTTTGAAAGTACAATACATGCCAAGAGAGCGTCTAAATTTATTTGAATTAAACTATTTCTAATTTACAAATTTTCAGGCTCTGTTAAAAAAGTCGACTAGCATTTCGTTATAGCATTTTCTTAACTAGGGAAACAAACCGGAACCGGAACCGAAACCGAAACCCGAAAAGAACCGATAGAAATGGAGAGCTTTGGTATCGAAGATGCCTGATGGAATGGTTAAATGCGGCTCTGCTGATGGAAGACAGAAGAGTCTTTCTTGTCCTTTCAAAAGTCGCTGTAGATATAAAGAATTTGGAGCTCGATTATATCAAGACAGGATATTGGTCACTGGAACATGTTAAAGCCCAGCGAACTAAATCCTTTAAGAGTCTTATATCTTATAGCCAATGTTGATGACATAAAACCCAGCAAACGCCTTGATGTCGCTCCATTACTGGCCAATATACAGGCTCCTTCTATCAATGTGTGGTTATCTCCTGGCGAAGAGCAGTCATCTCCTAGCGAAGTGCGACGCTCTCTTTATGAAGAGCAGACAACTCCTGGCAATGCCGATGCTAAGAATCTAAGAATCCACCTAAAAAAAGTCAAGGTCTAAATGCCACCATCAAGACTCCACCAGTCTGGAGCTTTTGCACAACAGCTATATATATAAATATATATATACAAACTTACAAACGTACATTATATCACATTTTTTTGCTTGAAATTTTATTATTTATTGTGTAGGGGATTGCGCGCTATAAGCCCCAGTGATACATCTCATGTATATCGATAACATCATGATACATCTCATGTAAATCGATAAGCACATCGATTATCTTAACTTCAACTTTATACAATCAATGTATATATGTGTGTGTGTGTATGTACATCCCTAAACAACGAAATAAATTATAAGATTTGATGTACATATTAATATGTATCTATATATAAACAAAAAGCAAAAAAAGTTTAAATACAAAATACAATTTGTTTTTCTTTATATGGTTTTACTAGTTACACATGTATGTATGTACATGTGCTTGTATTTGTGTATGTCTAAATGTCTATCTTCTAACTACCTACTAACTTTAGTTGCCATTTTGCCTATTTTATATTTACAGATAAATAGAGCTTAAGAAACTCATACAGTGCAAACACAATAGGTAAAATCGTTAATTATTTTCACTTTTATTTTGACAAAAAAAAAAAACAAGAAAAAAATTCTTAAAATTGTTACATTAAATTTTATGAATTGACAATTTAGTTAATGTTAATACTTAATTCTAACTTTGAGATTCCAATTAGGATAAAAAAAATATAAAAAAACAAAAGTTGTGAATACAGCTAATATTTTTTATTTAGTTCTTGCGTATTGCCTTGTTAATTGTTATTGTTATTGTTTATTACTCTTACTTTTTATACAAATTGTACATTAAACAATTATTTTATGTTTATTAACTAATAACAAATTCTCAAAACGATTTTTGCACCCTATATCGCTTGTCTGTGTTGGTTAAGCTTGTCTAAGCTACATATGTAGTAGTAGATTCACAATTCGCTTTTCGTTAACATTTCCTGTTGCCTACATGTGACTGTTGCAGTGTTTACATTTTTACGAGTATACTAACATTAATTAAACTTTAATTTTAATTACGTTGTCTTTCATTTTTTACATGCACAAACTCATGAGGCCAAAGGTGTTGCTTTTGCTTTCTATAATTGTTGTTTATTTGCGTTCAGTGTGTAGCTTAAATAAACCTAGGCTTACGTGCTAAATACATACATACATATAAATATCTCATGTATACGTACATCATATACATACATATATATATTTATAAGATTAGTTTATAGATAGAAGACCTCCATATAAATCGTACGAACTCTAAATTACCTTTATTATTTACTGCAAGTTGTGTGTTGGTTTAACAGAACAGTTTTCTAGTGTTGTACAGTACATGTTATTTGCATATACATATATGTATGTACATATATGTACACACATACCTCTATACAAACATATGTGCACATTATAGTTAAAAAACGATTGTTACAACCATTTTCATTAGTTACTGCTATTGTGTATATATAAGTATAAGTAGTATATAGTTTATTTTATATATGACTCTAACTATCAATATCAGTTGCTCATCACCGTCTCTATAAATATGTATATGCAGTATACATATGTATATACATATAGCAATTGGCGTAACTTGAATAAACATTTCGAATATAGCACAAACGTTAAATAAAGAAGATCAAATTGGGTTAAGTTTTTTTTAATTGTATTGAGTTGAATTTATATGGAGTAGTTTTGGGAGTTTTGGTGTGCAAATGTGGATCATGTCTTTAGATCTGTCCAACCAGCTCCTGTATGCTGCGCAATAAGTCTTCCATGTTTCACAAGAGATCGCGATGGAACACCCAAGTGTGCTTAGTGTGTGCAAATTTATGTGAGAGCCACTGTGATTCCAACAGATTGAACCGATCCTGGCTTAGATAAAGCGGCTTACCACGTCTACAAAAATATAATAAGCATAATATGAGTAAGACAATACCAACAACAATATGCAATGTGAGAGCCTTACTTGAGATCGCGATCCTCTTCGTCGAAATCATCCAGATACAGCGAACCCCAGAGACAAGCACGGCGTCCTCTAATGACAATGATGTACGTTGAAGTGACCACCAGGAAGATGCCAATGCCACCGCCGCAGGATAGTGTGTGCTGTGAAACACATAATAATATAACAACTACTTATATAGTTTCGTCTGTTAAACTTACCCGTACTGCTTCACAGCATTCCTTTTCCGCGCAACAGTTTTGTTTGAGACAGACAATCGTACCACATAGCAGGCAGATGGAGCTCTCCTTGGGCACTTTGTAACAGTTGAGGCACGGCCGTTCGTGGTAATACTGTGCGGAATGAAAGCAATAACAAACCTCAATCAATGATATCAATAACAATGTAATACGGGAGCCTGCTGTTAGCTAACAGTGTGCTGTTAACAAATTAACATTACTGTATGCAAACTATTTGAAGCGTTTTTTGTGATTTTTGTGTGAAAGGTAATGGAAATATTTAAACGAATTTTCGATATGTAAAGTATAGAAAATAACTTCTTGCAATAAAAACAAAATCCAAAATAATCTGTGGGAATTGATATTTCTGTAGTTTAAAATTGTACGTAAAATGTTTGTAAATCATTTCGAGTTATGTTAGTCATGCGCTGTTAGTTAACAGAATCGATTCGATAACAGAATGGCAGCGTTCAGCATTGATTAGTGAATAGTGATGCATTATTGAGTTGTTTGAATTTTCGATATGTAAAGTATAAAAAATAGCTTCGTGCAATAATAACAAAATCCAAAATATTCTTTGCGAATAGATATTTCTGTAGTTTAAAATGGTATGTACGTAAAATGTTAGTAAATCATTTCGAGTTATGTTAAGTAGCAGGAATCTTCGACGTTCCGAGGGTCATGCGCTGTTAGTTAACAGAATCAATTCGATAAAAGAAAGGCAGCGTTCGGCATTGATTAGTGAATAGTAATGTGATTGTACTAAACGAGTGTGATTTGCCACGGGCGTCGAATTTGAAATGAAAATGCTAGCATATATACCATAGATAGAAACTGGACTCAACTCACCGTGAATAGACGTTCGTATTCACGTGGCAGCTCAAGTAAACGCGGTTGCTGCCACAGTGAATGCTGATTCATCAGTATAAGCTCACGCACAGTGTCTGTGGGTGGACGCACGTCCATCAGTTGCTTGCACCAGAATTGTGGCAATGTTTGCTCAGTGCTCGGAATAAAGCACAATCCCTTGGATGCATTGAAGCAATCCCAGTCCATGGAGTCTGTGACCAATTCCAAGTAGTAAACAAGACGCACAAACTCCAAGCCAGCTGCGGATATCTCTGGCATCTCATGGCGATACAAATGCTGGCGCAACAATGCGGCAATGCGTAAGAATGGCAGACACAAGGACTGCAATTGCAGCTCCATGGATTTGAGATTAATTTCACTGTCGCCAGCTATGCCAGTTGCCTGGTTGTTGGCGGCGGTGCTGCTGCTGGAACTATTGCTGCTGCTAGCACTTGTGCTTGGTATGCTATCGCGTCTCAGGTGCGACAAGCGATTCGTTTCATTTAGCACCAGGGCCATGGCTCTGCCCAGTTGTTCGCAGCTCTGCTGTAAGCCGTAGCGCGTGGAGTTACCACGGCGATTGCCACTGGAGGACGAGGACGAGGCGGAGGCGGAGGCGGAGGCGGAAGCTGTAGCTGTGGCGGTGGAATTGGATTCATCTGTGTTGCCAGCGCCTTTACTGTAGTTTGCCAGTATGTGATCACACTCGAGATCGGTGAGGGTAACACATAGCTGCACCACAATCTGATAGTAGAGCAGATTGTACATGACCTTAACCATACAGGTGAAGTAATCTGCAAGGCAACAAGGGTTAATATACATATCCATATGGGAAACATTGTGTGGCCTTACCCTGATCCAGATGCAGCGGTGCTAGCAGTATAAACTTTAACAGTAAGGCGATGGGGTCCGCTAGAAGACTAGGTATTAGCTCACGACAGTGGGCCGGTAGTGGCTCAGCATCGCCGCTAACTGGAAGCCCGGCCAGCGATGCCCAGCTGCTCCACAGTGGCCATTCCACTAGGACACGCACATGAACCGATAGCACATGCAGCAGCGGCACAATGCAGTCCCGTTTCGGCTTGTACCGCGTGGAATTCGCAGAGCAGAGCGAGCCGCCACGCTGGATTATCTCCGCCTCCAGATTGGTGCGTGCTATGGACGTCACAAATATGAAGAGCTTGCGGAACGTTATGTTCGCACACTTCACCTTGCGCTGGGCAATGTTCGTCATCACCTCCATGGCGTGTCCCATGGCCTCGGTCAGTTTTGTCGGTTGCTGTTCACAAAGAGAGGATAAAATAAATATGTCAATTATGGATCTCTGTTGTCTCTCTCTCTCTCTCTCTCTCTATCTACATCTATCTCTCTCTAGGTGTATACTTGCCGGCATCGTTTCGTTCTCCTTGATGAGGTCGGTGAGATCGGCGACTAGCTGCTCGAATCGCTGGTTGCCGGAGCGCACTAGATGCGTGGGTCTGTCCAACTGTGGACTCAGTGGCAGCACAGAGTTGGACAGTTGACGGCATACAGGACAATAGAATTCACCACGGTCCTGGACAGGCTGACGCTGTGTGGTGTATAGGGTCTTGAGGTATGCTTCGAGGCAGCTGAGGTGCACATGATGACCACACGACTGCACATGTACGCCATTATCGTAGGCCATGTTGTTGGACAGATACCAGGACTCATCGCCGAATTTCAGGCTCAGCAAGTCGGTGCGTCGAGAGAACTCTGTGGCCAGTCTGGTGGTCAAGGTTAAACGCTCCTTGTCCTCATCGTTCAACGGCAGCGGTAGGCGTTCGGCAATCCGACGTCGATGGCCAACAATGCCACTGGACTCCACGAGGACAACGAGTCCGATAGGATTCGTTTCGGTGCTGGGTGTTGTACAATTGCAAATGATGCAATCGTACTCCTTTTCCCTTGGCTGCTCCTCGTACATGGTGTCCTCGTCTTCATCCTCCAGCCCATAGTCCATGTTATTTGCCTCTGCTGCAGCGGATTGCATGAATTGCTTCTGTTTGTTCGCAAAATCCTGCATCATCTTCTGTTGACGCTCACGTGCCTTCTTGCGACGCTCCTCCTTCTCCTTGGTCTCTCTAGCCTGTGCCTCGGCCTGTTTCTCGCGCTGATTGGGCCAGAGGCGCGCACGTATGTCATCAATGCTCTGGGCGCACTGCTCATCCCTGGTGGCAATCTTACGCAGTAGATTTCCTATGAAGAATGGACCATCTCCGATTCGGGAACTGGACACAGGTATATTCTTGTAGTTGTAACTGTTGTGACCCACACGCTCGGCTATCGCTGTGCTTAGCGAGTTGCTGGACGAGGTGCTCGCCTCGTTGCAGTCAACGTCCATGACAGTGGCACTGGTACTCGCGTCTCCTGTTGAGGAGGAGCTGCTCCCATCGCTGAGCGAGAAACTATCCAGATTGCCACTGAGCTGGGAGTGCAGCTTGAGCAGTAGCGAGAGTATGCTTTCATCCATGTGCAGCTCGTCTTTGCTGCCAGGACCGGTGATGCCAATGTCAACGGCACGCTTCCTGGCACCACTCGCATCGTAGGCCATACGTCCACCTGGTCCCATGCTACCAACGCCACCCAGTGCATTGGATGGCACAATGTCCATGTTGCTGCTGGGCACTGCCACTGGCAGACGGACACGTTGGAACGGCAATAGGATACCAGTGCCAGTGGGTGTTGTGGGTGAAAACATTTCATTGGGGGCACCGACTCCGCCTACGCCTCCTCCTCCTCCGACTGCTGCGACTGCGCCAGCTGCGCCTTCACGCTCACGTTCGCGATCCTCATTGGTTGTGGACTCGGCTAGGAGCAGATCACGTCTTATGGCCACCTCCATGCCACTTTCGGGCAACGTAATCTGTTGCAATGGGAAATGATGAAAGTCTTGGGCTTCCGGACTCATGTCTATGTCTGTGTCATGGGTCTCATCGCCGCTGTCCTGCTCGAGCAGCACAACTCCGGTTTCAGCGACAACAGACAGATCTGGGACTAGTGCTACCTCCATTCTCATGCGAGATATGACATTATTGTTACGCTGTTGCTGGGTGCGTGCCACACTCATCGCACCGGATGTCTCGTCCAGGTCATCCAGCCCATAGGTGTCACCAATCATGCGCATCGGATCTGTATCGACATCAAAGTCCAGATCCGCATAAAACGGATTCGAACGGTAGCTATTGGTGGTCACCTGTGGGTCGCGTGACTTCAGTGACACCTTGGTAACCACATGCCTAAGATTGCAGCTGAGATTATCTGTGGGATAGCAGTGGAAGAGTTTGGGCGGCTCACGTCGACCTCCACTATAATAATAGCCAGATTTATGCTGTGGCTCACACTCCACCATGGCGACAGGGGAGGTCGAAATACCAGATGCCGATGAGCCGCCACCGGCAGCATTGATATCGCTACTCGTCTCCACGGCAATCTCCAGAAGGAATACAGCCAATGCAAGCAGATGCTCGGACACATCACGTGTGTGAACAGCTCGGAAGAATATCGATAATATTGTCGAATGGAAGAGGCGCGAGTTTAGGATGCGGCAGGGATCGGTGAATGAGCTGCCCACTGGCAATGGCAGGCGAAATGGTGGCCAAAGATTGCCACTGGCTGGCATTTTATTCTTGGACTTCACATAGTTGGTGAATCGGTCCAGCGACGACTGAAAGTCTCGGCGATGCACGGCACGGAGCAGTACATGCAATGGATCATAATATTCCTCCCACACCTGATCGATGGGCGTGAACAGACCCTGTTCCAGATTCTCAGACCCACTTGACGGTGCCTTATAGACGGATAGTTTCTTGAGGAAAGTCTCAAAGTTTTTCGTATGCACATTGCCTGATCTCTCGGGCATTAGTTCCAGCAACTGCGAGTGCGTCTTATTCTCGGTGGCCAGGAGTGCACTTATCTCAATGATGCACTGTGTCGCCTCATCATTGCCCAGATTGGTACGGCTTGTCACCAAGGTAGCCAGGAATGTGAGGAAACCCTCTAGCATTGATGATTGTTCCGGCTTCTGTGGTTGCTTCAATGGTGCCGTCTCCAGCCATTGGGCCACGTCGAATAGTTCGATCGTATTGTGCAGAAAGAAGTATTGCGATAAATTTGTTGCACAGATTTGCAGAAAAAATAAATCCATATCGGCCATAGAGTTGCAAAAGTTTGCCTGTATGTATGTCATGGCCTGGCCCTTGATCTGGAGACCGTTGCGTACCCATTTTCCAGCAAGTATTTCGTAAAAGAAACTCTATAAGAAAACAGAAAAGAGAATAAATAGTAAAGCGAAATCAATATTCGAATATCATACAGATTTATCTGGTTATCGATAGACGACAGACGATAGACATGGGCAATTCCAAGATGGTCAAAATGAAACTAACTTTTATTCTTACAAAGATCACATATGATCATTTTCAAAGAGTAATCCACAACGAGAAAAATAGAATAAAAAAATTTAAATTGACTGCTAATTACTCTTCTTCTTATCATCGATTAGTGTCAAAATTAGCAAATTTTATGCAAATTTCACATTTATTCAATCAACAGACACAGGTAAATCGTTTCTGATCATAATGTTTCTATTGCATGTTTTGTTTTGATAGAAAGTTCTTAAAAACACACACACTAGTGGGATTCGTGAAACTGATTGGCGCAATTTTAAAACTCCTAAATAATATGTAAATAAACACCACAAAAGTGAACGGTAAACAGGTTTGCAGCTGCCTTAGCTAAAACTTTTAGTGTAACCGTCATTTGCCGATTTTCTATGGCCACACAGCAAATTGAGCCAGAAGCAACTGTGAACAACTGATTGCCAAAATCGAATCCCAATTAGAATCAGTTTCAGGAATCCCACTAATATTTATATTGCTATTCAGACCTGTTCTGAATAACGAGTCGTTTTGAAAGGGGAAATTTCATAGTGCAGGGCGCTAAAACAACCATATACATGTTAAATTTGCCAAATCCTTTTCATTCCGACTGCTCATAGGCACTCATTTTCAAAACGATTTTGCTCGGAATTGAAATGTCAGAACAGAAAAAACGTTTGGAATCAAAACGATTCCGATCAATTTACTCGGAATCGAAATTCAGAACAGGTCTGATTATTATTGTTATCGATAATTGATTGCCAAAAATCAAATCCCAATTAGAATCAGTTTCAGGAATCCCACTAATATTTATATTGCTATTATTATTGTTATCGATATTTTACAGGAGCAAATTGACTAACCACCAATTACATTTTTGGTATGTTTGAAATTGAACACATTTAAAACATAAATGCGAATGAAATTAATGTTTAATTAAACTATTATACACTAAAAAGATCAGCAAATATGCGAATATTATTCATTTAAAAACTCATTTTGAATTCGTGAGCTCATAATCGTCCGTTTTGAAAACTCAAAACGCGATAACCGGCGCTAATAATATAACAGTTTAAACGACGGCAACAATAAAAATTAAAATATTGCAATATGTATATATATTTGAACAAATACATATGATTCAATAAGATATCGCATGTAGTTCGCTTTCCTATCGATATCATTCGTAGTATGTACACGTTCAAAGTATTTTAACCGGGGTGGCAACACTGCGTTGATATCTATGCATGCTACTGTTGACTCACTCGCACTTGCGCTCTGACCTACGCCATATGACATGCAGCTGTAAATAACAACAAAACAAAGGAAAAAGTCTTCAACGAAGCACAAGAAGTAACAGACACAATAATCAGCAAAAAGAGAGCAGCGACGTCAAGCTGACTGACTGAGACTGACTGCAAATTTACGCTGCTGCCGCCATCATTCGTGTTTTGGTTTTCAACTGACGCAGTTGTGTGTGTGTGTGTGCGTAGAGCGGCCGCAAAGCAGTTGTTGTATGTAGTTGTTCTTGTTGCTGCTGAGTCTGATTTTCATGTTTAGTCTAGTTGAAGCGTCTGTCACTTGTACTATTTCTTCTCTCAATTTTCATACATATACGAATATTTTTTTATTGGTGTTGGTTGGCGACTGCACTTTAGCCAAAGACTTCAATTTTGTTGCGTGAAAAAATATGCAGCTGTTGCAAGCGAGAAAACAGACGCCGCTCTCGTCGCTGCTGTTACTTTTGTTTACCGTTAGCCAGCTTTCCACACCAACAACTGCAGTTATTGAAGATGTGCTGGATGTTATTCATGTCGTCAAAGAGGTAGCCACAGGTGTACTGAAGGCCTGGGACGTGGTGCAATCGTCTCCACTGGCGGCCAATATAGATTTCCCACTAATGCGTGAAAAGCAACGAAAGGTGCTGCAGCGTCTCAAAGAAGTGAGCAGGCAAATCGATGATACCGAAGCGCAGGTAAGCAAACACTATCTCAGCGAAGGATTGTGATGACCCTTTCACCTGTTTCCATTGAAACGTTCTTAGCACTCCCAGTACGTGGCGCTGGCCATTGAATCCGTTAACAACTTCGTCAGCACCAATGTACCGCTATTGGCCAAAATGAACGACATAACGGACACAATGAATCGCATCTCTTCACGCTATCAGCAAATGCAGGGCTATGAGGCTCACAAAGATAAATTGGAGATGAGCACACTCATCACATTTGCCGAATGGACAGTGACCCCAAATGCGCACTCGGTGCATCATCTCATGGATCGCTTACACTTCACATTGCTGGGCAACGGCAACGCCAACGGCAATGGCAATGGCAACGGCAAGGAGGAGAAGCTTAACGCGTCATCGGGCAATCTATTAAGCCAACTAGCCGCTAGTTATGAGGTAACCTATGAATGATACAAATCAACATCTTGTGCATGCAGAGAATTGAGAATTATATCTCATTTCCTTCCACACATGTGCAGCAAATGGATGAATGGATGAATCACCAATAAGCTTGGTTGCCTTGGTTAGTTAGTTAGTAGGTGGTTTTATGTGTAAACTCATACCCATTCCCAGAAGTGGTCCCAATTGAACTCGACTTTCCGGTCTCTCTCGTGCCAGCCTTTCGTTCTCTTGTTCTCTTTGTTATTGTCATCTTTTTCGCCAATTTGGCAACCCCAAAAGAAAGTCTGCGATATTACTCATCGGCTCATCGTTAATGTAATGGGGCACAGACACAAAGCAAAGTCAAAGATGTGATAAACACACACACATATGTATGTAAATATGTATGTATGTATAACAAGCACGCATGCCAATTAGCAAAACGTTTCGTGCGTCGCAGCGAAATTTATTTATTCAATCAATTACATATAGTATTTTATGAAATTTGCAAGAGCTCCCATCACGGTCGCCCTCCGACACGGACACAGTTATGTGCGTACATATGTACATATGTACAATGCACATAGTATGAAAATATGCATACGCATTGAGGTCAAAGGTCTCGTCTTGTCGCCAAACACAAATACAACAAACAAAACCAACAGAGAACAACAGAGAACGAGTCGACTAGCAGAAGCAGACGCTTAGACTGCCGCAAAGGGCATTGCAGCTGCGCTGCCTCCAGTCAAGCTCACTTCTCATTGTTGTTTTAATTGCCATGTACGCGTCTCTCTGAGAGAGCGAACCTTAGAAGAGAGCGAAAAATGTGGAAAACTGGAAGCGACAGATTGCAGATTGATGTGACACAGCTGATTACGCTAAAATCTGCTGTGATTAAAAGCTAAAATGTGACGTCAGTGAGCTTAAGAAATAACTGCACATGCTCATTTATCGATAACATATCGATATCGATATACAGCTGATCGTGCAATTTAGTTTCTCCTTCGTCTCTCTTTTGTTGTAGTCTGTCACTGAAGATCAGTTATTTATTTTCTCGTGCTCAAATAGTTCGTGCTCACCCATACAATTACAAATAAATGTAAAAATGCAAGTATGTGTATGGGTGTAAGTGTGAACGCTATGGAAAAGGCAACTTGTATTGTACATACATACATACCTACATATGTACATATGCTCAAGTCTAGCCACACACAACAAATCAAGAGCTCCCCTTCCCACAACGAACGCAAGTGAACATAAAATACACAAACAGAAGAAAAAACAGCAAGCAAGACAATAAAATATGTATGAAATAAAACAACACTCGAAAGCAGCTCAAGGGAGCGAATGAGTGAGTAAGCTGAGCGGGAGTAAATTCTGATTTGTGTATGGTGTGCATGCACACACACACACAAACGCGCGCATACACAGAAAATATTTCACAAAAGCCAACAGAGCGGCTGGAAGCAGCAAACAGTATCAACAGAGCCAGCAACAGAAACGACACAAAGCGTAGAAGCAAAAAGAATTCTATTGAAAATAAATCGCAAATAATATGGCACATTCTAAAACCAAGTCAAGTAACTGAATTGAAATTGTTTTAATACTGGGTGTGTGTGTGTGCGAGTGTGCGAACATTTTAAAATATACATTTCAAAAGGCAAAGGCAAACGCAAAAGAGTGCTGCCTTTGTTCCGAAAGATTGGCAACACTGGTCGTGTTTAATTTTTTTGTTTTTCCATCTTTCTGCCTGTCGTTCGTCGTTTCGGCAAGCACGCGGTGGCATTAGTGATAACGAAGTAAAAACAAAAAGATTTAATAAGAGTATCGCACTGCACTTACATAAAGGAAACGAGCTTTTTTTGGCGATATTCGTGGAATCCCCCTCTTATTTGTTGCTGCGCAAAAGATGGCGCGCAACAAGAATACGAATCGCAGTTTTGATGCAATGTCAGCGATAAAACTGCTGATTATGCTTTTCGCATGCTTGCAACATGTGGCAGCAGCCGTTGCCACTGCGCAAACATCGTATGTGCAACGCATGCCCGCACTGGAGGTGGATGCCCTGCGCAATGAGTACTTCAGCCTGGAGCAGTCACTCTGGCGCTATCTAAGCAAAACGGCCAATAGCCAGAATAATAAGGAGACGCAGTTACGCAAGGTGTACGATTCGCATCGGAATTTCATCAATATGCCACCAATGAATCGACGCTTCGAAAGCGAACCCTATAACACCGTGCTGCATCATTACGAGTGGACGCTGCTAGAGAGTAAAGTATCGGAGCTGAATCGCTTATTTGACTTTTACAAGGTAATGACAGAGAGAGAGAGAGAGACGAGTGATGGAGTGTATTTATCTTCCTCTTTCCGTTTCATCAGAATGTCCTCATGAAACCAGAAAGCAGCTTCAATCTGGAGGAGCGTGCCGTACTGGATCTAACGGAGCAAGTGTTGCGCAATGACAAGACCTTCTCAATGTCGCAAATATTTCAGGAAATTGAGTACATAATGGTCAAGCAAACGCTGTACTACAGGGCCATGCTGGTTAGTTTCTTACACACACACACACACATGTGTGTGTTTGGCAAATAGTTTGCGTGAGACACACACACGTATACTATAAATACCTAGATTTATATTTATAGTAACTACAACTATATTGCATTACTTTCCCCCGCTCTGTATCGCATAGTATCGGTTGCTGCTTATCACCCTCGCTGGGCAGCCCCACGATACACGATACACAACTGAGCGGAAACCGAATGAGCTGACGTTGTTGTTGTTATTGTTATTACACATTTGAATTCTCGCATTGTTCCACAGAGAATAGAGAACTTGGAGAGCCAGCAGAGAGTGCTCAAGCTCACGTTCATAGAACTGTATGGCATATGGCGAGCCGCAAGTGTAAACTGAGATGTGTTAATGATAACAAAAGAAGTTTCGTAGGAGCCAGGAATGTTTCACTGTAATTACAGAGAAACAACGAGTGTGTGTGTGGGGGTGTGGGGGGATTTAATTGGAAGTCTAATTGGATCGATAACAAATAGCATTTTTTAACGTTAATTCTTATCACACTTACAGCAATCTACGGAACAAATGTGCACTACCATGCAATCGCCACAACAATTTGTGTACTCACTGTACACGGACATTGCGCTGACCGAACTCAAGGGCTACACCATGATGGAGTTCTCGTGGATGATGCTACGCGTGTACGGCCGAGGTAATTTCTCTCAGGAAGCCGAACTGATGCGTCGAGACTATGAGAAGCGCACGGACCGAACATTGAAACTGCTTAAAGAGGTCATGAAACGCTCCGATCGCATATTATGGCGCTGTGATCCAAGCCGGCATATACCTCGCGTTACATACGACGAGGTGACACGCCTGCTGCAAGGCTACATTGAGAACGAAGTCGATCTGAATACGGAAGAGACATGCCGTGAAACCTGCCCCTATTATCAGTCTGCGCGTTCCGAGGGTTGCTTCAAGGACTTGTATTGTTCACGACAGCCCAGATGTTCGGGTCGCCTATACAATTGTAAATACGTCGACTCCGACATGTGGGTATGTCCGGCAGCATACAACAGCACTCGGCGGTATGAGTACATTGAATACGAGAATGGACGTGTGCTGGGAGAGCGCAAGACTTGCTCTCGTGGCACTACCAAAGTGGATAGCTGGTGGCGTTATCTGTTCTGGCACTGCAGCTATTGCTTCTGCCTGTGCGATGAGCAGGGTCTCAAGTCAGATCGTTTCTTCAATCTGCGTGAATCTGTGTCAGACATCAAACTAAACAGGTTGGTCATCAATGTCATTCCTCCTGCCTAACTAGAAATTATAACGTTATATTTATGCTTATAGAGTGGTCACTGGTCTGCGTTTTGTGAAAAAGAATCGCGTGTTCCATCTGCAGATACAGCAAGGTCAGCTGCTGCCACGTGGAGCGGTCAATGAGTCAACACTGGAGTGGAAATCAGTCGACGAATACAACATCTTTGATCGAAATGTTGCCAGGGGCGTTGACTACCACATAATGAGCTATGAGAGTCGTTCGATTGATCTCGATGATATTATGAAAGCGGATGACAACAGCTTTGTCGTTACAGGAGTCCGTTTCAGAGTCTTAGGAGCACATCTTAACCTGGAGGCGCGACTCAGTGAATTCGACTTTAAGAATGGTGAACTCGTTCAACCGGAGGTGAATAGCATTTGGCAGTCCAATGATAACACGGATGTCAGTGGCGAACGCAGGTAAGATTGAATCGTATCGATAACATACACATTACTCAAACTCCTTCCATTTACAGACAGAAACTAACTTTGTATGATGTGGATGTACCGACGCGAACAATCGTCAGCTCACAACTGCAGTCGAAGCACAATCAATACATAGACTTTGCCAATTCGGGCATGGATAAGGATGCGGCACAGTCGACCGTGCCATTCATCGATATACAGGATGTGGTATCGAATCCACCCGTGCCACTAGCCGGCATAGGCATCTATTACAAGGGCCGCCATGGCTACGGCGGCTTTGTTGCACCCAAAATTATCACCTACGACTTCTCAGCACACATTCAGGTGCCAAAGACTATATCGTAAATCGTTAAAGAAGGGGAAATTTGAGGTTTTGGATGCGTGCCCATCGTCTCAGATATATTATAGCTTTCATCTATCTATGCAGGATTACAACTAATTACTTTCTACCGATATAAATGTAATAACTTGTGACGAACAAAATCTTTCAACACACAATTCAAAATATATAGAAGCAAATCTGAGCAATCAGAATACATAGGTTTATGTGTAATATCATATGAAATAAAAAACAAAAGAGAAAAAACAATGTAGTTACTTAAGGGATAGCGATAGATCTGTACTCAGATCAGAAATCTGATCCTGTCGGATTTATTGCCCAGTAGAAACTAAACCCTGCCCATAGTATGCTTTTCAACTCACCTGGACTCGCAGCGGATGTATCATGAGCAACGGCAGGATATCTGGACGCGACGGCAGCACTTCGTTTAGGCTAATTCCCATTTTGGTGACCGCTTGACAAACGAATGCAGCTAGGTAACGATGAAGAGGGAAATGAAATGAGGCCTGCATCATTTCCTCCTGCAAGGCGAAGGGAAAGAAACGATGTTAAGAGACATGTTGTATGATTCCAAGATATCAGATAAATGTTACCAGAGACAGTGTTGGCTCCCTGAAGTAAATCGAATCGAGCCATTCGTGCAACGTTGTCACACAGTAGTTGATGATCTTCTTGGCTAGGTGAGCGTGCGTGTCATCCTGCAGATGTGATATGATTGACCACATGGGATAGGCGCTGGCCTCCAGCTCACAAGAGAAGGCGGCATAATAGCTATTCGGTTCGAATTCCACATGGGACGCCGTTTCGCGCACATTGACATTCATCCCCTGAAGCATTTGGAGAAATTGAAACCACATATCGATGAGATTATCGTCGCGTAGAAAGACCAGTGCCACCGATTCGTGCGACAGCACATTATTGAAGTCGGACACAAGAGGCCAATAGCAATGATCCTTCATCACTTGCCGTGTGCAGTCGATGACAAAGTGAAAGTTCTTCGAGGGATCTGCGAATGGATGTTATTATTAATATGTAGCTTCGAGTAGGACACACATGGGACATACCATGCAGGGTATTCTGTATGAGTATCTTGGACATCATTAGCTTCAAACTGATGATCATCACGTGCAACAACGACAGCTCATTGACCATTTTCAATGCTAGGCTTTCATTGGAGAACAGCTGGACGCTCATGTGCACCACACGATTGCTGAGCGTATCCGGATCACGGGACATTTCCAAAACAGACGGAATTCGGCTGTAATGCATAACGAAGGTGCGTGTCAGATGTTCCTGCAATAGACATAAGATATGTGCATATTAGATTGATTGACTCCTTACTGAAACGTGCAGTTACCCACCTTGTAGTCCTGATCCGGTAACATGTTCAGCAAAAAGCAAACCAATGTCTGCGGGAATTCAAACTTAAACGTCCAGAATATAAACTCCTCTAGCAGCGTGGTGTGAACCAGTTTATTCCCCAATGCCGGCAAATCACGATACTCATCGGGCGGCTCTGGATTGGGAAAACGATTGACCGCTTCCTCGTATTTCTCACGATTTGCCTTCAGAAAGCGTCCATTGCGCGTATCCTGACACGGTGCCTCCATGAAGTACGAGTAGACGTCAGCATTGATTAGTGTGCGTGTCATCACTTTACGCATTATTTCACCCATATTATTCAGATCGATCAACATATTGGCGAATGCCTCGCATGAGTATGAGGTGACCGCATGCGCCTGCAGCGATGCATCGCTGTGCTCCCGGAAATGTTGCAACAAACGGAACAATAGTTTTGGCATTATGGCCTCAGCGACAGCCAACAGATTGTTTGGCACAGGATCACGATTGACGCGATTATTGATGCCATGATCACTGCAGAAGCCATCCGCTTTCATCACCGATGTATCACCGCAATCACAGGCGCCGCCCGCCTGCGAGAGAAACATATTGAAGTCATGGTTCGTATGATTGCCCTTCTTGAAGCAGTCACGGCATATCGACATGCATGGCGAGATGCCACAAGTGCGACAACGATATGCCACCACATGGGGCACCCAGACCAGACCGCATTTGGCATGATTGTCATAACTGCGCACTGTAATAGAATAAAAATAGGATATTAGTTGAAGTTTCAAATTTCCTTAAATGTATCGATATATATCGAACAAAATATTTTGCAAATGTATTTTATTAGTTATTTTGTTTATATTATAGACTTTAATTATATAGTTATATACAGGCGAACTTCCCTATAATGAATCTCTTCATTATATAGAAACTTCATTACACAGAAATTATATTTTTTGAAATGAAATTGGAACGAAAAAGTTGTGTGTTGGAAATCAATTCATAAGAGGGAGAGCTTCACTGTATAGAAGTTCACTATAGAGAAGTTCAACTGTAATAACTTACAATCGATAATTAAAACGATATGGTCGATATTCATTGTGATATGATATAGTATATCCAATATTTTCTGGTCTTAGGCCTGTTCCCAGATAAAATAAATTTTTATTATCGGAAAGTGCGCATTGCTGTGGCAGAAATTTGAATTTTATCTATGTATGCGAAATAATTGACTGTCCATCAAGAACGATATCGATATCAAGAACAGCACGCCATTATCGCAACTATCGATAAACAGAGTAGCGAACTAAAAATTTATTACAGCATTTCTTTATTTTTGTATGCAGTTCAAATAAAAATTCCGCTCATGTGCTCATTCATATATGAAATTGATGGATACATCAATGTTACATCAGTTCTGGTGCATCAAATGAAACAGTGGGTGTGTTCACCAGAACACCCAGAGCAGCTATCAGTGAGTAATCTTTTTAGATTGTTCTGGTGAATGAGTGCTATTAGTCGGTTCATGAACGCACCCAATGAAGCAATATTCGGAATATTGAGCAACTAAGATCAGCCACGACTTTATGTTGATCTTTATTTGTTTTATCAGGAATTAAATTACTAATTTCGATCTTTAATCGTGCCACAAGTAACCTATACTTTTCAATTATAGGGACACTCACATAAACATATTAAACCGAAATGTACAACTAAAGCAGTGTTGCCCAAAACTCATATTTCGTATCACATGTGCGCTTTGCTGAGCAGCGCTGCTTTGACACACACAGTAGTTATTCTGTAGATATGCTGCTACGCACACAAGCACACTGTTTGATAGTGTGAGTTCACCACTGATCTAAAGGGCTTCAGTGATATTCTATCTTCCTATTATGCCTAATCAGAAATTGTTGTATAATTTTATATAAATATAAATTTAAATAATTTGTATATTTTACATTGATAAATGTATAATGTATCGAATTTATGATCAATTACATCATATGGAAATCAATATCCTTATAGTATATATATTTATTTGTATGATCATGATATTATGTCGACTTCATCAAACTATTTGCCCTTGGAGCAATAAGAACAATATAATCTTTCATTGTTTTTACAGATAGTACGATGAGTATGATGTTTGTTTATTCATTTGATTAAGTTCCAAAAATAAATGTGATGCACCCCGTATTCATATTTCATATTCCGATTTTTGTTGTTGGTTTTATTTTAATTTCTTTTATCGGTTGCGTGACTTCTCTTTGACTTGTGCTTCGGTTGTGCCTCGACGAAAGGTCAACTGAAATGAGGAAGGAAATCAATCGAAGCAGGCATCCAAATGCCAGCAACAACAACAACAACACCAAACAGTCGCAGTGCAACGCTGAAATTGATTGACAATTTGCAATACGCTTTGCCAATGGCGATCGACAAGTTGTCATGCAACTCTGCGTATACAGCTCTCTCAATTGCCACCTCTTCCCTCCCCCTCCCCCCACCCACCGCAGTGAACCACAATCACTTGACGAAATTCGACTAAAGTCGCAATTTGAAGACGTTTCTTAGCGAATTAAGTGCGCAAAGCAAATGTACAATGTCTGTATGTATGCATGTATGTACATATGTATGCGTGTGTGCGTGTAACGGTCAACAAGCAATTGCAAGGACCCCCAAACACAAAAAATAAAAAGTAGAGCAAGCAATCGAACGAATCGACGAACTTGTGCATAAAACTGCACCGTGGGGCAAAATTATCATTTCTAATCAAAATAGTGTGCGATATTTGCTGCATGCATGCATACATATGTACATAGTACATACATACATACATACATACATCATCAGCACCGCGTAGCAAAACATGGCGTGCCAACAATTGTCAAATCAACAATAATGACGGTCAATAAACTTTTTCCAGTGTACTGGGCAACTATCTCTATGTATGTACTCACACATACGTATGTATGTATATGTATATGTATTAGGTATTTCGTCTGGTTGTTTGTGTGTGTTTCCATGCCACCAGCACGTAGAATTTTCATTTGCAATTTTGCAATTGTTAGAAATGATTTTCTTTTTGCACACACTCGCCCATACATATGTACATACACTCATACATACATACATACATGGCAATGCAGCTACTTCTTGGTAAATTACAGCAGAAAGAATAATACAACAATAACGAGCGTAGCATTTAAAAAGAGAGTAATGCACACACATACATACATACAGTGTGTATGCTCTCTCTTCTTCGCCGTCTACAGGGGTGGACAAATTGCACACACACACACACACAAACGCATTTACACGCAGCTGCGTGTGCGTGTGTGTGTGTGCATTTGGACGGATGCTGCGGAAGCATTACGCAAGGCAAAGTGAATAACAGCTGACATGCACAAGGTGCAACAGCTAGCCATGTGCGTGCGTGTGTGTGTGTGTGTGTGTGTGTGTGTGTGTGTGCGTGACAAGTGGGACAACAGCCCCCGGCCAACATTGGGTGACAACTTGAGCATTTTGAAATACATTTAGTAGTGCCTAAGTATACTACATAATACAGCTGGATTCAAATTATGCTAAACGGACTAATGTTGACTTTACTCAAGTGTGTGTGTGTGTGTGTGTGTGTGTTTGTGCGTGCGTTTGATTGAGAAAAGTAGTGTATGTATATGTATTGTTGCCTGTTGCCATGGTGTTGCACTGTCACGCTGCTTGCACCTTGCTTCGTTACGTGCCACACTGTGCCCTACAACCGTTTCACACACACACACACTCGGCCACATAGAGCACAGGTATTTACCATACAACACCAAACACACACACACACTCGCACAGTCTCTCACTCCATCTCTCTCATGCACACTCACTCTCACTCACACACACAGAGAGTCACGGCAAATTTCAGGGGCAACGACTTGCTGCGCGATCAGCTGCTTCGCCACCAGCCATGGCGCTAACGATACAAACTTATCGCTACAGATTTATCGAAAGACTTGATTGAACATCGCTTGATGAACCACCCCGCCTTTGCCTCATGTTTCTAGTATATTCATACGTATCTACTCACCAATTTTGACAAACTCTTTGGGCGTGCGTCCGCCTGCAATTAGCCATCGTATCCACTCGATATTGTCCGGATTATCAATAGGTGTCCCAGGATTAAAGAGCGTATCCATAATTGAGTCCAAGTCGAGTGTTGGACCGCCGCGGCAGCATTCCGTATTGATGAGCGCGGCAACCTCCTTCCGGCTACGCAAAATGAAGGATGAGGTGCCAAAGAAGAAGCTCGGCTTGGCGCCCGAATTCCCGGCACTGGCATCGCTGGCTTCCTCGGGATTCGCCTTGTCGCTGCTGCTCCTGCTGCTGCGTGATCCAGCTTGTGAATCCCAGTCGCGAAATTTTGGATTGCCTGCACTGGATGACGATGGTGTTGCTGCTGTTCCGCCTGCAGTTGATGTATGGCTGGCTGTGGTGGCTGAGGTGGTGGTGGTGGCGCTGGTGGTCATTGTGTCCCGACGTGTGTCATTTGAAGCGGCGGCGCCACCGCTGATTTCACCACTTCTGTTGCCAACATTTGTTAGCTCGAATTGCATGGCATATTCTGAGGCTTCTAACAGCTGTTCCATGCGAGTCTGAGGCTGGGGCTGAGGCTGTTGTTGTCTGTCCTCCCCCGGGGAGGTCCGCTGCTGCTGCTGCTGCTGTTGGTGTGGTGGTTCATCCTCGTCATCGTCGATACTTATGTCAGCATCGTCAATACTTATTTCAGCATTAAATATGTTGCCATCTTCATCCATGCTGCTTGATTGCTATACGCTATTGCTATTGATATCGATGACGTCGTCGCCCTCCGCCGTCTTGGCTATCGACAATCGTCTATCGCTATATCTATCTGTATTCTCTTCTTTTTGTTTGGCTTAGACGAGGAGACAACTGCAAATGCCGTTTGCTGCTGCTGCTTCTGTTTTCGCCTCTGCTTTGCACGCCTCAGCTTTAGTTGAGATTGCCTTTTAGCGTCTGATTCGTCGTCTCAAACAAGTTTCTTTTTTGTTGGTTTGGTTGGTTCTTCTTCTTGCGCTGCGCCGCAGCCTCGTTTCACAAGCGGCGGTATTTGTTGTTTGGCTAAAGATATGTTTGTTATTAGTATTTTTGCTTGATACTCGATTTAAATTTAATCTGTATGGTTAATCGTTAATCGTAAATAAAATATATGTTAATATTAATTTGCTGGTTCCTGGTACTTGGCTAAATTTAAAATCGAATCACACGACAAATTTGAACAACGATAAAACATTTGACTCACAATTGCTTAGCTACTATTATTTAGCCGCTTCACAATTCTCACATTTTCTCGGTTTAGTTATTCTCGACGTCGTTTGCCCGACCTACTATTAGCTATTAACATCCTATGAGAGCTGTTTATAAGGAGCACGAATACATTGTACACACATACATATGCAAGTGGACACATGCATGCATGTAGAACGTTAATGTGTGTGGGCCTGGCCTGGCCTGGCAGTTTAACAATTTGCACGATGTTTTATTGAGTTTGCAAATTTCTTACTCACACACATTCTTACGACAACTCACAGACACAGGCACAGACACAGGCACACTTTAGCACTAACGCACGCACATACATTGAAACATATACATATCTAACCAAATATATTATTCGTGCAATGAACTTGCCAATTACAATATCAATTGCTTTTGCTCGTTAGCCATAGGCCCGTGCCTTATAATTCATTTGCATTGAAATTGGCCGATTTATATAGTATTTAGAAATATGTGTTTCGACTTTGGCGATTTCGCTCGCTCGTTTGCTGTGTATGGAAATTACACACTGTCTCTGTATATGTGAATTTTTATCTCTGCAATGCTATGTGGTTCTTGTAAAACTGTCAGTCACAGCGATGCGTTAGCACGCAGCTAAAGAAGAAGCAACGAACTGTTGGAGATGGGTATCAGCTACAAAATATCGATATTCATATCGGAAAAAAATCAAGTAGAATGTATTATATCGCAGTAGACATCCACCATATCGGATTGAATTACGAAATTCAACCGATATTAAAGCAATGTTACAACATTTTGAATAGCGATTTCTGCAACCGATTTGCATTTGCTTAAAAAAAATCATAATCAATTATCGGATATACCTTTTTGTACACACTGATTTGCTTTTGATTTTCAGAACTTCTGGCACCCTTACCAAATATTTAATAATAAAATAATTATGTAATTGTTTAAATTGTAGAAATCTAGAATTTTAAATCGGCAAAATAATATGTAAGTAAATTAACACCAAGTGTTTTAACATAGTTTCCCCATGAAGTGAACGATCCGATTAATCGAAAATCAAAATCAGCTTCGGACTAATTTATTTATACATTAAAATTAAATACAAAATTTGTTGTCCTATGTCGTATCTAGAAGAATAATCGATTTAAAAATTATTCATTCTAAAAAGACAATATTCGTTAGCGATATTTCACTAGCGACTGGGGATGAGCATCGATACACGAATATCGAACTGATATCAATACAGATTCGTGATATTTTACTAAAAAGCATTATAATATTTAATGCGATTTGATACATCGATATTTAATGCGATATTTCGGAAAACTTGCCCACGTTGGCGGGGACCTTTACTTTCAGAAAATGAAAGAATAGCAAAGTAAGGGAATTATAAACATATATTTAAAAATATATTTTGTTTCATACATACTAATTTTTCAAACAGCAGCAATTTATGCTTGTCAGCTTTTGAAATATCTTCATTAAAAATTTATGTACATGGAGTTTAAATTCATGCATATTCATTTTGTTTCAAGAAATGTTCTTTCATAACAAAAAAGAGAATAAAACATATTCATTTATTATTTAAATAATAAAGAAACATTCGCTGTACTTTAATTTATTAATATTTGGAATAATTTATGAAGAGAACAGCGGTTTCTTAGCGCTGTCACAGTACTACCAGGGGTAGGATATTCTGTAATGTGTAAAAAAATGAGATTTGAGTACCTTTAAGTTTTAACATACTGTCAAATTTTCGCATTTACTTTCAGAAAATCGAAGACGCCGGCAAAAGGTTCAATATATCGCATTAAATATCGATGTATCAAATATATATCGCATTAAATTTTTTTATATATTTATTAATATATTTCGCATGTGTATCGGTACCCATCCCTAGATCTATCTGACAACAATTTGTCATCGATAAACACGGCACATTTATGTTTGGAACAGCTGTTCTCTTTGGCACTTAAATACATATATGAAATATTTATTTTAAAAAATCGGCCCTCATATCCATCTTTCATAACAAAATAATTGTGCGGCTCATTTTGAGATAATTTATTTCTACATCATATAATGTATTTTACATATATTTATTTAATATATAGCGCATTACATTTCTTATCTTTCGTCCATCAACGCACATTTTGAATGCTGCTAAAATACAATTAAAAAAAAAAACAGCATAAAGTCCACCGTTGTCTATAGACGACGACCACGACGGCCACCCTTCCTGCGAGTAGAGTCAGATGGGATAGGGGTGACGTCCTCGATGCGACCAATCTTCATCGACGAACGAGCCAATGCACGCAAAGCAGATTGGGCACCTGGTCCGGGTGTCTTGGTCTTGTTGCCACCAGTTGCACGCAATTTGATATGCAGAGCTGTGATGCCCAGCATCTTGCACCGTTCAGCGACATCCTAAAACCAATAATACTGTCAGAATTAACACATATTGTTTCGTAATTTGTTTTCTTACCTGAGCAGCCAACATAGCGGCATAGGGAGAGGCCTCATCACGGTCAGCCTTCACCTTCATGCCTCCAGTCACACGGGCTATGGTTTCACGGCCGGACAAATCGGTGACATGCACGAAAGTGTCATTGAAGCTGGCATAGATGTGGGCAACGCCGAAAACATTCTCGCCATCACGAACCTGTGGGCCCAGCTGAACCTGGACTTCCTCTTTCTGCACTTTAGCCTTTCTGGGAGCCATTTTATCTCAGCAACTGTTGAAAATGTCAAAATTGGAAACAAAAAGTTTCAGTTTCATTCAATCACATATACGATATAATTTTTGCGCGCACTGATACAACTCGAACAAAAACAAAAATAATAACAAAAATAATTCAGTGACATCACCGCTGTTTATGTACTTTTTTAAGTACCGATTGAGTTTTTTTATGGGAAATATTATGAAGTACTCGGTTTATGTTTCAGTTTTTAACGTTATGTCGCAAAATTGACTGTTTTATAATCGTAAAATATATGAAAAATTCGCAAACGAACCAATTGTGTCAACCGGATGTTAAAAAAGAAAGCAACACCATTGGGATGGAATTGTATATCGCACTTTACACGATAAATGTAAAAATTGCCTATCGATAAATAGTTACAAACGCCGACGGATTTGAACATTGGCGATAATTCAAAAACGTTTAAGCGTCGGACTATCTAAATTTATGAAGCAATTTATTAATCTTTCTTTATTAAATAGCTTGTGTAAATTTTTTTAAATTACCATTCAGTTTTTCGGTAAACAGATACTTACTCAGATTAAAAAAAATCTATAGGTAGGACTCGATTTATCATGAATTATGGCGAAAGAATTGTCTTGCGGAAAAGCTAAGTTTAGTCAGGAAAAATCGACAGAGTTTAATTTTTACATGCATTTTTCCTTATTAAATGGTCACAATTCCCATCAGGGGAAAAACACACACGCATTTGTTGGGGGAATTTTTTAAAACACACGGAGCAAATGCATGCTGCTGCTTCCCCTTTAAAAATCTAATGCAGACAGTGCGACCGAATGTGCCCGAACGGCCCTCCTATTAGATTACCAAGTAACTATACGCCAAATCTATAAATCTCAATGTGCATTTAGAGGTACGAGTACCATCTCCCGAAAAAATTAGGTCACTATGTTTCATCGTTTGGGCTATGCTTTGGTAATCTGATAGTCTTTAAGACCGGACTTTATAAATATATAGATACCCATTGTTTATTATTTATTAAGCACTTTAAGCATTATAAATTGTATTCGTGTAAAATCGGAAACCAATGACGCTAAAACTGTGTGAGCCAAAAGAACATTGTCGTGATTTGGAAGGAATGAGGAGTTATCGAAAATCAAATAATAAAATCAATCAAAATACAATAAATAAAAAGAATCGAGTCAGTTCGTCGTTCAGGTCAAGAATTTGTGAATATATGAATATACTATGTATGCTTCCTTTTCTTGTGTGTAACAAATGTCAAATATTAAGTACAGGGTCTAAAAATAACAATAGATTTCAAGGAAATGTCTCTTTTAAATCCATATATTAATTTTATTATAAAAAATCTGGCGAAACTTTTAACATATGTGTATATAAGGATTGCGTTAAGCGCGAACATTCTTAGGCGAACTGAACAAGTGTCTTAATACGTCGTAGCAGTGATGCATTGAAGGTGCTACATTTGGTGGCATAGCCGCTACTGGCTTCAAGTATCTGGGCACAGAACGTCTCATTGAATGTGGTGATGAGCGTTCGCTTCAATTCTGTTATTTCTTCTTCTGAAGCATTTAAAACGGATATATTCATTGGATCTGAAAGACGGAAAGAATCAAATCAAAATCGGGTTATGTATTTGTATTTTGCGTTAGTCCTACCCGCTGTACTTTCGTTAATCGCAGCACGATTCTCCCGTGTAAAGACGACCGCATTGCGCAAGTAGAAGTCAAGGTGTATCCATAATAGATATACATTTTGTTCAGCTATACCCACGGCCACCATTAGTTCATTGCGTTTCTCACTGTGTCGATGGCTCAGTTCCAAATAGTTTTGTTTGCCTGCCAAATCAATGGGATTTAATAATGTCTTTCTCTGGGAGGAGAACTTATCTTACCACTGGGTCCAAATGTCACGTTTGGTAGTGAAGCCCGCTGCTGCAGCAGACTATCGGCAATGGACTTCTGCGACAGATAGTAGCCGATGGCGCCTTTCAATTGATTCAAAATCGTCTGCATAACTGTCGCCAGTTTCTTACTATCATCTTTGCCAGAGCTGTGTAAAGAAGTCTTGGTGAAGAGAGTTATAATAAGGGAGTATTGATTCGCTTACAGTAGTGCAACGTTGTTTAACATGGTGGTCAGCAGGAATTTAGAGGTAGTGGTATTTCGCACATTGCTTGTGACGACGTTGCGGCAGTAAAGAGATAGATTTAGTGCGATGTCCAAAAAGTATTTGACATGCTGATTCTGCTGATCCTCGGTCAAACCTTCCTCCCTGATTATATTCTGCTCCTGATTCAGCATACGCCGTATGGTCGCTTCGTTAATAGTGAATCTGGCAAACACCACAATTATCAGCTGCTGCAGACGACACAAACGATTCTTCATCTCGATATTACGGTCGGCTGGCACGGAGTTCACTATAGAGTTCACATCATGGGAGGCGGTACGAGCAAATAGATTTGTTATAGCTGCCAGCTGCTGCAAGTGTCCTAAATCCATAAAGGGCGTTGCTGCACGCAACATACCCTCGATCATATCAACGTGGGCAAACATGAAGAAGAGCACCTGCGAACAAGCCGAATTGTTGCGTTGGCCAAGCGAATCGATAATGGCATCGCAGAGTGATAATGCTGGCAATAGAATGGAGCGGAAACGTGCATCGATTGCTGGCAAGAAATGCTGCAATGGCTCACACCTCTCCAATTCGCTGGCCTTTAAGTCCGGCTGCATATCATACACGCTCATATTAGACAGCACTCCGAGCACATTCGCCTCCAGCAATAGACTGGCACCCATGTGACTTTTCGCCATTTGCGTGAGGAACGCCATGTTCGATTCGTACACATATAGCGCCCTGAGGCAATCGGGTGTTGGCTTCAGTATCTCAAGCAACAACACATTCGATTTGGACAGATTATCCAGCAAATGCTTCAAATATCCACGAGCCGATATGGTATCATTCAGTGTACAAATAGCACGCAATTCTGATATAATATTTAGACACGATAGCGCCAGCATGCTGCAGACATCGTGTGCTGCAATTGCATCATGGCAAATAGTGTCAATCAACTTGTCGCCATATCCAGCTATAATTTCGGCGGCCATTTCCGTTTGAGTCTCGTCGGCGGGCGTGTCACCATAGATGCGAGCGTTTTCCCCTCTTGCTAGGAAACTAAAATATAAGAGAAGCGATTAACATATAGTACACGCACTTTGGATATGCATCTACTCACCTATCATTGAATTCGATCTGCTCGTCAGTGCGCACACGCTTTACCACTCGCAGCACGCTGAGAAGCGAAGCATAGAGGTTAATGCTAATCTTCTGCGACTTCACCTCGCTGGTCATGATCCACTCGATGATGCCTTTCAGTATGAAGCGTAAATTGCTGTTGTTGGCATTGCTTTTAGTACTGTTCAAACTGATTTGATTGGAGTTCTTTTGTGTGTTGTTGCTGTCGTGGGGATGCGAGTATGTCAGATCGCTGAGGCAGACCACATTGCCGTGCTCATCGAGTGTTCGCTGGTCCTCGAGTTGATAGTAGCAGCGTCTTAGATTGGCCAGTAGTATCATTATCGTGTCTGTCACCTGTATTGAGATCTTGACAAGCGGTTGCTTGGGATCCACCTTCAGTATTATCTTCTCAATGATGTCGACCATGTGCTGCTTCTTTACGTTCACCGGCATCACAGCCTCGGGCATAATGCCGAACAACACCTGTACCAGCCGACACCAGGCGTTGACATAGCGATACTTGGCAAAGCGATGCATTCGCACAGAATTTAATTGAATGGCATACTGCAGGATCACGGAAATCTCGTTGATGATCGATGTGCGCTGACCACTGGCAATGGTGCCCTGAACCACACGCAGTTCTTCCTGCAGTATACTGTCCAATTTATGCACATTTATCATGTTCGCACCTGAGCTTGACTTCGATTCACAATCTACACACAATCTGGATATTAAATCAGTATCAAAAAACTCCACTTGGGGTGGAATCAGCATCTGCGTGTCCAGCGAAAGGCAGTCTAATAAACGGTATGCATGCACACCTGCCGATGACTTTGGCAGGGCCATCCGACCGGGCTGCAGATCTGGAGCCAACATATACGCAGATGTTTGTGGTGTCATTGTATTGCTGCTCATCTCCAGCGATACCGCATGTCCATTCAGTTTGCTCTCCGTGCTCGCAGACAGCAAGAGATCGCACAATAGATGATAACGTGTTGTCTGCCCATGCGTTGCGGCGACTTGAATCTCAATCGAAACACAATTCATTAGGTAACTCATGGCATGCAGCACATGATCCTCGCCAGACTTCCGGAATGGCATGGCGCTCAAGTGACGCACCAGAAAGTCATTGCAGGATAAACGGAAATAACGTAAAATTGCCTCCGAAGTGCGCCGATTCTCGCAGAGGCCATAGAATAGCTGATAAATACGTTCCACAATGTAGGCTGTATGTTCGCAGTATTCATCGTTCTGGCGTTGTCGCTGCAGTCGGGAGAGAGAAGGTTATTAGTATCATTATTATTACTATAATATATCAATATCTTCTTATATCAATTTCTTTTCGCTAAGGACAAAGATTGCATGGAAAAGAAAGGGAGAACACAGAGCGAGACAGCAACAAACTACTGGAACTACTGGACTAACAACTGAAACAACTTGAGGCTACACTCATACGCAACAGAAAGTACTAGATCCACTTTTAAGTGCTTCAAAATTGGTAAATATGTACCCGGGAAGCTACAGTTGGACGCAATCGACAGTAGGGGACCCTGTATTTTGCTTTGCCTTGGGCGTTGATAGCAGCAGCATATACAGACACACATACACCAAAACATAGAAATATACGCGCAGCTACAAACAGTAACCAATTCTCACACATTAACAAATCACGCATACGCCCTAGAGGCCCAATGCCTAGTACAGAAAATGGATTATCCAATATCTCCGTTGTTTATTATCCGATTGGACTGAAAGTGGCACCAAGCATTCAGTGTGTCGTAAGCTATATTCGTTTAAAGAAAGAAGACCAAAACATGAAGTCTCTTGCTCTTATAGTTTGCGATATCTATGTGTTCATACAGACAGACAGACAGACGGACAGACAGACACGGCTATATCGACTCAGCTCGTCGTCCTAATCAAGAATATATATACTTTGTGGGCTCTGCCACGCCTCCTTCTTCCTGTTACACACGAAAGTCATTTGCACAAACTTAATAGACCCTTTTGTAGTTTTGTAGGGTCATAAAGGAATCACTCGAATCTCATATGTAGCTACAGAGATTGTTACAAATGGCAATGGAACTAGTGAAACTTTAAACAATGTCAGCAGAGTTTGAAGGAATTCTGTAGAAATGTTTGCTGGAATGCACTCACCTCAAGGTATCGCTCGAGCAGTAGAACGAGTGAATTCATGCAGGAGCAGCTGGTATCGAGACCCAGATACTGCTGTTTCTCGTTGGCCGTAAAATCACGCACAACATCAATTCCGAGCAGAAAGTATATGAAATTGGGCAATACCTGTTTGAGATTGCTTTCAAACAGTTGTATGATGGCCTCTTTGATTTGCAGTTCAATGCACTGTGGTTTGCGCTCCTCGAGTTCCGCAAGATTGACACACATATCGGAATCATAAAGTTTTGAATAGCCATTGACCGAATAGCCATCTTCATCGACTTCAAGAGTGTAGACTAAATCATCATCATCATCGGCGTCAGGTGTCTTACGTACTGGCATCTCTAGGCATTCGACAAATCGCTGACGTATTTCTAATTTCTCCGTGCTACCGGGTGGGTACATATTGAGGATTTGGCCAACGACACCGGGCAGAGCCGTAACAGCACTCAGTATTTTAATGGCGGACAGTGCGTGCCTGGGCAGCCAGCTGTTGAATGCTACATACTTTATGATGTTGAGCACATAGTCAGGATTGCGAGTGCGAGGATTCAGATCGAGCAGCATGCGATTCAGTCCCAGCAGCAGAATCGAACAATTGGCTGTGTTGTGCGCTTCAAAGAAAGTGTTTTGTTTGGCCAGTCCCACCTCGAGTAGGAGGAGAGCATAGAGAGAGCACTTTTCCAGCGATTCCTTGCCATGGAACTGATTATAATCATCGAGGTATTCGCGTGCCTCCTCAATGATGCGGAGCAGGAGGCGTAGCATCTCCGATTTGATCTGCAACTGCAGCATGATATGATAGCCCGGAGATGGACGCTCTGCGCGTTGTGCAGTAAAGTCGATTGGTTTAGGTTGATAACTGACCAGCAGGTAGTACATTAGTTTAAGGCACTTGGCGCCCACATCCCATTTCTCGACAATATCCTTGTACGCACGATTGTAGAACTTCAACAATATCGAATTTACAACAAAATCTAAATAGGGATCCAAGCCAGGCGATCGATGACCAGCGCCCAAGCTGCGTGGCATATGAGTTGTCATCAATGTATAGAGCAATTCCAAGATGCCCCGACTCATCTTATACGTCTCCAGGCGGCCCTCGTTCTGATCAATCTCTTCTGCTAAACTGAACAGCGGAAATAGTGTTGGCATTGTTGGAAGCGTTGGTATTATCTGAGACTCTTCCAAATGGAACCAAATGCTACGTGCTGTTTCCTTGGATTTACCCAGTGCCGCCAAGGCGAACAGTATTTCACCCTTGAGCACAACGGGTGTTGAGCACGCCACCAGACCAAGCAGCACCTGGGGCGTCTGCCAATTGGCCTGTTCGCAGATCATAATGCGGGAAATTTCATCATTATCGGCCACGGCCTGCATGACGCCCATTACAGCTGCCATGTGCTCCGTTTCGCGCGGTGTCATATTTCGCTGTGTTGTCCGGCTGCGATAAATCGACTCTGATCCATTATTGAGAGTGGAGTCATAATCGCTGCGCATGTTGCTACAATGAATAGGAAACGCATAGCTTAATGATGGCAATTGTTCGATCTAAGTTTAAGTTCAAGTACTCACTTAAAGTAATTGTTGAGGGCAGTAAAGAAATGATCCCAGCTAACGGCATAGGTGGCACTTATATGTTGAGAGTTCTTTAGAAGATTAAATGCAGAACGCGCAGATTTTTCGGTTCGCGTAAGTCCGGCTATCATCTTTAGGTATGACTTGAACAGGGTTTGGGGTAGCAATTCGCTGGCCAAGCGTATAAATTTAAACAGTGAAACAGCTCGCGATGGATTCTGCACATAAGTCGCGGATGAATTGTTGGCAGTAACTATTGAATCCGTTGGACCCCAGTATTCGTTGCATAGCTTGATTGTGGCGCGTTTATCGCCATAGAGCTTTGCTACGCACAGCATAAGAAGCTCGAAATTAGAGTCCAAATTAGGTGGCGGCTCGAGGCCCTCATTTTGAAAACTAATTATTGTACGAGCAGTTTCATCAGCACGTCCACGCAACTCTGACACTTTGGCGTGCATAAAGTCAATGAAATCCGTAATTAGTAAGTGCAGTCGACGGTATATGAATTCAGTGCTATAATAAATATAAGAAACAATTGTCATGGAATCGCTAAATCAAACAAAAATGCACTTACGCATAGACAACATTCTTCTCCAACAAATGTCGATACAGAAAGTCAAACACATTTGCCGCTAAGGCCTCGTCTATCAGCTGCTCATCCCGGTTAATAAGTGCGCCGAATGTAGCCTGTAACTCACTGGGCGCTTGCCTTAAGCTAGCCAGCGTCAGACCGAAGCTGTATTTGATAATACCATCGATATTAGGTGTTTGCCATGTGGTTTGTGCATAAATCGCCTCATAAAACTGTTTGGCAAATTCGGGATCGTTCATTATAGGCAGACGTGTTGCGTATGGACTGTCAGCTTCCGTGATAAGCAGTACCGATGTGTTATAGCCATAGAGCAATGCCATCAGCATAATCACTGAGATGTCATCCAAGTGCCCAGTTGCATCCACAGTCTTTAAATTGGCCAAATGTTGCAGTAATCGTATCGCTATGTTTTTTGGCAAGCCGCGTTGTGCAGACCAATTGAATAAGCACATGGCTAATGCTTTGCGGGTGTCTTCATAAAGTCCAAGTACCTGGTTCTGATGCTTCTTGGAACCGAACGCACGATTTTTCGTTAATAAAGCGGTCTGAAAGGGAAATAATATATATCTTCTCTTAACTTTAACATCATGAAAACATACTTCTCCTTCTACATCCATCTCTATTAGCAGCTCTAATATGCGACCGAGTATGTTAGAATCTTCGACCAGATTGTATGCATAGTTGTTGATTAGTCCAGTAATCTATAAATATAAATCAAATTAGTTAAATGCTTATTAGTTATTGCTGATCAGCGAATTTCACCTCTCTAGGTAAGTCGACGCTCCAGGATACGCCGGATATTGCTTGGAACATATCGCGTAGTGTAAATGCTATGGATTTCCGTCCATCATAATATAGTAAAATGGCAACCAGACCACGCGGCAAACTAGGATGAAATACCAGTTGACGCTGTGCTGTGCAAAGCAATTCTAATGCAAATATTTCATCCAAATCAAACATATCTGATAGTATCAATGCCTCATCAACCAGTTCCTGAGACAATTCCACCTTACGCGTTTGACCCGACATTATAACCCCATCAAGCATAGCATTTCGCAGATATCCTCGACTCTTTTCGTTCTTGGGCTGGAATTTAAATAAAGAGGGGAATGAACGGACAGAATATTAGGTTAGTTGTTTTATTTTTTATGGTGCGCAGGCTTACCGGATTGCGTAGGAAATTTGTGAAATTCTGCTTGTACTTTTTAAGACATAACTCCAAATCAGTGTTCACATCGTTGGGATTTGTTAAAGCCAACTGGAATATATTGTACAAACGCTTGTATGGCGTCCACATGTCCTCAACCACACCTAATAATTGCAAAATGTACACTTTTAAAATCTTTAAATTAAATTAAATCAAATACAAAACATACCTTCCATTTTCTGCGAGGTTTGTTTTGTCTTCACTCCTTTCCAATAAACTTTTACATAAAAATGACCAAAACGCGGCAAATTCCTTCAATATTTAGTTGCCGGCTTTAGTGATGAAAAACTGCATCGATAAGACTCTATTTGCGAATATCGAAGAACGCCGATAACATATTTAGCTATCGCTTCTCTATGAATCCAATCAACGAAAAATATTTAATGTCGAACACATGTTATCGATAAATTAGTAAATCTCAAAAGTGCTTAAGGAATAAATGAAATAAATTCTAAGAGCAATATTATAAATTTAATAAATAGAAAATCTTTTGTATGTGATTTAGGTTTTGTAAAAAATTTAGTTCACACACACTGTCAGATAATGTAGTTCAGGATAAATGGCAACCAAGCTGATATATAATTTGTTTCCAAAGAGCAACATTCGGCACATTCTGTGCCATTTTCTACCGTCTAGCCGAATCTAACATACTTAACCATGCCTATACAATGCAATGTACTTTTCGATGTAAGTCCATGATTTTGTGCTATCACCTCTATATATTAAATACTTGAATGAAATATTTAAAAATGTGTTTTTAAATTATTAAACAATGGAAATGAGCAATATTTTCGACTGTTGTGCATGAAGTTATCATTATTTGGCAATTTAATATAAAATTTGTTTTTTGCATTGTTATTCAATCATTTACTTAAAAGAAAAAATATTTGTGAAAGCGCAGAAGCTAATTTATTTTGGGCGAATGAATATGCTTTGCCTGTGGAAACACCATCATTCAACAAATGTGAATTTACCGAATGTTTGAAAAAAAAAAACATTTTTAAAAATCTTTCAGTGTTATTATGATAGCACGCGATGCTTATCGATGAATTAGTAAACCTCAACACATTTTAATTATTTAGCAACTGCTATTTATAGAAATAAAAACAGGAATCAATCGTGCCATCAATATTATTTATAAAACAAATAAGACAATTTATCCCAAATGGTACATGGTTCTTATTTTTTTGGTTACCCTTTTTATGTTGAGTTTTTCGCAAGTGACCAGTTTCAATCTAAGTCCGTACTAAACTTTAGCCAGTGTCGATAGGAAATTGAACAAATTAGGTGGAGCTTACCGATATCAATTGACAATAGAAACTATTGGTAAAAATGTACATCTCTAGATACCAAGTGCAAATTTAACAATATCGATATTGTTGCAAAAAAATAAAGATAAAAACCAAGCTGAAGATGCCATCTCTAATACATGGCGTAAACAATAATATACCTACATTCTGCTTTTGTTGTTACTTTAATCAATAGAAACATAACTGAACGATGGCTAAATTAAGTGAAACTAAAATACCCATCACAGACTTTTTAGAATCCTACAGACGCCAGCCTTGCCTGTATAACTCACTACTGGCCACATACAAAAATCGCATAGTGCGAGAGGAGGCCTACGAAGCTATTATAAGATCCCTTAAAATACCGCAGTTAACGGTCCATGACATTAAATTGAAAATAAAAAGCGTTCGCACTGTCTACACCAAAGAATTACGTATTCTAATGCGGGAAAAGGAGCTGGGCCGGGCCTACGAGCCAAAACTGTTTTGGTTTAAGCGCGCAGATTCATTTCTACGCTCTGTTTCACTATCTCATTGCAAGCGAGTAAGTTGTAATATTTAATAAAATTATCTTATGAGTTTTAACCGTTTTATTAAACAGCAAAAAAATAAAAACGACAACAACAGCAACGATGTCGTCATTAAAAAGGAAACACCACAAAAGATGCTAGTAAACTCATCCTCAGAGCTAATTGAAGATGTACTTCGCACGGAAGAAGACCAGAGTGAACCTGGCGAGCAAATGGATGATTTAGATGAGCACAGGAGCAAAGTGAACACCACCACCAGCATAGCATCTAGCGCCAATAACCAGGCTACAAATGATATACGAAACAAAGCCAACAAAACCGAGCTCATCATCGATGATGCATCTGTTTGTATTATGGATCAGCAACAGCAGCAACAAAACCTTCATCACCAGCAGACACAACAGCAACAGATCACCCAACGTAAATTAAAGTACATGCCGTACCCACAGAGTCACCATCAACAACAGCAGCAGCGGCTATCTACACCGTTTACATCACCATCACCGTCCCAACAAATGGACTTGTCTTCTGCCCCTAATGCTGGTCTTTGTTTTACTGGACCTAATCCAAATGGATCTGTTGGTAACAGTGATGATGATTTGGTAATATTCGGCCAAAGCATCGCTTCTCAATTACGCACAATTCCTGACGCTTACTCCCGGTCCGTTGCCAAACTCCGCATACAGCAGGTCTTATTCGAAGCAGAAACGGGACAAAGTAGCGAAGCTGTCAGTCCACATTTGCATAGTTTTTAAGTTTCCTATGTTATGATATACATATGTAAATATTAATATTTATTGTATAGTTTTTAAGTACTGTAATTTCTTTATATGTTAAATGTACAAAAACTAACGCATTTCAAATTAATATGTATAAAACTTAAATTGCTCTCTTTCATTAGATTGTTAGTCCGGAGTAAATATTGAAATGCCAAATTAATCCCATTGATGCGCTAGAAGGAGTGCTACAAAATATATTATGGTTATCATATATTTCAACATTTTTTATTGGTTTCAATGTACAATAAGATTTAAATTTACCCTCGATAGACAGCGGTTTTTATCGGTTTATTCATATCGATATATGAAACAAATCGTGCTCAACATTGGTAACCACTCTTTCTACTAGAAATAAAAAAGCACGACAAAAAAGCATTAAATAAAGCGCCAAAAGGGTAAGGAAAAACGACTCAAAATCATATATTATCAATAAATTTTTGTTAAGACAAATTCACATGCATTTGATTTATGATTATTAGAGAATCTGGCGTTATAAAATGCTGTTTTATTTATAACTATGGTAATTGTTTAAATATTATTTGTAACAACAATGTATTGGTGTTTTTTCTTGCCTATTGGTGATTTTTTAAATTCATTTTTATCGCATTGATTTATTTTCAAGTTTTTACAGTGGTGATAACATTGGAAGAAAGTTGGATAGTGTTGGAGATTTTGTTCCATCGACGACCTAACTAACGTAATTGGGACAAACATAAAAAATATTTAATATAAACTGGTACGTGTCCCTTATTTATATGAATATAAAATTCATCTTTGTAATTTTCAACTTTTAAAATCGAAAATATAATTTAATTCAAATCAATATTTGAACATGCATTTAAGCGCTATGTGCTCTTTTGAACTATTGGTTCCGTTTTGAAGTCACTAAGCAGTTTACTTGTTCATTTGGCTGTGATTGCAATGTGTGTTAATTAAAGCACTATACCAGTGCTGAAAACAGAATTAAAGTATTTGTGTGTGTGGTAGTGCTGAGGGAATTTCACAAACTGAAATTACAATATACATAAGAACGTTTCTATTTCAATAAAGAGTAAAGCTATAATACAGCAGCCAGCTGCAATTTAGTGTAAATGTAAGTATAGTCAACATATTTTTTAATAAATACACAGAAAAACATGTAAGCACGCTGCATTTTGTGACAGGTCTCAATTTTTTTTTTGCGACGGCACTATTTTGATATTTCTCCGTACATTTTATTTATTTTTTTCGCACTCGTACACAGTTGTACGTGTGAGTGTGTGTGTTTAGGAGAAAATGTACGTAGTGCAATTTTCTGAAAAGTAAAATATGATAAAGTATGTGTTTTTTATAGTTGCAAAATCCTATGAAGTATGCACATAATGTGCATGTGTAAGTGTATTAGTGTTCATAAAGCCAGACACAGGGCATTTGTTGCTTTTGCCTAAAATGCAACATTTGGGTGCATATACTCTATACATCTGTGTGTGTGTGTGTGTACATATGTGTAGTGGTTTCGAACAATACACACATATGTACATTTGTTGCTACTTTTTTCGGCGAATTCGTTTCTCTTTGTAGTTGCAGCTGCTATCGCTGTGACCACGACCGCAGCGACTAAGCTACCTTAGACTTTCCGTTGTTATTCTCATGAGAGGACAATCGGGAGTGCACATTAATAGGGAAAAGTTGCACTTTCATAGTTACGTGTTAAACTTTAATGGTACTTTTTTGTAACCTTCAGATTCCTTGCCAGACTTTAAATGGGCTGTATGTGTGATGTGCAATAAGGGTATTCCACACAGAAATTTAATGGGTCTTGGTGACTTTTGTAATTGTTTCAAAAACAGCTGTAAAATCGGGTTTAATGCGTAGTAATAATTCATAATTGCCAGTAACATAATCAAAACCACTTGCTCCTTAAAACTTTAATTCAATAAAAAGAAATATAACATGAAGAACAAATAAGACATTTGTTTTGCAATAATTTTTCAATACATACATATGTATGTCTCGTGGTCGAGCAAGCTCCTATTCCAACTTGACGCTGGTTTCGCCGCGCAACGAAAATTTCCGTTCTAGGAATCCTACTTGTTCCAGCAACTTGTCGACTTATCAACTCCTTCCTTGTTCCGCTAGGTGGCGTCCTTAAACGTTGTTCGCAGCCTTCCAAAAAGCATAATTGTGCTAAAAAAAATTGTTTGTTTTTTTTTTTAAATTTAATTTTAATATTTTTATTTTTCGAATAGCTAGTGAGTTCATTCTTTGGTGGCACCATTTCTTATATTTGGTGCACATTTCAAGACTCAAGTGGCTACCGTGGTTAAAACAGCTGACACTTATCGATAACATTTAATGTATTTCAGTCTACAACTGTCTTTAAAAAGTGAGTGAATAGTGCTATCAATATTTTTTCTCATTTGCTGAAAAAGCCATCGTTTGCTGAGGAGTGTATTAATTTTCACAAACCTCTATACAAAGAGTGTTTACGCGTTATTGCGTTGTTGATTTTAGGAGTTTGTTTTCTGCTAAACTGTGGTGGTGGTCGCTAAGTGGTTGAGCGTTCTGCATTTGTGTTTTTGTTGCAAACCACGGCGAATTTGTGACATTTGGTCGGTGGCAGCGCAGCGGCGCTGGAGTCGGTGGTATTTCTTCTCTTGACCCGCCACAGCAGACAAGTGGTGAGCGGAGTTGGTTTTATTTATTTGCACGTAATTTCATGCGATTCAAGAAGCTAACAAAGCATTCGATTTCACCGTTGCATTGCGCACCAATAGCTAATTAATTGGTGTGAATTGCATACACTCTTCTTCATTCTTTTGATGCATATGCATGTACATCAATGCATATGTGTGTGTGTGTGTGTGTGTGCATGTATTATTTTTGTTACACATTTCTGTTAATTTTTAAACTATTTTTTTCTTGTGCTTTATGTCTTTTTGATTACAGTTTATTGAAGACGCTGACGTATAGAATATCGCATAGCTATTGGAAAAGGAACACACAACTTGTCTGAGAGCAACGTACATACAACGTTTACAGAACAGCCACATTAAGATAAAAATCATTGCAAGTATAAGGAAAAGGAAGCATAAAAAACACGAAAATACGCGACCAACTTGATTGAGCCAACCACTTACGCCCGGCGGCGTCGGCAGCTGACGCAGCAGCAGCATCATCCGCAGCAGCTACAGCAGCAGGCGTCCGCCATGAAAGTCGATACGGTTAAATTGAAGAAGGGCTCCTCGGAGTTGACTTCAGAATGTCGCGAATTAATTGATGAACTGACCAAACGTCGCACACGTGCCGAGCTTCTAGAGTTCTTGAATACAGTTCACGTTTGGATCTATGGCAAGTGTGAGCTATATCACTGGATCGAAATACTGGACCGTTTCGATAAGATCCTGGAAGAGGCCTCACGTCATGTCAATGGCAATGAATTTGTGCTGCAGTGTGATACAACATTCCTTGAATCGGTATGTGTATTGGCATTCTACACAATCATCAATGAAAATCCATTGTATTTTTCCACACAATTATTTTTCTTTAGGATGTTTCACTGCTGCGGCATGTGCTCAATTTCACAACATTGCTAATTGAGCATTCGTTTTCTCGTCATTTGTACAATTCAATTGAGCACTTGACGCAGTTGCTCTCATCACAGAACATGGACATTGTCCTGGCAGTGCTCAATTTGCTATATATGTTCTCCAAGCGCAGCAATTTCATACCACGTTTGCCCTTCGAGAAGAAGGAATTGCTTATTGTCAAGCTCTTTAACATAGCTGAGGTAAGTCGCCAGATACTTTACTCTAAAATGTCCATCGCTCTTATATAAACCTTGTTTTATGACAGCGCTGGGGCGATCCAAATTATGGACTTTCACTTAAGGACTGCTGCATTGGTGAACCCAAACTGGAGTTCCTCTATCAACTGTGCATTGACTATGTGGATGAGCATGGACATTCCGCGCAGCTGGAGATACCAGACATGATGGATCTATGTAACACAGCACCAGCTCCCGAGGTGATCAAAACCATTGCTGGACAGATCTCAAAGCCCAGTGAGGCTATCAAGGTTAGTTAATGCGAACTAGTTATAGCAGTGAATGTACCTATTAAAATAATCTCTATATTTCCCCCATATAGATGCGTATTGCGCATCGTGTGCGCCTCATCTCTGGCTTCAACAACTACAAGCTACGTCTGCAATTTGTTCAGGCACGCCTGCAGGCAGTCTCCATACTTATATATTCAAACGCATTGCAGGATAATACTGATAAGGTGCTCTACGCTGGTTTTGGCGAGGAGCTATGCGAACTTATTGATAAGGAAGATGTTCACCTGGTGGAAATACGCGCAGCTGTGCTTCGCACACTCACTTCCATTCTCCACTTCGATCGCAATCCCAGTGTGCCGAGGTGAGTAATATGATGGTTGATAATGGTTAATTGCATCTGAATGGTTTCCCATTACCCTATTCCAGAGCTGGTTCCCGTTTGATGAAAATCGTACATTACACTGGTGCCGAGCGTCAGGGTGGCACATTACCCTTGCTGGTGCGGGATTGTATTGATAATTTGACAACATATGGATTGACGGAACGTTACCCGTTGATATTGGCCACATCGCTCTTCTCGCTGCTTTACCATCTGGCCAGCTATGAACTGGGCGGCTCGGCGCTAGTCAAGAGCGGCATGATGCAATCTCTGTTACGTGTAATCAGTTGGCCAGGCGTTGATCTCGAGCATATAACATTTGTGACACGCGCCGTGCGTGTCATTGATTTGATAACGAACATCGATATTGCTCGTTTCCACCAAAATAACGGCTTAAATGTGTTTATTGATCGGCTCGAAAAGGAAATCAAGAGCTGTTGTCGCGCCTTGGCTGAAATTGGCATTACTCTGAAGGAGTCCACATTGCGCGATGAGCACAGCATGAGAGACAAACTAGATGGATCACTAGAGCCCGGAGATGAAGATGGTGAGTAGTCAAAAATTATTAACGAATCAGTCAATAAGACAAAAGTATTTCCTTCTAGATGCTGCCACAGAAAACGCATCCGTTGCCAGCGACAATGCCTCGCCACGTCGTGATAATTCCAGTGATGGCGGTGGCAGTGCCAGTGATAATGCACAGCAAGGATATCGCGGCTACATGGAACACAGCGGCACAAGCGATCAACCACGGGGAAGTAATGCAACGGCTGATGCCAGAGCTGCGGCTGTGGCCGGCTGGTTAGACGGTGGTGCACGTGATGGTCCCGAATCGCAAGAGATGAGTGGCCGAGCAGCAGGTGCTACCAGCAGCAGCAGCACAGGTGCTGGTGATACTACAGCACACGCTGAAGCAGATGGATCAGCGGCGGAACATGAACGAACCATACAATATCCTGCCAATAGCTACTATGCACGTCCTCTGGCCGAAAGGAAGGCGGAACTGTCGTCACAGCTGCCCAGTAGTCTACAGCCCAAAAAGCCATCGTGTGTGACACAACGTGCTGCTTTGCTGAAGTCAATGTTGAACTTCCTCAAGAAGAGCATTCAGGATCATGCACATATCAGCAACATGCGCAACATCATGGAGACTAGCTTGACCCAATCGTTGCGCCACATCATTGCCAATGCCGAGTATTATGGTCCTTCACTCTTCCTGCTGGCCACCGATGTGGTCACAGTCTATGTATTCAACGAACCATCGTTACTGTCCTCGCTACAGGATTTGGGCATTACCAGAGTCATGTTGAAAGCTCTGCTGCAAAAGGCTGTGCCGGCCACACGAGAAGTGCTTGGCTCCTTACCGAATGTCTTCTCGGCTCTTTGTCTAAATGAGCGTGGACTCTTTGAATTTCTATCGTACGATCCATTTGATAAGGTACTTAAAGTACTGCTCTCACCGGACTATCTAGTGGCCATGCGCCGTCGCCGGAGCTCGGATCCATTAGGAGATACTGCTACCAATTTAGGTAATGCCATGGACGATCTAATCAAGCATCATCCATACTTACGTGCTGATGCCACCGAGGCTATTGTACGCTTGCTCAATGAACTGGTGCGTCTGGGATCGGATCCCAGCTTCATCTGCTGGCGTGCCAATAAGGAGAGCAGCGTTGCAAGCTCAACACACAGTGCAGCACCGTCGACACCCTCACCATCGGCTATGGTAATGGTGGCTGCTGTTCCCGTCATGCAAAGTGCGGCGGATAACAACGATAGCAGTGGCGAAGACGACGATGATGATGATGAAATGAGTTCAGCATCACAGCAGCAGCAGCAACAACGTGGCACACAACAGCAGCAACCCGGAGCGAATCGTCAGCAACAGCAACAACAGCAGATGCAGCAACTGCAACAGCAGCAGCTGCAGCAACAACAGCAGCAGCAACTGCAGCCACAACCGGAACGCGAAGCCATACCCCTGATTGACTATATACTGAATGTGATGAAGTTCATCGAGGCGATCTTTACCAACAGCCCCAATGGCGATCATTGTCGTGAATTTGTACAAAAAGATGGCCTGACGCCGATACTACAACTGCTGTCGTTGCCGAATCTGCCTGTGGATTCTCCCGTATCCACCACATCGCAAGCTGTGGCCAATGTTTGCAAGGCCATACTAAGCCAGGCGCAGGAGACGAAAGTGCTCGATGTAGCCCTAAAGCAATTGGCGGACATTGTGGCCCAGTTGAAGCCACTAATCAAGCACTTCACCTTCCCCGGTGGCAGTGTGCTCCTGGCGGAGCTTGTCTGCTGCCAGAAGCTAGAGGATGGCTTTGCCAATGCTGAGTACACACCCATCCTACACAACATGAGCTTTGTACATGGATATGTGGTGATGCTGGTGCATCTGTGTCGCAATGCCTCGACAGATATGCGTACTGTGCTGCTAAAGCGCTGGGGAGCTCATCGAGAGACTGGTGTACATTTGCTGCAGCAGCTGGTGCAGCTGTATATATCACTGGTGTGGGAGAGTACCATACTGTTGAACTTGTGTTCAGATGAGCCGACACAGCATCCGGATCTGATTTGGGATGAGATTGCCGCACAGATGTCGGCTGCAGCGGGCACCGCTGATCCAATGACTGAAGCCGAGCTCTCGCGGAAGTTAGAACGTGCCGCTGAATTCCGTACGAAGTACACGCCGGAGGAGCAATTCCGTTACATTAAATCATTGCTGGCAGCCAGTTCACGTCTGGGCCGAGCTCTCGCCGAACTATTGGGCACACTGGTCAAGCTGTCGGTGGGCTCACCACAGACACGTCAGCGGCGCATCAACGATCTGATCAGCAATATCAATCGAGTTCCTACTGTGGAGGCAAAGGATATAGCCCGTATACTAAGCTCGATATTGGTGAATGGATTTAGCCATGAGAGCATTTTGCCGAAGCCAGTGCCCAAGCTGAAGCTAACGTTTCTCATCTGTTCCGTGGGCTTTACCGGGCCCATGCTGTTCGATGATAAGCGTAGCGCCTTCCATTTAATGATCTCGCAGTTCTGCTCGGAAAACGGATTGAAGGCCTTCTTTGAGATGTTCTACTGGGCCTTGTCGCTGGATAATGTATCGCAGAAGTTCCATTTTGATCAATGGGCATCCTTGGATGATCTGATGAACTCGCACGAGGGAGATAAACGCGATTGTCCCGAGGGCACTGGCGAGTTCCTCGACGCTTGGTTGCAGTTGCTCGAGAAGATGGTTAATCCGCGTGCTATACTTGAATCGCCGTACATTATGAGCAATAAGCTGAACTATTCCCCCGGGAGTGTACCATTTGAACCGATCTTCTACCTAATCCAAATCCATCAGCTGGCCATGCAAGCACTGCGCCGCATCTGGCGTCGTCGGCCCATACCAAACTATGGGGCAAGCATGTTTGAAACGATTATATTGATACTGAAGCATCTGATTAAATCGCATCAAATGCTAATCGATCACTACGAGTCGCGGGTGAAGGAGATCCGATTCGAGAATCTCTATGTGCGCAGCACCGACGACGGCCTCAATGCGGATCATATTAAAACGCTGACAGACATGGGTTTCCGCCACTATCACATTATTGAAGCCCTACGCACCAATGCCTCGCTGGAGGAGGCTACAGATTTCCTGCTAAACAATCCCGAGGCTAGCGCACTATCCCAAACTCCGGGACAGCCCGCAGCCGCAACTGGAGCGGGCTCATCGCAGAGTCTCTCCCAGGGAAGCTTTGCATCGAATGCAGCTGTTGTCGGTGACATGGATATTGATATGGAAGCGACGCCACCCGCAGCAGCGACAGTTCCATCGACCAGCAGCATGTCAGCAGATGCGTCAAGTGTTGGTGGCGCCGTTTCGGATGGTCCCACATCCAGCAGCGGCAAATTGCCCCAAGTGGCCTCGGCGAATAATGGTTATAACTACAAGAAACTGAAACTAATGCCGCCAATCGTATTTGATAAATTCTGTGATGAGGCCGTGTCGCGGGCCTTTGAATTTATGGAGGCCATACCGGATACCGTCAATAGTGCCGCCGATCTTATAGCTGTGCTCTACAGACGCCTGAATGCTCGCAATCGCCAGGTGTTTGTGGCCAACTTTGTGCGCAACATCATACAATGGGTGGAATTCACACTGAAACTCTTTGAACCGCCAGCCGGAGCAGGAGCTGCTGCAGGAGCTAAAGGCCCCACACCGAAGGCAAACCGTTTGGATGAGTGTCTGACGGGCATGACAGCCACACGTCTATTTGTGCGCCTAAAGACCTCAACCCTTCTGCTGGAAGAGAACTACAATGATATGCATCGTCCACTTGTGGAGGCCATTACGGCACAGGGTGCCATGGTCTCGCTGGTCAAGTTGCTCGATTGCATGAGTCAATGGATGCTGGAACAGCAAACGCTGCTGCTGGAGAGCGGCACGACGCCACTGGCGCGGCCCAGTGTACCACGTTGGGTACAGAATCTGGTGGATCTAATTGATGCCATCGATAGCATCAGTCATATACTGCAACGGAAGGCCAACATGCGTGCGGTTAGCAGTGACACGTGGCGTTGGTACGACACCTCAACTGGGAAATGGAATGGCTATTCAGATGCCAACAATGATCTCATTCGGAATGCCCATGCCGCCGGCGAACGTTGGCTCAACATCAATATTGGACGTCAACGTTGCACGGTCAGCTTCAATTGCATGACTCAGGTGAGCGAGGCCAGCGGCAGTCATCGTCCGGTTTATCCAGGACTGAAGGTCTGTGAGCTGATTACCAAACTCCAGAGTCCTGTGGGTGCACAGAAGATTGAAAACGTGCTGAATCGCATAGTGCGCACAGCAGCAGCGACTGATGGAACCGATAGTATTACACACACGGATCAGCTGATACGTTTGAGTCGTATCATTGACTTTAGCTCGACTCCCCCACCGGAAGATGAGGATCCCGTGCTTACCTACACGCCAGGAAGTATCGCATCCGCGACCACCAATACTGAGGAGAGCGCACGCAATTCACCGCCTCCACCGACCATGACGACACGCAGCAAATCCCGGCAGAAGAGCGCAGCAGCTGCAGCTAAAGCTAAGGCAGCAGCAGCAGCCTCAGCCTCAACCTCTACAACTACCACTACCACTACCAATAGCAGTCACACCATCGGGGGAAACAACACCTCGTCTATGCCCAAACACACACAGAAGATTGTGCTGCACGAGGACAATGTGGGCTTGAGTAAATTCGATTGTGGCCGCATCATTGCCAGCATTGTGGCCCTACTGCAGCCCATACAGTTGCTGCACCACGAGACGAAGCTATCCCTGTTGCGGCTCTGCGCCAGGCTAACGCGCAACTACGACAATGCACAGGTGTTCATCCGTTGCGGTGGCGTGCGGATGCTGTTGCAGCTGCAGCAGTCGTGTGGCTTCATGAGTTTCCCCACTTATGCGATTATTATACTGCGCCATGTGCTGGAAGCGCCGCCGGTTCTGCAGGAGGCTATGGAACGTGTGCTGGGCATGCGAGCCGCTAGCGTTGTGCCAGTGGGTCATCGTGATCTTATCTATGTGCTTACCCAGGTGTCGACAGCTGTGTCGCGGGATCCGCACACTTTCGTTGCAGCCGCCAAGGAGACGCTACGTGGCGAATTCATGCTGAACTCCAACATCAATACGATAGTCGAAGATGGACGTGTCATGGTCAAATCGCAGTTTGGCCAACAACCAGCAAACGCAACAATACCGCCAAGCTTTGGAGCACCCACAGCAGGAGCCACATCTGCTGGACCAGCAGCATCATCATCAGCAGCAGCACCTGCAGCAGCACCTGCACCTGGAGCAGCAGGCTCTGCATCAGCACCATCTACAGCAACGCAACACACTGAAGTGAAAGAGAAATCCAAGCTAGACCTGAAGAATGATCCCACAGTGCAATCATCGATGTCGGTACTCAAGGAGCTGCTCATGGCCCTCGTGCAGCCCTGTTGCCACTACGGCGGCAATCCCACGGATCAGCAGCCCAATGCAGCGGAACTCCTGCTACCAGATCAACCAACTGGTGCCACTGTCACCAATTTAGAAGATGAGGTAAGCATCTACAGTAGTTTAAAGATAAAAAGCTTCTGCTTCTGGTTTAATCCATTGTAATCCTTGTAATCCTCTTGTTATTGCAGGACTCCTCGACGGCCACCAAGAAGGCGAGCCCCAGCACTAACACAACCGCATCCGGAGGCAACGCTGCGAGTGCTGGTGATAAATATGAACCGTGCTGTTGCACGTGGCACACACCGAACAACTCGCATAACCACACCAAGCCCATATTGTCGCGCTCCACGCTGCTGAAGCTGCTGGCGGATGCAACTCGTGCCTATCAGTCGTTGGTGCCGCGTGTGCTGCTCTCGCATGTGTACACACCAGCGGACAGTGCATTGATTGCCAGCTGCGGTGGTGGACAGCAGACATTTTTGGCCGTGCTGCTAGATCGTTTCTTGCCACTGACGCAGCGTAATCATGTGCCCGAAGTGAGCACGATGGCGCGAGTACTTATCTGTTCACTATCGGATTGCTATCAGCAGGCAGGTGTGCAGGAGCAGGTGGCTGAGGAGCTGCATGCTGCTGTGACACGGGCACTGGCCCAGCCGGATTCGTCCGAGAAGCACACACGCTTGCAGGTGCTGATGAGCCTGTTCCCCAATCTGATTGAGTCACCCATGCTGTACGACAAGGTGCATATGCATCGTAATACCATGTACCGTGTGCTGCTGCGCCAGGGTGTGATGACCTATCTGACCAAGATGGCGCAGTACAAGGATCTGTCTAATCACAACACCCTGAGCACACTGGGCGCCATACTTCGGCCCATGGAAATACTGTTGCGCTTCAATGCGTCGACTACAACGCTGGGATCGAAGCGTATCCTGTTCGGCGGCGCCAGCTCATCGGCGAATGCGGCCAACAATAGCAATAGCAATGCCAACACCATGAGTGCCTCAAACGCCGTTAGCGCCATTATCAATCGGCGTCTCTATCCACGTCTGGCGGCTCGTTCGGCCGTCACTGCTGCTGTGGATCGTTCGAATGCCATTGGTGGGGAGCATGTGCTGCGTGACATTATACGCAATGTACTATCGGATCGTCGGCATGCCTTTGAGTTTATATTCAACTCGGATGACATGGCTGTGGACTCGGAGGATTCAGCACCACCAGCATCGTCTGGCTCAGGAGCGGGCAATAACGGTGCTTCTGGCATTATTGGAAACAGTAACAATGGTGCTGTCATAGATGTGGTGGATGAGCGCAGCAATGGGACTGAGACGGCTGAACCATCAGCATCTGCTGTAGCAACTGGCGCTGGCTCTGGTTCAGGCCCCGGCACTGGATCTGCTCGTCCTGTCCTTAACTTTGATCAGCTCTGGGATGATTTCCTACAGTGCGAGGGACTCTTCTTGGTGTCGCGCACCAATAGCAATGGTGGGAGTGGCGGCAATGCGAGTTCTGTGGCCAATAACTCGGCGGGACAACAAAATGGTAGTAATGCTGCTGGTAGTGCTGGAATCATGATGGGCAGCTCCGCTGGCTCATCGGCTGGCACTATTGGTGATCCGCGTCTACATACCAGTTCGGATGGTGGCGCTGGTGCTGGTGGCGGCGACACAGCCGCGTCGAGCAGCATTAATGATAATGGCATGAGTGTCAACGCCAACAGTGCTACAGGTGCCGGCAGCGGCGGTGGTGGTGGTGGTAGTGGTGGCAGTGATGGTGCCTCAACATCGTCGGACACCGCCGGTGGTGGTGGTGGTCGTAATGGTGGCTCTGGTGGAACTGGTAGCGGTTCACGAAATGCACGTAATATTAATGCATCACTATTGGGAGATGTTAGTACCAGTGATTCGGACTCTGATGCATCCACTGAGAACGATGAGCGTAATGCGGACGAAGAGGATGATGACGATGAGGCCGCTGAGGACGATGTGGATGAGCATAGCGAAACAGATGAGGCATTCGATAATATATATGAGCATGAATCGTCTGAAACAGCATCCAATGATGCTGACGTAGATGCCGAGGATGATGATGAGGAGGAGGATGACGATGAAGATGACGACGACGATGTGGATGATGAGCAGCCCGCCCAAACTGTGGAGACGCTGATAGCTGAGGTCATGGCACGTGTAAACAACACACGTCACAGTTCCAACTCCAACATGTCTGCATCTACTGGTTCCAATAATCACCGACCACGTCGCAGCGCCGCCGTGGAGCCAAGCGCCAGCATTATTGGAAACAGCCATCATTTGGATGGTGATCGCAATCTCGACGAAGCGGTACGACGTGCCGATGCCTTCCTCTACGATCGTGCCATGGACAATGATCATGAGCTTGCCCAGCTAATACCGGAACTACCATCCAATTACCTGATGAGCATGAATAGCCCAATAGCGATTCCATTGGACATCGATGTCAATGGCGGTGCTGCATCATCCTCTCTGATGACAGCTGCAGCAGCAGAAGCAGCTCCAATTGGTGGCAGTGGTGGACGTAGTAATACCACTGCTAACAGCACTTCGGTGGCAGCTGCTTTGCGCTCCTCATCGGAATCCTGGATTGGCCCAGACTTCAATTTCGTTAGCAGTGGCAGCAGTGGCTCTGCTGGCGCTGGCACAGCTGGCGATGCTGCAGCTGCAGCTACGGTTGGTACAGGATCCAATCAAGGCGATGTAAATGCATTTTTGCCCCCAGCCATGGTGCAATTGGAACGAAACTCTGGCGGCGGCGGTGGAGGTGGTGGTGGTGGCACCACAAATAGTCAGAACATGAGCAACCTGCTCGATGAGCAGCCAATGGCAACGGGCAATTCTGGCATCAGTGGTGCTGCCAGCGCTGCTGCTGCTGGTGCCAATGCCACTGCTGGCGCCGGACATCCCAATAACTCTGGCACTGTCTGCACCAATGGAGTTCGACGACGCCTTCTCTACTTGGATCAACAGTATTGCGCCTGCATGCCCTCGTATCAGAATCCCACAGAGGAGACACAAATGGAGATATTCACGCAGGATGCGCTGCACTGGTGGCTGGAGGAGGCCAAGGCATTGGACATGGAGAGTCAGACAGATGCCTGCCTATATGCTGCACACTTCCTGCTGCCCTACATCGTGCGGGAGATGAAAGTGGCGCACTATGAGGGTAAAATGGATCACGCCAGGCGTCAGGTGGCAGCGGTGGCTGCTAGTAATGACTCAGCATCCGCACTAGAAACAGCAACAACAGGAACAGCAGAAAGCAACAGCAACTCATCGTCGACAGCAACGAACTTTAGGCCCACTACAACTGCTGGAGCAGGAGCAGGAGGAGCAAGTGGTGGTGGAGAGGGAGGATCAGGTGCAGGTGCAGGTGCAGGTGGCTTTTCATTGCCATCCAGCGTAATACCCATTGGTATTATGGGCAACAGCTCGAATTCCAATTCCAATTCGAACTCCATTCTCAACTTCAACCTAACCCCACTGACCACAACCAACAGCAGCAGCAGCAGCAGCAGCACAAGCAGCAGCATCATTGCCCCAACAGCGGCATCCGCAAACAATTTCCGTAGTTCGATACCCCGACTGATACCCTCAATGCAGTTTGTGAATGCCGCATCGCTGGCCACTGTTCCGAATGCTGCAAATAACTCAATACTTCCCCTAGCGCCGCCGCCCAGCATGAATAGCAGCAGCAATCCGTATGCAGCAGCCAGTGGTGAGTACCTGTAGCAAGCCATGTGATTGTGCCAAGTGTAATTCGTATTCTTTCTCTCCATGATGCAGCTGGTGGCATGGAACAGCCTCGACCACGTCATCGCGCCAATGCCTCACGTAACCAGGCATTGTATAATATTTACGCCGAAGTTGATTTAACCAACGATCCGGAGACCGCAATGAGTAACCATCAGTCGCATCCGCTGTTTCCAAGTGCTCAATCTCAGGCACAGCCACAGGCGCATCCTCGACATCCACCCGTACCGCATCTACCATCAAACGGCCGTCCATCGCGTCCCCGAACTCGCATAGATGTCTCCGACTTCTTTGACATCCAGGTAGCGTATTGTAGCCCCAAGCCTGCAGCACTTGAATTCTAAAACATTGATATCTTGCAGCTCACCAATGAACAACGTCAGAGCGCCATGCGCCGGCAAGCCACCAACACTAGTGTGACAAATTCATCACGAACCACTGCAGCATCATCCTTAGCTCTGCGTGCCAATCGTGATCTACCTGCCCGACTGCAGCGTCTGCCTCCGACAATGAGCTCACGTCCAAACACGCAATGGCGCGAGAGTAATGCTGACATGGGCTTCCCAGCTCCGCCGCTTACATTTAATGTGGTCACGGCGAGCTTAAGTTTCCCTGACCCAGAGCCGGAAGAGGTGCAAGAAGAGGGGACAAGCGAGCCCATGGCAAATGTAACCTTATCTGACATAAACGATCAGTTGTCAGCCAACGAACAATCACATACACCAGCTGAATCTCACGATACGAGTAGTACCGGCACCAATGATGCATTGATAGAGACCTCGAGTGATACGCTAACCGTGGCCCAGGCAGCAGAAGATAACACGGTGTCAACCGTAGTGGAGTCAACCATACAGGCAAATGCTGCTCAATTTGTGGAAACAACATCTGAATCGGATGAGCAGTCTTTGGAATTAGCCGCTGAATCGGAGCGTAGTTCCGATCCCTTGGAAGAAGAACCAATATCATCGCCATCCGCCAATAATACTGAGGAAGGTGCTGTTGGCGGCACATCGCCAGCAACTGAAGCAACTGAGACAACAGAGACAACTGCAGATGCAGCTACAGTTGCAGTTGCACCTTCAGCTGGAACTGGTACTGGTGCAAGTGCAGCGGGAGCTGCTGCTGCTCCTGTTAGTGGTACTTCAACTAGCAGCACAACTTCTAGTGGTGCTGCCGCCGTTGTGACCGATATGAGTCCTGAGGTGCGTGCCGCATTGGGTGACCTGGAAGTACCTGAGGGTGTGGATCCGTCGTTCTTGGCCGCCTTGCCCAGTGAAATGCGTGAGGAGGTTATCCAGGAGCATTTGCGAATGCAACGCATACGCCAACGTGCACAGCAGAATGCCATACAGATTGCCCATGATTCATTGGTTGAGGTGAATCCAGAGTTTCTGGCTGCGTTGCCCCCAAATATACAGTCCGAGGTGCTAATGCAGCAGCGCATCGAACAACAACGTCAAGCGGCGCAAAGCGCCAATCCTGATGATCCTGTCGATACGGCTGCGTTCTTCCAAAATCTGCCCGAGAATCTGCGTCAGGCTGTAAGTGTTATGTTTGCACGACCTTTTAACCATAATAATAAATCGGCTTTTATAGATACTAACTGACATGGAGGAATCGCAAATAGCTAGCCTGCCACCGGAACTGGCAGCCGAGGCACAATTCCTGCGTCGCGACTGGGAGTCGCGTAACGGTGCACGCATGGATGCTCATCCGCCCAGCAATGCGCTGTGTAAGTTTCATTATTATGCTATATATAATTAAGCCGACTCCATCTGATCCCATCATGCATTTCTACTCCATACAGCTCGTTTCCAGACCACGTTACAGAATCTGGATGAGGGACGCTGGCACAGTGCCATTTGGTACGATGCCAGTGGCAATGCCCAGCCTCAGCATCATCAACATACAACGATAGTGCATCATCACCATCATCTGGCACCGAATACCGGCAAACCATTGGCACTGCTCATGATGGAGGATGAGAATATACTGCTAGATCCGGATTCATTGGCCACACTCCTGTTGTTCCTATTTGTCGAAGACCAGAAGGTGAACAGCGTGCGTTTGCATCGTGTGATACGTAATTTATGCCATCACGAGCCCACACGCGATTGGATTATCCGTGCACTGATTAGCATTATACAAAAAACAAACGAGGATAACTCCAATTTCGGTACGGCGAACTCGGGCAGCAAACCCGAGTGGCTAAAGTTGCGTGTCGATGCCGCCTTTGGCTATAAGAGCAATATCTTTCTAATCAACCGTATGCTCGATGCCAATGCACGTTCCATTAGCATCAATCCGCAGGCAGCACAGATGATTGTACGTAATTGTCTGGATGTGCTGTTCGTGCTGGCCAAGCACTATCCATACAGTTTTCTACCCTATAACCGAGAGCCCAAAGCACGGTCACGCCTACTGGTCTTTGGCATGCCGCAGGGCCATAATGCCACAGTACCACAACGACTCATTGATCCGCCGTCACTGAATGTGGGACCTAGTGACATACGTTCGCGTTATCATCGCTATCAGATGAATCGTTTGCGCGGTCTACTGGATGAACGCGATATGTTGCAGCAACAGCTGATACAGGAGAGGCAACAGATTCAGCAGCAACAGACCCAACCTCAGGAGATAAAACCACAGCAATTGGATGAGACACCATCTACATCGAAGGCTGCTGCTGCCAAGGCAGCTGCCAGTGTTTCCAACCCACACACGCAGCAACCGAGCATTGGATATCACACGAATTCCAGCAACTTCTGGGATGTTGTGCTCAACATCGATCGTCAGACGCCGTTGCGTTTGACCCACATCTCTCGGTTTCCGCTCACGTCTGAACCCGCCTGGAAATGGCAGAATAATACGGCTGAATTTCTATCATTCACGGACTCACCGTTTGGCCAGCTCTTGGAGATGTTGCCCTACAAGGTGATTTGCCGTTCGCCGCATCTAACGGATATGCTGGTCAAATTGCTGGCCTCGCTAAGCGTAGATCTGCCCAAGGAGGAGGAACAACAGCCACAACAACAGCAGCAACAGCAACCACAACAACCGCCGCAGCAACAGCAACCTGTTACGCAACAGCAACGAGACGATCAATTACCACCACTGGCACCGATCAGTTTGTATCCATTATCAGCTAACGCTACGGCATCAGCTGCGGCATCCGCTGTAAATGGCCGCAACCCGTTACGCCGGAATGTGGAGTTGCCGCCAGTGGAACAAATGGATCAACAACAGTCGCAGCTAGAGCATGTGGACGATGACGAAGTGGATGAGGAGGAGGATGAAGATGATGTTGAAGAGGAGGAGGAGGAGAATGAAGACGATGATGAGCTTGTGTATGAATACGACGATGAGCTAGCGCTGTTAACAGCTCACCGATCGGCAACACCTCCCCCAAAACCACCACCATCACCGCCACCGCCTCGGACCGTGGTAAACAATAAACCACGTCGGAAGATCTATGCCAAGAACTTTTCGCAACTGCAGCTGGTCATTGAGGTGTTGACACATCAATGTGGCACCACTGAGGGTCTTGACAACGTCACTAAATTGATTGTAAATCTAACACAGTGCTCTCAGGCTTCCAATGCCATCTTTATACAGTACTTGACTGCAGCCATACTCGGCTTGGCTGAGGAAGTGCGTCAGGCCATACAGACACTGCTCAATGAGATACGCGCCTACAATATGCTCGGCCATCAGCAGCAACAGCAACCAATGGATAGCAACAAACCCAGTGGCAGTAACAGTGGGAACAGTACTAGCAGCGCTGGTGCCGCTTTGCTGTCCCACTTAACCGTCCATGAGGGCACGATGCAGGATCGTTTCACAGCCGAATCGGTCATAATATCGGCTCCAAAGAATGCCAAGCCCACGTGTGAGCTTCAGTTGCCATCCATGAAGAAGCTGATGTCTAACTCATCTGCCCAACCATATTTTCTGCGCACACTAAAGATCTTTATGCAGGTGCGCGACATGTACGAACTGCAGAATAGCCAAAGCGATGATGGCACGGAGGACTTTATTGACATCATTAACGATCCACCAGTAACTCCAGCGGGAGTAAGTGCACCAGCAGCCGCAGCAGCACCGCCAGTATCTGGCAACAGCGTGAACAGCATGGAAACCAGTGAGACCACAAGTAATGCCAATAGCAGCAACGCGAATAGTAAAGCTTCATCGGGCAAACCAACACTTAGTCAAATCCTATGCCTCGATGTGCTCTGGAACACATTGAGTGAGTGTCTAGTGGCATTGGAGGAGTCCAAGGATGAGTTTGCTGTGCTGGTACTGCAGCCAACAGTTGAGGCCTTCTTCCTCATCCATGCATCGCACCGGTTAACACCCAAGAAGCCAGGACGAGGCTCCGGTGCAACTTCAGCTGCAGCTCGGGGTGGCAGATCAGGCCTAGGTGGCAGCGGTTTACGTGTGGCACCTCAGCCAATGTCCGAAAATAGTCCACAGCTCGACGATAACAACAGCAGCAATAGCAGTCAAGCGCCGAATTCCACTGGTTTTGAAGGTAAGATGGCAACATGACTCACTGGTCGTTTCCAATTGCTTAATATCTTCTCCACATTTTTGTTTTGTAGACGACTCCCGCTTGCAGGATACCAGCACCAGTGCGTCGAGCATTGCTGGTACACACGTGACTCTGTCGCCGCACGAGGCACAACTCAAACAAGACCGTCAAAAGTTCTTGCAGTTTGCTGAAAAGCACCGCACGGTGCTCAATCAAATCCTTCGCCAATCGGCAACACATTTGTCCGATGGACCGTTCGCTGTCCTGGTGGACCATACCCGCATTCTAGACTTTGATGTCAAACGAAAATACTTCCAAACCGAACTAGAACGACTGGACGAAGGTATACGGCGCGAGGAACACACTGTCAGTGTGCGGCGCGTTACAGTCTTTGAGGATTCATTCCGAGTACTTTATCGACTCGGACCCGAGGAATGGAAGAATCGCTTCTACATTGTCTTTGAGGGTAAGGAACTCAACTACATTCCACAGACTTGAATCACATTACCCAATTTCACATTTCTTATGTATTTGCAGATGAGGAAGGACAAGATGCTGGCGGTCTGCTGCGCGAGTGGTATGTGATAATATCGAGAGAGATCTTCAATCCAATGTATGCCTTGTTCTGCGTGTCGCCGGGTGATCGCGTCACCTACATGATAAATCCATCGAGTCACGCGAACCCGAATCATCTGAGCTACTTTAAGTTTGTCGGTCGTGTAATTGGTAAGTAGGCTAGCCGATAGTATATGCTTCTCTTTCGCATTCAAACAATGTATCTTACCCTCTCTTACAGCTAAGGCCGTGCACGATAATAAGCTACTGGAGTGCTATTTCACACGCTCATTCTATAAGCATATATTGGGTAAACAGGTGAAGCATACGGATATGGAATCGCAGGACTATGAGTTCTACAAAGGACTCGACTATCTGATGAAGAACGATATATCGACGCTCGGCTATGAGTTAACCTTCTCCACCGAGGTCCAAGAGTTTGGCGTCACACAAATCCGTGATCTCAAGCCAAATGGCCGCGACATTGCCGTCACCGAGGAGAACAAATTTGAATATGTGCAGCTTGTCTGCCAACTGAAGATGAGCGGCTCCATACGTCAGCAGTAAGTATTCGGTGAATATTCAATATGAAACTCATACATAATCCTTTTGTTCGGCTTGTCTTTCTCTACAGATTGGACGCATTTCTTGAGGGCTTCTATGATATAATTCCAAAGCATTTAATATCTATATTTAACGAACAGGAACTAGAGCTTCTCATATCCGGCTTGCCAGATATTGATATTGAAGATCTGAAAGCAAACACTGAATATCATAAGTACACATCGAAATCGGCACAGGTAACTGATCATTAATTGAAATATTATTTCATTAATAATCACACGATTATATTTTTAGATACAATGGTTCTGGCGAGCACTACGCAGTTTCGATCAAGCGGACCGAGCTAAATTCCTGCAATTTGTCACAGGAACCTCGAAGGTTCCACTGCAGGGCTTTGGTTCGTTGGAAGGCATGAATGGCATACAGAAGTTTCAAATACATCGCGACGATCGTTCCACAGATCGTTTACCCTGCGCACACACTTGGTACGTGAACCACCTTTGACTACCCATGTTGAATCCCAACAATTTTCATTATTTATCTTCCTTTTTGCAGCTTCAATCAGCTTGATTTGCCCATGTACAAGTCGTATGATAAGCTGCGCAGCTGTCTCCTCAAAGCTATACACGAGTGCTCTGAGGGCTTTGGTTTCGCCTAAGCTGTGACTTCTGGATGGACACGCGCAACGTACATATATAAAAGAAAAGAATACACACTCACACAAGAACACATATGCACACACAATATACATACAAATACTAAACATCAAACACACATATACAAATAAACAAATTCAAGAATTCCTATAAAATAAAATAAAACTGCGAAGAAATTAATAGAACAGCCACGCGAATGTGCGATATAGCGAGAACAGCAAAAACATACATATACAAGTACATATAGTTATCTAGAATATATATAAAATGTTGAATTAATAATTAATTTCGCGCATACGATATATTTAATATATGTATATATATTCATAAATATATGTGAATATACGTATAAATATATATATACATATTAAATTATATTAAATCTATATATACACACATACAAATATACATATATTTTCTTAAATTTTCAAAAAATAGTATGCGTGGATGAGGGAAGAAAAAACACAAAAAAAAAAAACAAAATACTTTTAATACGAAAATCAACATTCAGATTCAAAAGTACATAAAAACATATATTTAGTTAACACCAATGTAATGTAAACTGTGTTTAATTAATTTATTCTCATTAACCTGCACCCTTTTTTGAGAAAATAACGAAAAATTAAAACTAAAGTATATGTTGATAAATACTTTATTTTCGTAAATAAAAATCCAACAACAAATATGTGTGAAACAAAGCGATTGCATATGCAATGAGCTTTGATTTTTGTTTATATATATGAACAAAATAAATAAAAACAAAGAGAAATTAAATAAAAAAAAGTATTAGAACTTAATGGAAGGTAAAGAAAACGAGGTAAGAATATTTGAGAATGTAGTGTTAAAAATGTATTAAAAATCGGTTTGATCTCATCTCATCATCATCTTGTTATGACTAGAAGTAGAGTACTATCGATAGCCGGCACTATAGTGCAAGGGTGCACCGATATATATGACCGATAGTTTTTCTTCTCTTACGCGTGGATTAGCACTGAAAAGAGCGTATTTGAAATTTTGCGTCTGATTGGGTCTCTCCAAATGCATAGATAAATTCCAGTCAAGAGTCGACATCAGTCAAATCCGAGCGCAAGTTTAATAAAGCTGGACAAGAAATACTTTCAGAACGCTCGGCGAAAAGTGTAAGTGTGACGATTTTTCCTGGCTAAACTAAGCTTTCCGCAAGATAATTCTTTCACTATAATTCATGGTAATTCGAGCCCTATCTATGGTTTTAAAAAAAATTTGAATTTTGCCACTATAACAGATATTTACCAAAGTTTTTTGTCTACATTGAAACTGTTAATTTTTACTGAATGAAACAACTGTGATATTTTTGTTAACTGTGGAAAGGTCAACAAATCAAGAATTATTCAGTTTGATACTTGTTTAGGTTTTAAAAAATATTTATTTAATTTAACATACTATCGAATGCTATCGATAGTTCTCCATCTCTAGTTATCGTCTCAGTAAGTCGATTACATCTATTTTGGCAATCGAAACAGCTGTTCATTGTGAATGCCAAATAAGCAGCTGATTGTTATTATTAAGATTTGTATACTATTGCGGCTATAAGAATCTGTTTTTGTTAATGGCCACTGCAACTCAGTCGTCAATCGCAACTAATATTAGCACAGATGCTAATAATGGATTGCTCTCTGCAACTGTAGTGACTGGGCTTAAAAACTTGGGTACAACGTTAACAGCGACCACAAGTAAAACCCTTATAGCGAATTCACTTAAATTAACACTCCACCCAGATGCAAGTATGTTGCGACTGCCATAACAGCTAAAATCATATATTCATATTATAAATTTATAACAGTTATAGCACCAGTACCCGAAATATACGCAGCGAATGCTGCCAGGGCAAAACAGAGTGAATATGCTGTCGTCACACTGTACGCTGTGGCGACCAAACATGGTTGGAATAGTGAAACGCTGCGTCAACAACTAGAAGCAATTGGCCTTCACTGCAATGCAATTGATGAATTGACTCGCGTGTACGAGGATAATCGTAAGGAACTTATGTTGCGTCAGTTGCAACTGGGCCACAATTTTCCACACATCACTGATGTGCAGTGGCGTATTGTCTGCGATGTGAAATCCTCAACTTCAGACTCTAGCAGCGGTGCTCCCCACTTCATTATAAATCTGGGGCAGTATCGACAAAGCAGCGGGGAACGTGTGACTATTGTGGAGTTTATCTGCAATGCTGAGGAACTGCACTCGCTGGTAAATCGCCTGAAAGACATCGAAAGGCACTGCAATCAAGTGGCTGTATCTTAGGTTAAACGTAAAAAGAGTAAAAATGAACAAATCGATATTTATGTGTATACATATTAAATGTAATGTTTAATTTCAATGGACTCTAATAAAGTTGTGCGGGTGTGAAATAGTTTTTACACAACAATATGTGTTAAACATTTAACTAGTATTAACACAGCTGTTATCACTGTTTGGTCAACGTCGTCGCTGGTCATCCTCTATTTATCTGCAATTCCCTCCAGTTGCCCATAAATCGTTGATGATAATGACATTTAGTGCTAATAACATTTGGAATTGTACTAAAATATACATGAAACTTAATTAAATTATCCTATCATGTTCCATTCTCATTTGGAACTCCGCTGGCGCCAGCATTTCCACCAACAGATCATAGTTATTGGGCGCAGTACAGAATATGGTACCCGAAAATCGTATATTGTCATCTTCCTCGGCAGTAATAAGGACGCAGTCATTGTGGCTCGATACGTGCATATTTAGGCCACGAAAGCGATGATCCTGAGTGTATAGTTTACAATTGTCCTTTGGCAAAAAGTAGGGGAGTCCACTAAACGGGTTTAAAAAGTCTGCCCAATAGCCCAACGAAATTAAGCGATCGCTGATTTCCCTAGCAGCTAAAACGAACTAGAAGAGATTTACACACAAGATAAAAATGCAGTTAAAAGGATAGTTCAAATGCTTATCCATAGATTGTTTACCTTTGCCGCGCCAAGTTCTATGTCACCCTCATAGCTGAGCGTTAGCATTGTTATGCTATAGTTTCTTTGGCGAACGGCACGTACTGGAAAAAGCTCAAAGATCGAGTCTCGTAACAGCTTTGGACACAGACAGCATGCGAACTCTAAACGTGACTTGTTTGAGTTGCTATCCTTAAAAAAATTGACTAGATGTGCCAGTGGCTCCATTAGACCCACTGTTGTTGTGTCCCCCTGCCATGCAGGACCAGACGTATTTGGCAAATAGAAGCGATTATCCCGCGTCATTGTCAGTTCCCAGTTGGGCTCGCCCTCTAGTCTATCTCGATCATCTGTTAAATGGAGGACAGCTATTATCTGGATCTTCCTAGAAGTTATAATATGCTTACCTTCGACCTTTCGCGATTTATGCACTGTTTTAAAAGGCGGAGGGCCATTCCGCTTGGAATATGCTGCAATACACGTACCGTAAATAGCTTGGAGTGGCTTTACACTAAGAACAGTACATTCCAATGTACCATTTACTGGAGAGGTTCTCACATATGAGTGACCGATCAGACAACGTCCGAATAAGCGATTTAACGTACGAGACATTATATCATAAAGCTGTGTAAGCAAACGCGCAATTGACTTTTGCAATCTTTGGTCACACCGTTATTTTACACACAGTCTATACTTAAGCAAAATGGAAAGGAGCGAAATTTTCTTTATATAATTATATTTGCACGAATAATTTTGTTTTCTGTTTGACGTTACTAGACGGTTGTCGAAAGTTTAATGTTGATATATTTTATTGTTTGTGTTGTTCATGTATCGGCGTCGATAGTTTGTAGTAGTGCTTTTTTAAATTTGTTCGATATATCGATGTTTTTTCGACTATCGATGCTTTTCTGAGTAACACTTCCGAGGCATCATTACCAACTCAACCAAATATTTTAATTTTGTTGAATAGTCTTAAGAGAATTAAATTGAATTTTTGTTTTATTATTTACTTAAAAAAGTTGTTAAAAATAAACATAAAAGCCGAATAAATTGAAAAACTAAAAAGCTGTATTTTAAACATCGGTAATATCGATGTTTTTTTCCAAAACATCGATGTTTTTTCTCAAAATATCAAAATGTCACATCGAAAACATCGATAGTCCCAAACCTCGATGTTTTTGCAGCACTAATTTGTAGTCGACTCGAACATCTGTCAGCATACGAACTCATACATGGTTGCCACCTGTGGTGATAAAAACCAACATAAACAAGGGCAATGCTTCGTTTTATGTAGAATATATGTATGAATAAAATAACGAAGGAACTGTCCGTTTCCAAAGATTATAAATATTTATAAATTATTTATTCATAGTTCAAGTACAGCAAGTATCTAGACTCTATAAAAACATTCATTTGAGCGGGATGCACAGTTCTCATACACTTTGAACATTGCATCATCTAGATGCGCTTCTGGTACGCATGCGCAGTGAAAGTTCTTATTGTCGCGATTGTATAGCTTGCGGGGATAGCCGGCCCAGTCGCGCAGCTTTCCATCCCCGCTGGTTGGTGTACACCAGACCCGAGTGCCATTTTCTTCAGACCATTCTATATTACAGCCAGGATACTTATTACGCAACTCATCGATTTCAGCTTTGGCCAGTTGTGCTTGATCCAACAGTTCCAAATATTTATGATGATAGCTAGTTGCCTTGCCCTGGTTGTCATAAAACCGTCCTATAAGTTTGCCTACGAGCTTGTATTCCTTCTCATAAAACTGCTTCCATTTCGCCAATTCCATTAAGTCACTGAGTTTTAGGTTGAGCACATCATCTGCCGTATCCGGATTATAGTCTTCAAATTCGCCGGTAACGAAGGAAACTGATGCATCACGTCCGACAAAGAAGTTGTAACTGCAGCCGGGGCCATAGTGTTTAATCCCTCGTGATACATCAAAGACTGTGCCAAGCAAGGCTAAGTAAATAGGAGCTCCATTCTCACCATTGTATGTGGCCAACAGTTCGCGTGTTAGCAAGGATTCACTCGTATCTGTGAAACGAACTGCAACACTCTCCACATTATCGTTGGCCGCGATGTCCAGATAACGCGACGCAGCTATTTTTAGTATGTCTTTAACTTCATTTTGATAATATCCAGCAAGTATGGCTATTATAAGCAGTATTAACGCTAGACGATACTTAAATAGGTGTTTCACTATGCCAAACATTTCCCTGATTTTATACTAATCACTACATATGTATACATATACACATATGTGTGTAAATATTTGTAATGGATTTGTTTAGTTTCTATATGGGGATTCGTCTACAGGTAAACTATAGCAGCGAAACTGCGTAGCTTTTGTTGTGGTCTTGTAATCAGCTGATTTGCGACAGTCGCATTCATTCGTTCATTCTGTGTGAATGAACTGTGTAACAACCGTTACTTTAGTGGTTACGTGCTTTACATTGCGAGCAAGAATTGAATGGGAACATGAATATAAATACATCTAAAAATACTGGTATCCATCCTATAAGTATGGAAAATGCCAGGAAACTTTGGATTCACTGCAACTGCTGCTACGTACAATTTGTTGAGAAAAAAAATACACTTTTCTTTTTGGCCTGCAAGCATGTAATTTGCGAGAAGTGCATCAAAGCCAAGCTGGGCAGGAGTCCTGCAGATGCACCAGTCTATATATGCGCCATTTGTCTGAAACAAGTGCGTGGCCGCCAAGTGGATAATTTAATGCCCACCAGTCTGAAGGATTACTTCCACCCAATGCCATGGACAGATGGTGTGCCACACACGCTTGTCGACCAATTTCAGAGAGCCAACTTTAAGAACTTCAAGCAACACCTAAGCTCAATGGTGAGTCTCAATTGTTTTTAACAGTTATCAACAAGTAAAATATACATATGTTTAATCTTGTAGGAAAAAATGACTATTAAGTTGGCCAGGGATATGCAACTGGCTAAAAAGATTTGCCGCAAACGCTATTGGGAATTCAATCGATGTCGCATGGCACACAAACAACTTCTACACACTTTCAAGAAAAAACAACAACGACTCGCAGACAAGAAAAAGGAATTACAACGCCGGTAAATTTGTTAAATGTTACTTTCATCTTCATCTGATATAATTGGCACTTAATTTATTTATTTTTACTTATTTCAGTGGCTTAACCAAAGCAACAGTCAATAATAATGTAAAGGCTAAAAGGTCAAGCCATTCCTGCGAACCATTACCAAAACAGTCAAAGAGTGTAAAAACGGAGGAACGTGCTATTACGAGCTTTGTACACCACCATAACCATTCGTTTATTTTGTAAACCATATGCATAACAATATTATAGGGATTCCTGAAACTGATTTTGATTTGATTTTGATTTGCTTTTGATTATGACAATCAGCTGTTCGCAGCTGTTCCATACAAAATTTTGTGTGTGACCAAAGAAAGTACGGAAATGACGGTCACACTAAAAGTTTTAGCATAATCAGCTCCGAAGCTGATTTTGATTTTGATTATCTTGCTGTGAGACCGTTCACCCTTGTGTGACCGTTTACTATGTAGAAAACTAGTGGCAACACTTGGTGTTTATTACAGCTATTTGAAAATGGAATAGTTTGTAAGCATTCTGCAATTTTATAATAAACTACTGAATTATTTAAAGTTTTAAATATGTTTTAGAATTTGAAGAGAAAGAGGAACAGTGTCTTGGCAAGGTTGCCAGATGTTCTGAAAATCATAAGCAAATCAAAATCAAATCAGTGCGCAAAAAAGGTCATTCCGTCAACTGATTTTGATTATCTAAAAGCAAATCAAAATCAAATCAAAATCAGTTTCAGGAATCCCTATATTATATTATAATCGTTTAATTACATTTATATATAGAGTTGTAAATTTTGCCATAGTTTTAAGAACATACAAACATAAATATGTATAATAAAATATTATAAATATGTATAATAAAATATTATAAATTATTGAATATTATAATCGTTAATTACATTTATATATAGAGTTGTAAATTTTGCCATAGTTTTAAGAACATACAAACATAAATATGTATAATAAAATATTATAAATATGTATAATAAAATATTATAAATTATTGAATATTATAATCGTTAATTACATTTATATATACAGTTGTAAATTTTGCCATAGCTTTAAGAACATACAAACATAAATACATATGTACGCTACAAATTTGAATTACTTATTTTCCTTTTCAACACTTTTTCCGCCAGTGTTGAACATCGATGGTAATGGACGTCTGTCGACGCCATTTTGTGCTGAGTAGAAGCGAAAGTGTGTGACTGTGATACTGCGTGTGCCTTTTTGTTTTGTTTTTTCTTACTCAAGGCAATAGTACACGCGAATGGCAAATAGCAAAGAAGTTGCGCATTAAACTCGGCGCTTTGCATGTCAATTGGTAAACAGACAGCAACCAACAATAGGAATCTCAAAACAAAAAGAAAAACAAAAAATAGCACAGCGCCCGTAAAATAACTAAAACTGAAATAGTCAAAACTCCAATTATGAGTGGCGTCGGTGGTAGCGGCAGTAAGTCAGGCGTGGTCCTCAATTGCCGGACTTGCACGCGTGCATGTAAACAATACAAGTCGCTACAGGATGAGATGGAAATCGGACCTGAGGACAGCACAACACTTGCCAACATGCTCAACTATTGCTGCAGTCTGTCATTTGAGCCGCAGGATGGGGCTTCTATGCCGCAGCATATTTGCTTAGCCTGCCTGAACATGCTGCAGCAGGCATTCGTGTTCAAGCGTATGGTTGTTGACTCGGATGAGCTGCTGCGCTTGGGATTAGAAGAAGGTCACGTGCCTTCAAACTCCACTCCCAAATCAAAATCAAACACCAATGCCAATGGTGGTGGCAATGTCAACTATCAAACAAACATTCCCAACCACGAATATGTTATGATCGAGCTACTTGACGAGCAGCAGGAGCCTGAATCTGAATCCGATACAGTGCCAAGATCAAGTCCTGCTCCAGACGATGTTGCTGCCCTAGTCGAAGCATACAGTGAACAGGACACGGAACCTGAGGAATTTGTGGACGAAATAGAGTGTCTTGCTGACGGCGATGCAGAGTTGGACGAGTCAATACAAAATCTCAATGATATTCACACTAATATTGAGTATGTTACCATAAAGAGCGAATACTCGCCGCATTTACACGATGAGGAAGACATCGAAATAGTGGACTCGCCGCATCTAGAAGCGGTTAGCGATCAAATGCAAATACAAGTGTTGGATGACCAGATGATCATCATGTCGAACGAGGATGCCATCGATGAAGTAATTGGCGAGGTTGAAACTGACGAAATACTGGACATTGAGCACGAGGAGCATTTGGTAAGCTGAATTGCGTTGCTCACAGTATTCAGATGTGTATTAACATAATTGCTTTCATTTGCTAGATTACTGGAGACAGCGAGAATGGCGACGAACTCGTAGATGAGTTGATGGATGAGTCAATGACAAACCAAATTGTTGCTGAATCTGTAGGAGAAGTATTGCCTCATGTGTGCAATGTTTGCAGCAAATCATTTCGCCAGTTGTGTCGACTGAACCAGCACATGCGATCCCACATAGACGAGAAGCTGTTCACATGTGAGGTGTGTGGCAAGAAGCTGAAACACTTGCGCAACTATAAGGAGCATATGTTAACTCATACGAATATGAAGCCGCATCAGTGCCTGATCTGTGGACGTTTCTATCGCACCACATCTAGTCTGGCAGCGCACATGCGTACCCACGCCGAGGATAAGCCCTACAAATGTGAGGAATGCGGACGCAGCTATGCCGCTTTCGATCATTTGCGCCGTCACAGACTGACCCATACTGGAGAGCGTCCTTATGCCTGTGATCTCTGCGATAAGGCTTATTACGATTCATCATCTCTGCGTCAGCACAAAATCAGCCACACCGGCCATAAGGCTTTCACCTGCGAGATATGTGGCCTTGGCTTGTCACAGAAATCCGGCTACAAAAAGCATATGCTGGTCCATTCCGGCGAAAAGCCACACAAGTGTCACATTTGTGATCGCGCCTTTACCTTCACCAGTAACCTGAATGCGCATGTTCGGCTGCACTCCGGGGAGAAGCCTTTCAAATGCGACAAGTGCATGAAAGCCTTCCCAACCAAGAAACGTCTTGTTAGTCATCAACGGGTCCACAACAAGGAGGCACCTGTCACCACCACAAGCAATGCTGCTGCCACCAACACAAACGGAAACTTCAGCAGATCTCATAAACCAAGCGAACGTTTAACCGTGGTTCCAACTAACCGTCGTTCCGTCATAAATATGCCCGATATGACCGACCAGCAAGTATCCACCTCCAAGGTGGTTGTGGTGCTTTAAACACACATTAACATTAACGTAGAGGCCTAGTTAGTAGCTGAAAATGTAAAAAATCAATGTACATAGTTAGTGACACAAATGAGCTGATGGTTAGCTGTAGTTCATCCAAATAAACTGTTTCTGATTTTTGTAACATTTCGGGCTAAAGAAGCCTGACTCATTTATAATAAAGTTAAACTTTAAATGATTCTAAAATAACAATAACGCCAATAGTTTTAAATAATTAATAGAAAATTTAATTAGTCAACTATATGTAGATATTACTGTACAGTTTATACACTTATTTTACATTTGGGTTGGTCTGTAATCCTAACTTGACGATGTGATCTTTGCAGTGGCGGAGCTTTGGCGCGCGTGAGAACGATTGTGTGCTATAAGATTGCTGGAATATCGGAAGCTACGGCCACAGGTTTCGCAGCTATGGGGCTTTTCACCCGTATGGGTGAGCATATGTTTTTTATATCCCGATTTCTGTGTTAATCCTTTGCCGCAAATATCACAGTTAAATGGCTTGACCCCGGTATGACCGAATAGATGGGTGCGTAGTGAAGACGCCTGCCTGTAGGTTTTCCCACATATATTGCATTTGTTAGGATTGTTTGGATTATGTAGCGTCATATGGCCATCGTGAGCATTACGTGTCTTAAATGAGTCTCCGCAGATTTTGCACACAAAGGGTCTGTTATCACCATGCAACTGCATGTGGTATTTGAAGGAGTTGCTAGTGCTCAGCTGCTTACCACAGATCTGTAATTAAATAATTGATGAGCAAATAAAATGCCAATCCATAGAGCTACATCTTACCAAGCACTGAAGGGCAGGATTATGCGATTTATGTCGATGTGGCGCACGCACTTTGAAACCGCACCCAAAAGTGGTACTGTGTTGCTCTCCTTCTTCCTCTTCATTTTGTTGCTGCTCCTGGTCCAGGTCGTGATCCTGATCGTGTACATAATCTTCCGGCAGGCTATATTCTACTTCAAATTCTTCCACATCGGGTTCATCGCTTTCGAAATGTATATCACTTTCTAGGATTTCCTCCAGCACACCTTCATTCTCCTGGCGTGGTACTGTGCTGGTACCCACAGTTGGTTCCAATGTATTGGTTTCTCCAACAAAATAAACGTACTCATACGCCGTATCCAGTTCTACTGAATTATTTTTGTCAGGTTCCACCTTTATGGATTTGTCGGGGGACTTGGAGCAGGAACGTGAATACTTTCTAGAATGGCGTTTTCTCAACAAGGCATCCGTGCGTAGGGCCATCCGTTTAAACTCGTACAGCTTGACCAATAACTCAATGCAGCGCATACAAATATGGTCGGGCATAAATAGGTCTTTCTCGAACACCTGCAGATTGGTGCAATAGCTGAGTAGTGCCGCCAGAGTCGTCAATTCACCGGCAATTATATGCTGCTTATAGATGGATGTACATTGCTTGGACTTCGAATTGCAGGAACGACACCAGTGAATATCCTGCACTATGGGCTTATTACGGTCCTCCTCAGCGATAGACATGGCAATTGGTTTCTTGTGTAACTGTTGCTTCACTTGCTTTGTGTTTTATGTTTGTAAACGAATTTAATTTACAGCTGATCTGTTCGAAACTACAGATTTCTTTAGGCTAACGTTAAGGCCAACGCCAAAACATATTTTTATCAGCTCTAATCTGGCAGAGTTGCCACATCATGTTATAGGCCGATCAGCTGGTGCGTGTGGCCAGTGTGACCACAGTTTTGGCAGCCATGCCGGTTATATCTTAGGAACGGGTCTGGCTGATTTATACGAAAAGAAGAAAAAAAGACCAATTATTCAGTAAAACCCAATAGAATCTGTGCAGGGCACATAAAGTAGTAGCAAGATGAGCATGACACCAGCTAAGCCAGTCATTAAATTGATTTGCTGCAACACGGCACGTGCTTCATTCCCCAAATTTATTAACCAATTTCAGCGCACACTTGCATTGAGTAATCAGTCGCTGTCGACACCGGCGGCGTCTCTGCAATGTCGAACGGTATCAAATGCCGCAGTCATCTATAAAAGTAATTCAAAGCCTGTGGCAGCCTGCAGTTGGTTAACTCCTAGTCGAACCTACAGTAACAACAGTGAGTTTAATCCTCGAATGAGTGCACGTTGTTACTTAACACTAAACAAATTTAAATCGTATAGAGGACCCTGCAGCCCAACCAGAGACTGCGGCACCACTGCTCTCCAAGCTCTTCCCACAAACAGCACCTGAGGTGGACAGCGGTGTGGAGCAGGAGCGTCAGAAGCGCGAAGAAGATGAGGCAAAAGAAAACGAGCGCGCCTGGAAGCGTATGAAACTGGGGTAAGATGCACCCATGAAGGCACTAAAGATTCTCAATTCTAATGAATTGTATGCATATATTTATTTTAGTTTTGCTATTTTTGGTGGTGGCGGTATAGCTGCTGGACTTTGGGGCATCTATGAGTTTGGCAAACCTGAAGTGGATGCTGAGGGCCAAACCATTGAGGACGAGTTTACAAATAAGCCGCTAGTTCAGCAGTATGTACAACGAATGTGGAAATCGTTGCACTACTATCAAAAAATGATTCAGGAGCCTTCGCGAGAGAAACTATTGCCTGAACCGCTCAAGCATCCATATGTGCAGCCTCGCTATACACTGGTGCTCGAAATGAAAGATGTGCTGGTCCATCCAGACTGGACTTATCAAACAGGTTGGCGGTTCAAAAAACGTCCAGGTGTTGACCACTTCCTGCAGGAGTGTGCCAAAGACTTTGAAATCGTGGTCTTCACTGCCGAACAGGGAATGACCGTGTTCCCCATATTAGATGCGCTGGATCCAAATGGTTATATTATGTATCGTTTAGTACGTGATGCCACACATTTTGTGGACGGGCACCACGTCAAAAATCTGGACAATTTGAATCGTGATTTGCGTCGAGTAAGTAATTTCAGAATTCTCAGAAGATTTTATGATAACTCCATTCGTTTTGAAGGTTATAGTCATCGACTGGGATAACAATGCTACCAAAATGCATCCGGATAACACATTTGGCATTGCACGCTGGCACGGCAATGACGACGACGCCCAGCTCCTTGATTTGATAGCCTTTTTAAAGAGTAAGTGTTTCATTTTGAGTGAAAATAAAGGACAATCTGACAATTATATTTTATTCTAGTCATCGCCCAGAACGATGTGGACGATGTACGTGATGTCTTACATTATTATCGTCAGTTTGAGGATCCCATCAGTCAGTTCAGGGAAAATCAGAGAAAACTTGCCGAGCAAATGCAGGAAGCCGAACGCATTGAACAGGCTAAAACTAAGCCAATGGTCAAGCAATGGTCGCGGGGCATTTTAGGACGCTAACTGCTGGACACCATGCCACATCATAGCACGCTTACCCCCTTCAACACGCACAGTAAATCAAAAGGCCATAGTCTGTACTAATAAAATTTCATTCGGTAGTAGTATCCAGTTGTATTCTATAGATCTATTATACATATTCGTCGAGCATCGTCAATCACTATTGAGTTGTTACGTGGGCATGGTCACAATACAAAACTTATCCACAAGTCTAACCTACTATTAATGCACAGTACTCGAGCACAGATGATATGATCAAGGTACTTGCAATTGGGATACAAAGAAAGCCACTTTTCTTTTTATACATACACAAGATTTCTAACTCTTATGTCTTAGTTTTGTTTTTTGTTTCACGATTTACTATTTCTGATTTTGCTTTTTAAGTTTCCCTTGGCAATGTAATTGTCTTCATAATAATAATGCAAATAAAGAATATATATTATCAACAACTTAAAAGTATACTCTACCCATTCCTGAGATTCCATACTCATACTCAAAACTTGTGGATATTCAGGAATAAATGTCGTCAGTGTTTTGCTCAGCGATGAAGCGAACATGAAGTTGGCTCGATTGCAGCCCGATTCATAAATCTGTGTGCATACATACATATATATAAGTTGTTTGTCCTGACTGACTGACTGATTTAGTACTATTTGATAGGACATGCCTAACGGTAAGACATAGCGACCTAATTTTTTCTGATCGAATTTGCAATATTCACTCCCCTCTATCCGCCCAGAGCTATAGCAATAAAATTTTTGAGATACAAACTTGCAAACCTAGCCAACAAGTAGCTTATATTTACAACAAAACTCTTAAATAATGTTTCCAAACGTTAAGCACATTCACATTCACATTAGACATTTTCCCGAAATATATCAGTTGCTGCGTTTATAATAAGTTAATCAAAACAAATAATAAATATGGAGAACCATTGAACAGCAATGCATTAAACCAATTTCATTATAAATCAGCAAACAATGATGGCTCCATGCACATCAGTTCAAAATATTGCTCATTTCCATTTATTCAGCTACGCGCTTAACTAGGTAGCGCAACACAGCTGATAAAGAAGCGACAACGCTTTTCGTCTTCGCAAGGTCAAGTACGTCTGCTTGTCACCCTTTGTTAAATAAACATATCGAATGAAAACTTATTTGTTCTATTATTTTTAGAACAAATAAATGCTTATAAAAACTCTTGTTCTAGCCGCAACACCATTTACTCATTTTTAAATATTTGCTTCAAAATTTGTGTTTGGCGCGCAATTTATGCTTCATTTTCATTGGCAGAATAGCTGAATATAGAGGTGATAGCACGATGTCATCGATATACATCGCGTGTTCGATACAAAAATGCTGAAAAACTTCGGGGCGAATGCCATTCGAAACGTACATTGTACATAGAATGTACATTCGGCCGTTATGGAAATTTCTATGGCAAGTATGTAACATTCGGGTCGATTGTAGAAAATTGCGTCAAATGTGCCAAATGTTGCTCTGTGGAAAAAGCCTATAACGCCTGTTCGCAGATAAAATAAATTCTTATTTTAGGCAGACCTTTACTCTTTTGGATACTTAGCTTGAAAGTTCGTAGCCCCAAAAAAGTCGTAATCCTCCGTGTGAATTAGTCATTAAAGTTTCAGTTTCTGTGTTGCCACCTTTCAATATTTTAAACAGATATGGTTAATGTATCGAAAGCCAGTATCGATACTCTTGGGAAAAATTTGATAGCACCAACAGCAATAACATCAAAACAAACGAACAAAAATTTCAGCTTGCAAAGTAACTTTATTGATGAAATGCAATAAAATATAATGAAACAGTTAATAAGATGTAATACATTTTGCACATAATAAGAAAAAACGAAGGCAAGGCATAAACAAAAGGTACCACGCCTAAGTCGGGAAGAAAGCAAAGCTCAGCTGATAACTGCAGGTATAAAATCAATAAAAATTCATCACACGCTCTGAAATGGGTGCTGAGCACTCACAACAGCGCATCGAAGCTGAGGGCCATGAAATCTTTGAGCGACGAGATCCAGTACTAAGCATGGGTCAAGCATCTACTGTCCGAATGAACGATGACAGTGCCATGGCACTAGCAGCAGCAGCTGCTGCAGCTACAAACAAACGCCGTGGCGGCGCAGCACATCCAAGACAACGTCAACAACAGTTGCAGCAAACGTTACCACATGGAGCTGGAAATGCACCGGCTAGCATTGTAATTGCTAGTAAACAAATCATTTCGGAGACTGCCTCCCCAACCAGCTCCGAATTAAGTCGACCACCCTCGCCACCGTTGAGCGTGTGCTCGGATCTGCCGTATGTTTCGTATACGGATCGACCCATTGGTGATTCGCCCAAGATACGGAACAGACCTGCACACATGTTACAGCACAGTAATGCCAGTCGAACTGCCAATCGGAAATCTCATCCTGGCGGCATTACGACTAGCGTTAAACCCAAACGTCCGCAATCTACAGCATCTAGTCACAGTATTGTTATTGTAAAGCCTGGAGCACGGGACATCTACGATGATATTGAACCGGATTTGGCACGTCTGCGTAATATACCACAGTTCTTGCCTGTACTCCGAGAGTCGATCAGTTCGGCAACATATACACGGGATACAGAAATTCTTGAGCGCCTTCACTCGCAACATTTGCTAAATATTTGCGGTCGCTTGCAGACACATTTGAATCTGTGTGCCAATCATGTGGCCAGCGAACAGAATCATCTGGTTGAACGCACCAAAGTTGTTAGCAACTCTATAACGACTCTCTTCGCCAGCTTTGTGGATATGCAGAAAACGTATGCCTCCTATGCAGAACAGTTTGCCAAAATACGAAGCGTCTCACAGCAATTGAGTCGATGTAATTCGCTGCTTCACGAAAATATTGCCAGCTTAGAGGCAATAAACAATTTTCTTGATGACGAGGATCGACTTGAGCCGTTTGTATGGCGGACCGATGACAACAAGATGCGTGGTCAGGCCGAGGGCGCAGCCGGTGGCAATAGTAATCGCCTTTGGCGGCTTTAAAGGCAACCAGAAACTATTTCGCCATGCCTAAGATACTTTATTCCAAACGTTATTAGTCTAGCTCGGAACAATATGAATGTATTTATTGTGTATATTATTAACTAATTAATGTATATATAAATAAACTAGCTAATTAAAATGTTTCAAATTTAAACCTTCTTTGGAGTAAATTCTTTCTTTCTAGAGAAACACGAAATTTAAGACAACAATTAGCCAAATTTATTAGAAATTCGCAGAATTAACTAGAGCTTACAATACTATATAGAGCTAGAGCTACAGATACAATTTGAGTACATATTTGCTACATACACACATAAAGGTAACATCAATTTACGCACACACATGTACACACATTCAACGCCAAAGCTCCTTACTCCATGCAATTTAAGTTACAATTTTAATGTTATACACATACAAATACTATTTGGTGGCTCAGAGATATTAGTGTTTTTACCGAAACCGAGAGTGAGGTTGAGAGTGAAAAGGTTAATGTCGCCATCTGTGCTGTGCGCTTTCGCGAATTCTAGCACGTCCTCGTTCATGAAGCGCTTGTTGTTGCAGTTGTCGGCGTTGAAAGGTCACGTAGAGAGTTCGGTAGAGTGTTCTGCTAAGCAGCAGATGATTGAATAGAAGGCAAACGATAATAAACGCATTAGAGCACTGGGTGGCGAGAGTGTAGACGATACTACCCTTAAGCCATAAGAGAAAAGCGTTGGCTAACTGTTAACGCTGCGCATAGCTGCTCCAATAGACGAGCAGCATGAGCAGTACGTTAGCACAACTTATATTCTAGAACAGTTTCTGCATGTGAATGCGATCCTGGACGTTGCGCTCGTGCTGTTGATCCTCAATGGTCTTTAGCTCCCGTGCAACAGTTGACTTCAGTGTGGCGTCTAGCCCCAAAGCATCGATGAAATCGCGACGTGCCTGCGCCGGATTCCATGCACCCGCATGTGCTTTGGCTCGACGAAACAGCGCTTTCACATTGCGCGGATCAAGTGTGAGCACCTCATTGCAGTGCTCAATTACGGCGTAATAATCGCCAGCAATTAGACGACACTGAGCGTAATTAAGCAATAGCGGTGCCTTGATGCTAGCCAACTGCAACCATTCGGCGTCGTGGGGCTTCTCCTTTAGCATCAGTTGTTCGACCATGCCAACGGCATCTCTATAGCAGATCTCTGCCTGGGAATATTGCTGCGCCTTATAATGACGATTGCCTCGTTCCCGCAGCGTGTGCGTTGCCAACATTTTTTCATCGTCGGACATTTGCCAACGCTCCTTTTCGTACTCTTCGGGCAGTTCAATTGAGATTAACTCAATTATAAATTCTAAATTCACTGGTCTCTGCAGCAGTTCGTCCAGATCTTCATAGCCCATGCCCTCATTTTGTAAGGTCATACCGCAGCAATGACGACGTTCTTCAGGCTTCTTTCCAATATCGCGCAGTGTTTTCGAGATGAATGGGTATTGAGCGCAGAGCTGTCAATACATATTTAAATTAGTTAACTTAAAAGATCTGGACGGTTCTAGAAGGGTTGAGCTTACCGATTTGTGCACTGTAAACTTAGCTATCTCGTTAAGCGACATTTTCTGCACAATCACTTCCCATACTTCCAGTTTAAATTTTTTGCCCAGCACCAGCTCCATGGGCTTGTTAATTTTCCTGCTGTCGTCGATAATTCGCGCTTCGTTGGCCCGACGCGTTTGGAAATGGAATTTCACCTGCAAATTAAATCAAATTATTGTGTATCGGCTTCAACCCTAGCTTTAGTACCAGGACCAGGTACAAGTCTGAGCCTATTGTCCTTGGCCTATTTTCCCCTGGAACTTTCGCATGCACACAACTGTTGCTGCAGTCGGAAATGATTTCTGCATGCTGTTAGATTTTGCTTACCCTTGTGCCTGGCTTGAGTTCGATGTATTTATTGCCAGGATTTAGAATTTCCTTGCGTATGGGCTTTACATTATTGTCCGCGTCTTTTTGTTGCTCCATTGTTTACTTGGTTGTTTACGTATTTTTATGTCTATTTAGATGACCTTGTCATAAATTGGGAGCCTTTTATTAAGGGACTACTAAATAGACTGTCTTCAATCATAAAATGCACAACGACTACAAAAAACAGCTGCGAATGATATCACAGTTGCCACACTTGGCGTTTATGCGCCAAAATTAGCACATTTTTATATGTTGGCGCAATGATACTTTTTTTCCTTAAATTGGCTTTTACGTCAATAAGATAGTTTTAAACTTGAGTTATAATCAATTTCTATCAGTACCGTGTAAAAACAGAATTAGGTGTATATATAATAAAATTTTTTCTGTTGAGTCCTCAGCAGATTTATTTGCCTCACGAAGGCAAATAATTAAGGGGCAATTAAGCGGCTATTCGGGGTTGTGTCTTGCACTAAGGTTGTAAATTTGACTAACTTAGGTTGTGAAGTTAGCTAAACTGCAGTGCGTGGAAGAATTTTGTTGGCTCTACGCTCGATTGGTTGGTTTTTGCACTCTAAACAAACTTTTAGCACGAACTCGGTCTAACACGGTTACAAATTTGCTTCCTGCCCCCTTTTAACACGGTGAAAACCTTGTGCTTACTCGAATTTTATTTTTGGTAAGACACTAAGTGAAACTATACTTTAAACTTTAAATGCCACCAAATGCATTTCAAATTCGATACAAATAGAAACATATGATCTTCATATTTATAAACATTTTTGAGTTTTTGAATATTCAACAGCTGGCAACACTGTCACCAAGGCTGCCATTTTTCGAGGGACCGCCAAATTCAAAAACACAGCAAGAGCGGGAGTTACGCCCTCCAAAACCACTTAGGGTCAGCATTGCTCTGAGTAGTGGGCGATCACACAAACAGTTGTGGACATGTACCAATAGAGTATATTGTGCTACATTGCAGAAAGTGCTGATCCAACAAACAACAGGATGCTCGTGTCAAATGGCAACATCGCTGCAAACTGTATACTCGGCAGGGCATTAGCATTAACATAAACACAAGCTCACATATGTATACATATTATGTATGTATATACACTATGTGCATACTGCTCCTCCTAGTACGGAAACTTTAATCTCGAATATCTCCGGTGTTTATTACCTGATTGAGCCTCAAACAGCACAGATGAAGGTTATCATAAGATTATTGTATGCCAGAGCCCAAATTTGTATCTTTAAAATTGTGGCAGTGGTGGTTTTTCAATTGGGCCACAATTTAGCACAAATAAAGGTTGTTATAGGCTCTTTGTATGCTGTAGCTCAAGTATGTCTCTAAAAATTTGTTGCTGCTGTGGATTTTCGTGGTTTGTTGGGGAGGGGGAGATATCAGTGGTTAAGTTGGCACACCGAAGCGCCTTGCTCGCCACCTAGCGGCAATGTATTGAAGCTCAGCAAATGCGAACTGGTTTGTGTCTTTGCTACATACATGATGGCAACGCCAGACAAGCAACCAGCACACAAGTTTGAGTTCGAAGGCAGCGCAGAAGAAACTGTGGATAAACGTTCCGTATTGCCCGTCTTATATTCGGTAGCGTGTAGCGTAACGAGACAGTTGTGTGCGCGCACTTTTCTCTTTCTGCGGCCACCGTTTGGTCGAGAACCAATTGCAAAAGACCGTTACGAGCAACGCATTTGAAACTGAGAAATGCATTGTTGATGCAAATGCCGAATGTGACTTGATTGTTAGTATCATAATATCATAAAAACGTCATATCATATAAAAACGTGGCCATACCTGCAAAATTGTTTTATTTGTTTTGTTTGTTTCTGTGTGTTTGTGTGAGAAAGTGAATAACTACTATTATATAGTAATATGTAATACAGAACAGTGCATCTAAATCACAATCCCAACGACCGCATCACAATCAGCAGCTGCTCCAAATGCGAATTTTTTTGCAGTCTTGCAATTTGAACTGTCAAAGCTATTGCCGCCTCGCAACCCATTTAGATCGATCGCCTCGCGTCGTTTGTCCGTAATGTTGGACATAAACGCGCATTACATAGCTATAAAAATATTCATATATATACACACTTGGGCCTACAGTTTATGTTGAACAAAAAAAGCTGCATTAGGAGAAGAAGAAGCATCGATTGCAAATTTGCGCAGGGCTACGCAGCGTATGCGTAATATATCGTACATTCTCTGAAAGAAAATGATCTTGAATCGCGGAGAAAGAAATGTAAATGTGACAAGATATATTTGAGATCGAGATCGAGATCGCAATGTTCTATGGACCACCTGAGCATCTTGTGGGCGATGCCTTGCTCTATATATAAGTTATGTACATATGTACATACGTGCATAATTTATACACAAATGACACATCAACAGAGTTGAGGTCTTGTGTCTTTTTTTCGGAAATACTAGCAATATGCTGCCTACTCTACAGATACAAATTTGTACATACATATGTATATGTATGTGTGTATATCTGGCTATATGCAACCCACACAGCAGCACAGAAACAACAACACACACACCGAAATCTATCAAAGAGAATAGCACAAGAGCGACAACAGCAACAATCTACCAATCTGCCAGTCTGTTAGTCAATAAAACTTTTGCTCTTGCTATCAATATTGTTTTGTTGTTGCCTCTGCTCCGAAAGCTTTGAGATCGTTTTGTGCGCTCTCTCGTCTCGTAGTAGTGAGTAGGCGATGCTGCTGGCGTTTACAGGTACTACACAGCTACAGTTACAGCTGCGGCAACGGCAACGGCAGCAGCAGCTACAGATACTGCGCGGAGACACACAAAAGTATCTCACAGATACACTTGGCATGCCAGCCTTAGTTTTTGTTGTGTTCTTTGAGTCAGTTTAAACAAAATTATTCGCTGTGCTCGCAGTCGCTGTTGAAATTTTGTTACGTTCTGTCGCGTCGCCCAAAACAAATTAACGCAAATATTAAAATCAACCGAAATAAAAGTAATAATAAGTGAATAAAACAATATCAAACGAGGCACTCGGCGCGCTAACTTTGACGTAAGAACGCGCATAAATCAAGCTATTCGAAATCTCTTTTTTTTTGAAAACTCAAATTTATTTTTTTTTATTTTTTTTGATTATGTGCAATTAAAGAGATTGTTGTGATACTGTATGTATAATCGAAAATAGCAACAAATTGAAACTCGAAGCGAAAACACAATTGAATATAAAGCAAACGGAATATTCGCTGTGGAGCTTTAACCTTCACACACACACACACTCATGCTCGCGTGCTGGCTGTTAATTACATACGTTCTTACACACATACACACACACACACATGCATAATATTTTGGAATATTTGTTGCCTCAGCTGTTTGCTTACTGGAGCCGTAGCGCCGTGAAACCTGGGCCAATGGCCAGCAATTGGGCTGCATAGACTAGAGACTAGAGTTGCCCGCAATTGGAGCTTTTACCCAATAAGATGCTCTGTTTTAAAATAGTCTCGCTGACTAATGCATTACCTACACAAGAGCACGATTAATTATAAACACGTATATGTATACACTATCCACGGTTGCCACCGAATCGAAAGAAACGCACCAAAAGTGAATAAATAGAATCGGTTTCCTTAAGAGAGAATCCACACAGTTTCCTTGTGGAAATTCTTAAGTATTTCCTTTTGTATATTTCCACAATTTCATTTGTTAAAATAAGTGAATTTCAATTTTACTTTTTGCACAATTGTGATCCCTGTGGCAACTGTGCATATGGTATCTATGGAGTATCTTGACTGTGTATCTTCGGGATCAGCCATTCTGGCATCTGGCCCTCATTTCTCGCTTGCAATCATTTGCTCTGCCTCTCGACTCTCTCGCTGTCGCTGGTTCACTCTCAGTCACATTTATTTTTAAACAAACGATCGCGTGTATGAAGTCTGTGTGTGTGTGTGCGTCTTCATGTGTGTCTCTCTATGAGTGTGTGTGTGTTTGCTCGTCTCCGCTGTTTTCATTTTCCACATTTTAACGGCTAAACACAATCGCCAGAGTAACAGCAGTTCATTATAACAAAAAAACAATAATACATTTAATGTTGATAAATCAAAGAAATGGCAAATTAACGGTTAGTCGCAAACCGTCTCCCCAGCATACTAATATGCACACACACACACACACACACACACACACACACACACACATATAGTCTGTGTGTACCTCGTCGTCGGCCATATGGCGCATTCAGCAACGCAATTTGTTTCTGCTTTCAAATATTTCCTTCACTATTGCTGCTGCTACTACTACGATTCTGCAATTCGTTTTCAATGAATGGCAGCTATCAATGAATTTTGAATTGGTTGCTTTTGGCGCCCACACAGCACACCCACACACACACACACACTTGCAGAATGTGCATGTTGTTCACTTGTCAAATGGTTACCTGTACTGCTGCGTTGCCAACATGAAACGCCAACGCACATGCGTCAGCGGCTGCGGCAGCGCCAACGCCGCACAGTGGGTGAATTGACATTTCGAGAGAAACGAAATGCATGAACATGAAAAGCTTGCTCTTTTTCATTACATTAACTCAAAAAACAAAGAAAGATGTAAAAAAATACTTTAGTTTACTATGTGCATTATTCAAAGTTCTAGCAGATAAACTATACTTGTTTTAGATTTAGATTAATATCAAGTGGCGCTTCAAAGGGACTGATCTGGTTCATTTACACAGAGAATAAACTACCACTTTACGAGTTATAGTCACACAAATACATATGTAGTTTTAATATAATACAACTTCTTACATAGGTCATTAGCTAGGTCATATTAGCTAGCTTGGGCAAAAGTATTTTTGTGTATTTTGTAGTTCACAGTGGATTATTTATATATAGCGCCTTAAAGTGACTGATTTGGTTCATTTTACACAGAGAATAAACTACCACTTTACCAGTTATAGTCATACATATGTAGTTTTAATATAATACAACCTCTTACATAGGTCACTGGCTAGGTCATATTAGCTAACTTGGGCAAAAGTAAAATATCCAACTCCAAAAAGTTAATGCCAACCATTTTTCACAGCATTTTCAAAAATGTGAGAATTGTATTTTGCAGTGCACAGTGGATAATTTACATAGATTATAATATAATTTTAATTATATTCAGGTCTGTTCCTACATATTTACGAATTCGTTCAATCGATTTACGTTTTGAAAAAGATGGGGCTCCTAAATTTGAAATATCGTTTTCGAGAAATGAAAATGTTTAGTGTACTTACACACGAAGCTAATCTATTTTGATATGCAGTAAATATAAAGCTAATCGAAAACGATGAATTGAAATTAGGAACCCCATTTTTATCAAAAAGCAAATCGATTGAACGAATTCGAAAATGGGAACAGGCCTGATTATACACTTTGATAACATCAATGAGATAGATGAACTCTAGATAGATGCTCAGTATTAACAATTTGCAGCTTGTTCCGCTAGATTAGTTGCGTTGCCCACTGTGCGCTGCCGCATTGCAGTTCGGATCTTTTCGTCTGCGAGTGGGTTTTTGTCATGGCTTAAAGGGCGCTAGTTATTAGCCGTTGTTTGTTTTTCGCAACCTGTTTGCGCATGTGTGCGTGTGTTACGTCAGCGCGTGTTTGCTGCTGAGAGCAAGTTCTGCTGATCACAGCGAGATGTTGTTCTTCTTCTTGCTGTGGCTACAGCGAACAGCGAGAATAAAGCTAATAGCATAAATAAACAAGCAAAGACGCGGAGAGACAGCGACAAACAACAATATGCCAAAAAATATCAGTCCAAAAAACTTGATTTTCATTTCGAGCAATACACACACACGCACACACACACACACACACACACACACAGAGAGAGATACTTTAATGTGCGCCCGTGTGTGTGCTTTTTAATTTCGCTGAGACTTGCGTTTCTCACTATTTTTTGTCGGAGTCAACTCGGCCAAGGACAAGCGACAACTTGAGATCACAAAACAAATAAAACTTGCCTATACATATGTGTGTGTGTGTGTGTGTGTGTGTGTGTGTGTGTGTGTGTATGAATGGGCATGTGTAGGCGTGGGTGTCGCTCGGTATTGACCATATGCAACTTTTGCAGCGTTTAACACTCAATTCCCTGCAAGGGCCTCTACCACAATCAGACACAACAACTGCAACAGCTGGAAAATGCAATAATAGTGCCAAAAACGAAAACGAAATTATCATATAGCGAACAATACAACTAAAGAGAGTGAGATCAACGAACAACACACTATATAACCAACAACAACAACGAGGAGACAACAACAACAACAAGGAAACATAGAACGCAACAACCGCATCATGATCAGCAGATGGAGCTGCACGCCCTTGGCGCTGCTGCTGCTGATGCTGACGTTGATGCTGCACTGCAGCCAACACCTGGTCACGCACGCATACAACATCGATCTGCCCAGCTACGTGCGACATCGGCATGCCAGCAACTCAATGTTCGGATTCAGCATTGCGCTACACAAGGCACGCAGCGACTTTCCCAAATTTAACTCGTAAGTACTCCTAACTGTTCCCAGTTCAACTGTTCCCAGCTCAACTGTTTCCAGCTCAACTGTTCCCACTATGATCTGTTATCATAAATATACATGTGGGCTAGAAGCCAAGTTGGCATTAATATCTATAACTGTTTTTCAATATTAATAATCGTGGTTTGCACTCTTAAGTAATTAACTAAGCTTCGATTAAAAACGTTTAATAATAGGATATGGAATTTCTACAGTGTTTTCGTGTTTAGCTAGCGAGCTTGAACTGTACCCGAAAGTAAAACAGAAAGCTCGGAAAGCTACAGTCGGATGCAACCGACAGTAGGAGACCCTATACTTTGATTTCACATACACATGCACTTATACTTACACACATAGACTTATACATACAAATAGAAATTCAAACGCACAATCCAAAATCACGCATACGCCCTCATTCACTTCCCCCTCCCCCAGCCAAATGCCTACTACAGAAAATTTATTGTCCAATATCTCCGTTGTTTATTATTCGATTGGGCTAAAAACCGCACCAAACATTCAAAGCATCTAAAGCTTTATTCATGTAAAAAAGGAATCCAGTGACTCTAACACTGTACATGCTTAGAACATTTTAGCAATTTTGAGGGGGAGGGGGATGAGATATCAATTAATAACATAAACTTGGCCTGCCTATGTAATACACGAACAAAATTGAGTCTATAGCTCTTATAGTTTCCGAGATCTCGGTGTTCATACATGCAATTGGTCAGACGGACATGGCTAGATCGACTCAGCTCGTCATGCTGATCAAGAATATATACACTTTGTGGGCTTTGCCACGCCTCCTTCTGCCTGTTACATACATTTCTGACTTGCACAAACTTAACAGACCCTTTTGTACTGTTTTAAAGTACAGGGTCTTAAAAGTACTTATGTCGTTATGTAAATTATGCTACTGCGAACGACCTTCTGACACCCGATATAGACGGACGCATAGACTGACAGTGACATATGCACGCGTGCACACATACATACATATGCACACGTAGACACACCAAACTGTAGTTGTATCTATAGTAGTATGACTTGAGCTCTTGGGGAAATTTCAATGTCAAAGTGCACAGCGCGCAGGAAATAATGAGGCATGACACAAGAAGAAAACAACAAAATAAAAGAAAAAGAAAAAACGTATCTCACAATTAATACTAGTTTTTAAAAGATCAAATATCAATGAGAACATTTGTCGCCTGAGCTCATTCACACACTTCAATCGTCAGTTCAACTGGACTTGGAGTTATACGAGTACGAGTGCCTGATAATAGCTGAAGACCCAGTGATAAGGCTGAGTTAATGACGTTTTATCAATTGTCAGAGTTACAACACTATCACAGCATCCGAATTCCGAACTGAAACTCAAACTGACGTACTGCAGCTGATAACTGTTCCTGGGTACATTCTTCATGTTTGTCAAAACAGTTTGGATATCTTTATGGACGCTGACAATCAGCTCAAATAAAATAAAAACTTGTGTTTATTTACGTACTTTAAACAGCTGAAAACAATCAAAAAAGAGAAGAGAAACAATTGAAATAATCGCTTTATTAAATATTCGGATTATTCGAGTGAAATTGGGAATGAAATTGGGAGTGAATCTGCCTTAAGATACGACTGTAAATAGGTTGGTAAAGGCTTTAGATGCATTACGAGTACTTTTCAAAGGCGTGAACTCCAATATATATTTATATATTTAAAGCTAAAATCAGCTTTACTCTTATAATCAAAACTCGTAAAATTGAGGAACACTAAAGTGAGCTTCATTTACAAAATATTTGAAAAATCCAGACAGTGAACTCCTGCCTTGTTGTTTTCTTCACATTTTTATTTAGGGAAATGGTGTTCCATTTTGTTGCCATAACTGTCTGGTGTCTTGTGTCAACACCATAAAACTCCAAAATACCATTAATTTCAATCAGAGAGGCGAGAGGTGGGCCCAGATGCACCCAATTCAAATTTATGGCCCGATAGTGTGTGTCCTATTGCACTAAGTGTATAAATATAAAACTACACAGTAAAAGAAATAGTTTAGTTTAGAGAGAATTACGAGTAAAGCCAAATGTATCATAAGTCGACAGCAAAAGGTGATAGAATTATAATCACTAAATTCAAAGAGTAAACCTACAACTAACCCAATATTTATTACTGTGTAGTAATTCACATACAGATACATTTGTGGGCCATTTGCAGCTTGAACCGAGACCATTATTAGGCGATTGTAGTTGACCCATGCCAAATGGTTAAAAGATAGATTCTGTTGCCTTGTAGTTTCTCATAAAGCTGTGTAGATTCTTTGCCGCTCTCCGTCGTGGTCTCTCGCTCGCCGTCTTCCACACATTCGCATTCTTCGCAGTACCATTGATAGCCTATTGAACTCTGAAAGTTCGTCAACGGGAACCGTTTGCGCGGCTTCGTAGAGCGTGTTAATCAAGCGGCAACAACTTAGTTCATGCTTAAACTCATACTCACACTCACACTCGCACTCACACTCACACTCACACTCACTCTGGGCTCAAGCTCTCGTATTCATAGTACTCGTACAACAGCAGATGGTAAATCGCTGATGGCGATGCCAATGTCGATGCCAGAGCCAGACATTTGACTTTTCGCACGTTCACTTCCCGAAGACGACAAGCGGCTCGAGATACAATCCATTGATAAAGTCTACAGTCTCTTTGAGCGACGTTCATTTCTTTTCTTGTGGGAGCAAGACACACAAAGCTACAGAGAGAGACCCAGAGAGGTCGAGCTGCTGCTGATAGACAGACAGCGGAATATTCGTAACGCTGAAAACATTATCACAATGCACATTTGTGCCCTCAACTAAAGCCGAGATTAAGTAAAGTTGTACTGACTGCAATAAAGTCATACCCTATAATTTTCATGTGTATGCATACATACTTATACTATACAATGCGTGCGGTAGCAGATTGTCAGCCATGTGCGGAAATAACAGTCGGATGCAACCGACTGTAGACGCTGTACTTTCCTCTGGCTTGGGCGTAAAATCAAAGTTATTTAAAATCTAAGATAAACTTGACCTGCTTGCACTATTGGAGAATCTAGCTGAAAAATGTAGTTACTCTAGCTCTTATAGTTTACGAGACCTTCATACAGTGACGAGCACATGTTTACCTGTTTACTTTTTGTTTCGGTGCCAGTAAAACTCCTTGCATCTGACTAAAATCGGTTGCAACCGCATACACACGTTATGCTCGCTGCTCCCCCTTCCTAGAACGGAAACTTTAAACTCAGATATCTCTGGTGTTTATCGTTCGATCAAGCCACAATTCACAGCATTGATAAAGGTTACCATAAGATCTTTGTATGCAAAATCACAAGTTTGTATCTTGTGACTGTTGTGGTTTTTCGCGGTTTACTGGGAAGGGGAGGAGGTATTAAGAATCAAACCCAAACTTTTTAAAGATCTTACAGTCATAAAGGCTGAGAAGTGGTAAACATGTATCTACTCGTGCGTGCCACTGTGTGTGTAAAACACCTCTGATGGTCAAATAGTAATATCAAACTACATTCAGATACATATTCATATACTCAGATAAGATGCAGATACTATACATATAGATAACTAAAAATACATCCTGTAATTGTTACCACGAGCAAAACTATTTGCAACCCATATACTATGTACTCTACAATGAATCCCTTTCACATTTATTGTGGTTAATAACTATACGTAATACACATAATCTAAATCTAATTTCATTTTACTTACAAGCATTACATATTACATAATAGTGTATATCAAACATTGGCAAATCAATTACTCATCAGCATGGAACAATGGCTATAAAACAATCTCTAGGTTTTCTTTAGAAAATACACTTACTCCCCTTAAAGGAAATGTAAATACTTGGAATATGATAATGAATTAAGCAGTAGTAATGAGTTGAACTACTCAAATATTCGAATATTTTTTATGGCTTCAACGAAAGCTATTTGAATGCCGAAAATCTACATAATATTTAACATTGTGGCTATAAATGTTATAACTAGAGTTTCTGGAGTTTTAACTTTGAACCATTAGTTTTCGCTTGTACAACCAGTTCGCTAGTTCTGAGCTAGTACGTTGAACTGCAGGGTATCATACTATATACTCAGTGGCAATCAGTTACACACTAAGCATTTCATCTTTTTCTTGAATTGTATCTAGATATTTTAATCCCAAAACTTAAGGTCTTACCATACTTAAATAGGCTAGATCTAGCTCTAAACTAGCTAAACTGACAACGCTGATATTAACTATGCATATTTGCTGCTCAACAACTATAACAACTGCAATTGTTGTGTTCATTCTTGAGTTTGTTTTATAATTAACACAGTTGTGGTGTGTGTGCGTGTGTGTGTGTGAGTGTGTGTATGTTTGTTGAGCTTAGAGCCGAAGGGCATGCACTATGACTACACTCTGCCCGCACTCAAAACACTTTTCCAACTGCTCCCACTCCACTACAGTTCACTCCATTGCACTCCACTCCACTCCACATCATTTCCATTTCCATTTTCATGCCATCTCCATTTCCACCTTCATCTTTAGCTGCATCTGAGTAACGTCTGTAGTCTAAAAGCTGGAAATTACCTGACTCCAACCGCCGCTACATAATATAATTGTGTGTTAAATGCGCGCAAACAAAAGATACTCACAAAAAGCCAAGACAGACGCAGTGAGTGCAGCTAATGGGGAAGAGGGGGGCCGGGGGTGCGGATTGTGGCTTGTACATGTCGGGCTTATTGTCTGTAATACTAGTTGTGGTTGCTGTTAATAAGGCAAGCCATTGGTCAATGCGGTTCGCCCTGAAGCATTGTCGCTGGTAATTAATACACTTCTTCGGCCTTAAAAAAGGCTAAAATGTACAGCTGCATCTGCGAATGTATCTTTATCAGCCTCTGACACAGTTAGTGCTCTGCGTGTGCTATTTACGGTCAAGTGTTCAGCACAAGGTTGACCAGCTTTGTCCGCTTCACCCAATTGGCCAAATAAGTCATCACCATCATCATCATCGTTATTATGATCATCATTGACTTGCAGTTGCAGTGCAACCGTTAGCAACCGCCAACAGGTGGTGACCAGTAGCCATTTGTATCGCTATGCAGGTTTCCTTATACACCACACGGCTCATTAACCTGGCCTCGTTCACATTGCACCACATTGAACAGTGTCAAATGTGGGTTAGTGCTATCCACCACGCCTCGATAGGGTTCCACGCGCAGTCAGAGATCCGTTAGTGCATAGAGTTTTGACCAAAGTCAACAAATTAATCAGTGCAGTTTACGTATACCAATTCACACTTGCCTAAAAGTAATTTTGCAGCTAAGACATATTAATGTTGCTACGGAAACCTCCTTAATTGCTGTTAAAATATCATTAATATGTTAATTCGTTTTTGTTCTGAACTAAGTACAGCATCTATTCGAAACTTGGTTATCATGGTAATATACCTCATAAATTCTAATCTCTGTGATAAAAGTAAAACTCTTTTTGCTTGAGTTTAGTAGTTATTAATGTTTATTTTGGAACAGGGATTTCTGCAAATAAAGTCGAAAGGATGCACCTTTTACGCAACGTTGAGTGCAGGATAATATTGGGTGTACCCGACTGATCAGCTAAGTCCGTGCTGATAGTTAGACCTTAAAGTTAATAGACTATATAATTGTGTTTAGATTCATTTCAACTCCCTTTCAGACTGAATTAGCTTAAACTAGTATATTATTGTTATCTATATTGAATTCAGTTCAGCATTGCATTGTTATTTTTAGACCCTGTAGAGAGATAGGACATCATAGTTGGCATCATATTTGGCCCCAAGCAGATCAAGTTTGTGTTCGATTTTTAATAGCTCCGCCCCCCACAAACCACAAAACAAAAACCACCACAGCCACAATTTAAAAGATACAAACTTCAGCAAACAAAGAGCCTATGGTAGCCTTTATCTGTGCTGTGAATTGTGGCCAAATCGGATAAGTACAAGGCCTCCTACTGTCAGTTGCATCCAACTGTAGCTTTCCGGGTTTATTTTTTGGCTGTAATAGCTGACACATTTATTGATATACAATGAAGACTCCCTTAACGGACACCCCTCCAATCGGGACAACCCCTTTTAACGAAGACTTTCTCTGCGACTTTCGTGTACTTTTTCGAATAACTTCACTCCTCTGCAGCGGACACTCCCCCTTAGCCGACAATGAGTGTCGCCTGTATGTATTTATATACGAGTATATATTGATTACTTGCGGAGCTGCACAAAATTGGCTGGCGTCTGCCTATTAACCTCGATCTGTGTGTGTGTGCTGCCAATGGGACTGCCGCTGGACAGCTGCTGTTGCTGTTGTCGGAGCGTTGCTTTGTTGTGGTTATGAAATTGCAAATAGCAGCAGCAGCAGCAGCCGCAACAGACAATAAAATGTAATTGATTTCAAATATTTACTGTACTTTTCTACACTTTGGCATTTGTCTGCCCGTTGCCAACTAGCTGTCTGTCTGTCTGTCCGACTGCCTGCCACTGTCGTCCCTCTGCCTGTGTGTCTCGCTTAATTGCCGCTTGATTCGCTGGAGTCGGCGCTAAAGATAATAGTAGTATACGATCCGATAAAAAAGATGTGGGCATAGTGAGCCTTTTATACGCCTAACGTATTGAGAGTACTGAAAATACGCATCCTGTGTTCCACTCACTTAACGCGGAAGTGTCACTGTTTAAAAAAGGTGTTGGGAAAACACACACATGCAGACACTCTTACACACACATGGGTGTATGTGAATGCATGTGCGCACTCGTACTACGTACAAATGAATAAATGGCTCAATGAACGCTGGCCGAACACACACAACAGTCACTGTGGGCATTAACGGGGCGCAAACGTGGGCACGCCATGGTAGGCGCCGGCGCAGCGACGTCACGTGTGAACAGTTATTTTATTTTCCCAGACGGACAACACACCGTGGCCAGAAGAATAGGTTTTAGCTCTTTGCCTCATGGTCAGCGTGAGAGCAGTAAATGCCCTCGCTGCCCTTCTGGGCCCTTAAAAAAAACCCTCAACGAACTGGACCCTAACTCTATCCCAGTTCTCTCCCTCATTCCTCATTCCTCTTCTTGATTGACTGTGAAATGAGTTTGCGATTTTGATAAATTAAATTACTATGTAAACCACGTTTACTTTTACAGCAGATACCGAATAAATATATATATAAAGGGAAAACACAGACAGTTTAGATGTAATTCTAGTATTTTTATTGTTTTCTTATTTTCACAAATTAGGATGATTCTTATTACCTTCATGAATTTTTTCGCGCTTCTCCCACTATGTTTCTCGTCTTGCCAGACAGTTGTTTTTACATTCATGTGTGGCGTTGCCAGATTGTTGGTTAAGCTGCATTAGCGGTATTCCTTCTTAAACATAACTAATTATAATAACACTGTTTACATACTTCTTCCATTAATTGTGATGGCACTATCTACAGACTTCTTACAATACAAATGTATATATGTAACGAATTTAAATATGAGCTTTTGAGCAATATCTTATAAGCAATAAATAATTGGTTATTTAAAATAAGAAAAGAAAAGTAAATTAAAAAGGCTGTTCAATTCTATTCAATGCAGAATATTCAATGAAATTAATATTCGTATGTACTTTAGTTAACGAATAACGGTAAAAATAAGAGGCAATTATGAGAATACCAGAACTTTAGAATACGACAAACTGAGAAAATGAGATTATGCGAATATGGGAATATTGTAATAAGAAAGAAGATATTAGGAGGATATGAGAAAATGATATTATGATATGAATATAAATAGAGGGCTCTGCCCTCCGCTTAATCGAGTCGTCTAAGCGGGGGTTGGCGTCCTCTCTCCGTAGTACAGTCGAGTCGCGATAATTCGCACCCCGCTAAATCAAAATTCTCAATAATTCGCAAAATTATCTGTCCCCTTGAAGAAAACTCGATAGTTCGTAAAAATTTCATACATTTTGGTCCCCTTGTTAATTCGTAATATTTTTCGCAAAGCAAAGAATATTAAACCTCTTATAAATCGTAATTTTGTTTCGTAACCTCTTATAAATCGTAATGCAATGCAAAATTTTTGGCAGTTAAGTCGCCGTTAAGATTTGTAGAACTGTCTACGCCGCCTTTGTGTCATTATAGTAGTTCATGTTGAGTTTGTGTGTTGTGTCTCTCATTGTTATCGTTTAGTTTTTTGTTTCTTATTAATTAACTTAATTTTTGTTATTAAAATTTCATGTTACTGTATAATTTTCTTTTAATACTTAAGATGTACACTGAATAAAAGTCCCGTTAATTCGAATTTTTCTTTGCTGAGCCTCGTTAAATGGAAATCTTGGTAAGTCGAAGTCCCGCGTAATTCGTAAAAAATACGATCCCCGTGCCATTACGAATTATCGAGACTCGACTGTAATTCGATATGTGACTTACTTATTGTAGAAATCTACAGAATAAATGTATAGATTCATTTCAAACTTGGTTCTAAAATTGAGTAGAAAATGTACTTCAAACAAGCTCAATAATCTAAAATCAAGACGAATATTCTTGATCATTTTAATGCCATCTACATATGTGGTAAACTGTTGGCACACACTGTGCACGTGGTTTTCATTCATTCCTGACTGTTACATTGAACGAATGACTAGCAGGCAAAGGGTCAGCGTTTCAGGGAGTCAGAGAGTCAGAGTCAGGCAGGAAGCATGCGCAGCTTCACACATGCGCAGCACCCACATACACACACACACACACACACGCACACACTGCCTGCATTAGGTGCACGCCCGTGCTATCCTGCGGAACGGATGTTGCCCATGTGTTCGAGCCCATCGCTCCGACTTCCCTCCACCACGCAAAAGGTATTACACTCGAAATATTTCTAAAAAGTAAAGAAAGAGCAAGACATCAGTTTATTTTTAACATAATTTTTATTGCGGCTTCTGCACGCGACGCACAACAAATCAACGTGAATCGAACATGGCGCAGTGTGCCACAGACAACATACAACACACAACACACACAGCAACGCATGCTGTGTCGTACTACAGTACACTGAAACACAAATCGATGGCAATTTTGAATTCATAGCGCGATGCCAGAAAGGTTTCCCCCTATTCGACTTATTGTTTCCCCGTTGCTGATGTTGTTGTTGTTATTGCCTCCTTTGGCAGTTCCAGTTAAATGGCTTTTCCTTATGACTTCGTTTTAAATTGTCAATACACACTATCTATGTATGTGCGAGTGTGTGTCTGCATGTTGTCCAAGTAGTATTTGGCCATGTGTGCGGAAAATTGTTTCAATTTCTAATGCATCGTATGTGGATTTTCTATTTTCATATGTTGTTTGATTTACGTGTATTCAATGATCGCTTTTCACGCTTCGATTTCCATGCGAACGCGCATGGCCTTGCGGCCCATTTTCTACGCTTGAAATTGAGTCATTGTCCAATTATTTCTATCGACAGAAGAATGAAAACAAAATAAGACTACAACAAAGCGAATCAACAAGTTTTTCGCGTTGCTTTTCACAATACTGTTGACACGCGTTTTCCACATTTTCTTTCTTTTGAAACAATATTCCTTTTTTTGTATTATTACGACGTTTCATTCATTCGAAAATACCCTGTAACCGATATTTGTGTCAATGCGAAGTATATGAATGCGAACACACAACGAATACCTTATAAAAATCTTTATCTGTGCTGTGAATTGTGGCTCAATCGGATAATAAACTCCGGAGATATTCAAGATTCAATTCCCTGTACTAGGTAAGGGGTTAAATCCGAGCTGTAGCTTTCCGAGTTTTTATTTAAAATACTGTATTACAAAAACTTCCTATATTTTGTTCACTCTGTATCGAACTCCTCTAGAATTTCTCTATTCAAAAGAGTACATAGGATAAGCTAGATGTAATGAAAGCTATTTGCTTCGTTCAAGAAAAGGCAAGACGAAACCCATTAGTAAACAGCTTAGGGAAAAACAAGAGTGCACGAGAGTTTATTTTTAACTGGGAACACAACTTTTTTAAAAATGTTAAAAAAAATTCAAAGTTAGGGCATTGGCTATTCGTCATATGCAAAATTTTGTTGTACGATATTGTATATTTTGTATGTAGCCCACTTTTAATTGAAGCGCATTGCTTTTGATTACTTTTATGAATTCAACTGAATAAGGCACATTGTGTTTTCATCTCTCCTCCTACCTCCCCTCACTACCCCTTCCCATCACATGCCACTGGCTCTATTTTGTGTGTAGGGTTATGGTATTGGTTCATTGCACAGGGAACAGTGACGCGTGCTGATATATATGTAAAAATTACGCCAGTTACTTGAGATCCCCAATTTCTCGTATGTGTGTATCTATTTGCTTAACGGAAAAGTTTGTAAAACTTATTTTGAAAGGAATTTTAATAGAATTTATAAGACCCTGTACTTTAAAAAAGTATAGAAGGGTCTATTACGTTTGTGCAAATCAGAAATGTATGTACCAGGCAGAAGGAAGCGGGGCAGACCGAACTATAGACTAGACTATACTGTGCATATGATACATCTATTAGGTCTTAATTGTAGAATTACGAGCATTTTTATTGGAGTGTCAAAACGACATAAATTAAATGAAGATTTTCACTTTCAACACATCGAATAATGCATTTATCTTAGTTTCAGTTGGTACATTTCCTTGGGATATTATTAAAGATACTATATGCCATATATAATTCATAGATGAGTCGAAATGCAAATGAGTTTCGATATTGAGATTGTTCTGACCTCAAATACAGATAAATCTAATAGTGTTAGAGCGAAAAAGTGAGTGAGAAAATGAATGAGTATGGGAGGGGAACCTGTTGCGTTATGTGCTCATAAATCGCTATTAATTATTTTTGGCGAGAATGGTCAACTGCTGATTCAATGGGTTGCAGTGATGTCAGCATCCCACAGCCATAGAATATGTGGTAGATATTGAGATTTGCGTGACAAGATCTTGTGGTTGAATGCCGATTAGTTGACTACATTTAGTTCTAATAGCGGAACTGACTAATTTTCAACTAATTTAGCTCAATTGGGTCTCAACAATTTTGTAATATTCGATCGATAGATCGATAGTCATAGTTAACATCGAAGTTAATAGTCACTAAGTACACTAGCAAAATATAACTTCCTGTGAGTATCTGAAACAAAGCTGACTTAAATGCCCTGTGCCCAGTGATAATAAGGGGTATACCAACTTTATGCAATTTTATGTAACAGGCAAAAGAAGGCCAAAAGTCTGTCCAGAAATATTACCCCTTGGTTTGCAGTCAAGAAAGCCTTTATAGAGGTGGTTGGCTACTGCTCAATATCCAGCATGCACCCTCATTGCAAGATCCTCACAGCATTAAGAGAGGCAAAGATGTGTACCCTTCGCTCTCGGTATTGCGAGAACTAATAGCATACAGTAATGGGGAGTAGTAGTACTAGTAATAGTAGTAGCAATACATCAAGGCACGCACTATGACAGCTGTCATTCATTGCGGAAGTAGCGGCAAAAACCATTGAAGGGCCGATTGGATCGGTAAGAAATGAGATGGGATGGTATTTTATTGTATGGGTCTGCTATAGGGTGCGCTGAATGGGCCTTCAGTACAATTGAAAATAATAAAACTGAAAATAAATATAAGCAATGAATAACAACTGGCGGCCGCAACGGCAAATCAAACACTTAAGAGTTGATTAAAAACGGCCCTGGTTGCGGTGCTCTACCCTCCACTCTGTTGCTGCCACTGCCACAGCCACTGCCTCAGCCCACATGCAACAGTTTGACATTTGACTAAGGCGAAAAGAATATAAAAAGAAGCAAATGAAAAGCCTAAAATCCGCACAGATGTGTGCAACATGAATACGACGGCCTCTGCCAGACTGTGGAACTATGGCAGAGTGTGTACTATACGATTCATGAATGATGTTGCACTCAATCATAGTGAATGCGAAAATAAGTAAAGTCTGTAAATGGACTTCAAATGTGCAACCAAGTATGGCCTCAGCTCAACACTTGGCTTTGATCTTCTAAACAGGAAGAGGCAGAAACATTTAGTGATGTAGTATAGTGAGAGTTTGGGTAAAAATTAGAGTTAAAACAAGAATTGGGAATGTTACAAATAGTAGGGGAGTAGTTGTTGATGATACATAAGTAGTTAAAATACCAGCTAAAAAATTTGTTTTATAACTTCAATTTTTAGACCCTGTACTTTAAAAAAGTCAGAAATGTATGTAATAGGTAGAAGGAGACGTGGCAGACCCCACAAATTGAATATCTCCGGTGTTTATTATCCGATTGGGCCACAATTCACGGCACTGATTAAGGTTACCATAAGATCTTTGTATGTTATAGCATAAGTTTGTATCTTTAAAATTGTGGCTGTGGTGGTTTTTCGCTTTTTTGGGGGGAGGGGGAAGGTATCAAAAATCCGGTTCCGCCCCATAGTATATTGTATAAGCTTCATTTTTATAAATTTCAATTATTTATTATTTATTTAAAGTAACTATTAATACTGTAACCTCAATCTTTAACTTATTTTTAGCCTAATTGTGGGTGCGCCCAAATTCGACACGTCCTCATATCAGGAGCGTGTGATAGAGGCTGGCGCTGTCTTTAAATGTTCGATGAACGATGATGATTGCCATCTGGTGACATTCGATTCTAAAGGTACGTATATGGCTTATATCGATGTGTATAGTAGCCAGTTGTAATGATTACCTACGGGTATAGTGTAGTTCTCTAAGGTGGTTGTACTTGAGTTCAACAATTCAAAATTTGCAGTTCACCAGTTGCTAGGGCTGCAAAAACATCAATGTCAACATCGATGTTATCGATGTTTTAATAATTTCCGATGTATCGATGTATCTTTGTCGATGCATCCATTCACTGCATCGAAATCATCGATGATTTCAATATCGATGTTTAAAACATCGCGGTATCCAGCATCGATGTTTTTGCAGTTCACCAGTTGCTACCCATTGCCAAGCCTGCCGCCATTCAAAAGTGACGCTACTGCTGACTCCACCTCTTCGTCCCCTACGTGGTGCCCGTCTCCGTCTCCGCTTCACCTTGCCTGTCCCTTCCTCTGCTCTGCCTCAGGGGCCATTTGCATTTGGCGCCAGTGACAACAGCGTAAAATGCAATTAGTTGTTTATGGCTCTCACGCACATGCGCAGCGTTTTTAGTGTGCAGAAAGCGCAATAGCGAAAATATAAATAAAAATGCAAATTTTGCGAAAATGCAAACACAAGATCAGGCATGAGCATTTTGCAGACTACTGCCGTTTGTTATTATCATTACCATTATTTTTATTTTTATTTCATTTATTGTTGATTGTTTTGCTGCGGACGGAACTTCCTTAAGCGCAAACGGAAATGATAAACAGACGGCCTCTAAAATAAACACACTTGTATAGTACGTATCCATTTTGAAGGTCCTACCCCATCCCTAGAGGCATTCAGTTGCACCCACCCAATACTCATCAACTATCCCGCTTTACTCCCTTGCCACAGCGATTAAGCAGCAACGGATGCGCAAAAAAGATTATTCGCTTTGTCGACGATGACGATGACGATGATAATGATAATGATGATAGTGATGGCAATGGAGTGGTATATTGTAGTGTGGCATAAAGTACTGATCGATGTGATAAACATTGAGTGTACGGCAGATACTACATATACTATGTGTGTGTGCTTATAAACTACAACTTGGCCAGATGCTGACTGCAATTTGCATGCAGAGTATCCACTAGTCACGGATATGCTTTTCATATTCTTGCCTGAAGACACCCAGTCATAAATATGCAATTTCATTTCGCGACTGCGGCTGCTGCCGGTGCTGCCAACACCTCAAATCTCAAATTGCTGACGCGTGCCCAGTCAGTAGAGTGCAAGCACCCTTTGTGATGGTGGTGGGGAGGGGAAGGGGGCGGCTGGAATGGAAACTGAGCATGAGATGTGAGAACCCGATGACTGGCAACTGGTAACTGGCAAAAGTGATAACTGCCTGTTGATGGGGACAAGCCCCAAAGTGAGATGCATAAATTGTAGGCGAACTAAGTGCATTCGGTGAGGCTCAGTGAGAATGCTTCATCGAATCGCCATACATGTATTAGTAGCTAGTGAATGAGAGGTATCACATCCATTTATTTGAAACCAATAACTATATGTTTTAATGCTCGACTGAAACTTCTATCGTATGCTCGCTGATATATGATTAAAAACTATGTTCACAAATCGCAAAGGACCCAACAGGTGTTTCATACAGCTCGCAGGTTGGTTCATCCGTTCATGCCCTAATGTGTGTGTATTGTTGTATCGAAATTATTGAAATGATTCATTGGCACCGTCGATTAGTCATTTGCATATATAGCAATGATCTATGCAGCCGCAAGGCAAATATTTAATAATTTAACTCGAAAATCATTCACTTTTCACTTGAATTTTGTTTGTAGTCATTCACAAGTTATTCATCAACACTCGTGCCACTCTTTTACTATAGCAAGACTTAAACCTCCTCTCGTACAAGTCTAAGATCTTTGCTACATCACATTACTGACCACATTCAGCATTCAATCATCACATACATATCACAACACATAGACATAGAGTTCGTTCAATCAATTGCTGTAAGTACTTCAATCACTTTCAAATTCCAATTAGTCAAAAATGTGTTCACAACTTATCCAATATTGTTTTAAGCAACTGAACTATTTCGCTCCATCATTCATTCATTCATTTGTTCATTCATTCCTCTTCTTACGCAAGCTATACACCTTCATATCATTCACTGCTCAATCACACCCTATGCTATATAGAGAGAGCACCAACCACCCTTAAAATTTAAACTGTATTCGTTGTAGTCCACGATGCAGACACTTATGAAATACTGTACATCATTTTAAGTCACATTTTCCCTCAGCGGAAAGGGCCATTACGGAATGATGACATTATTTGCCAAGTGCCTACTCATCTTGCCGTCAACATAATTAGTTTGCTATGCTTTTATTGTTATTATATTATTATTTTTATACCTCTTAAGCCTCTGTGGCCTGGGTCGTCGTCACATACATATATGTACATACTCATACATATATTAATTTTAGCAATTCCTCATTTCCGTTTAGTTTCGGCGTTTTCTTTTCGCTTTCTTCCATTCCGTTTTATGTGTCTTGTGCATTAAATGTGAGACGCTTTAAAATTTAAAGTACTTAATATAATATTTTTGATTCAATTTCATTTGCAGCGCTTTAATAAATCATTTTGAGCACTATTTAAATTGCGTTCTCGTATCTTTGCTCTAGGTAATAATCGCAATACAAAGGGTGAAGTAATCGATCGCAAGTCGTATCAATGGCTGGGCGCCACTGTGGCTACCGGAAGGGACAATGATTTGGTTGTGGTAAGTTTTATATATCTCATATCATATCTCATATTGTTTGTGATAGAATTTAAAAAGTGAAGTTTTAGAGGCTCTTTTTCTTAATAGTATCAGGATCAAGAATACAAGCCTATATGAAGTCGTAATCGGAGTCTCTGATGTACTGGTATCGTTACATCTGTTTTGAATATAAATGTACATATTTCTTTAACAAGAAATATACTTGAAAATTATTTACTTAGGGTACAGCATGAACCGTGGTCCTCAAACTAAACCAATTAAACCTCTCTCAGTTAAAATATCTCAAGTTAAATTAAGATAAGTTGTTTAAACTAAGTAAGTTGGCTAAGACTTGAACTGAAATACCAAGTATAGAATTCATACCCGTGGATTGATCGTTGGGACTGTATTAGGAACATTTTCGGCCGAATTAAGTTATTATATATTGGGTGAACTAATCCTGTCATCTTAGGTTCTTACTGTATGGTTTAATCCCAATTGATACATAAAAATTACCATAAAATTCGAACAGCAAAGAGAAATCACAATTTAATTCGGTTCTTATCGCAGTTCAATGCTGTAAAGTCAAAGTTAATGTGACAATATAATGTGACTCTCATTTTCAACAGACCGCCCAGACACACTGACCCACTAAATGACCCGCTGACTGAACTGCAACACTATCACCATCACCTGTCCAATTGATTGTTTGGGTTTTATGTCCATGGCCCATGGCATCATCACCGCAAACAGAACGAGCGATGGTTCGTTAAACCCTGAAAGTGCAAGCAACACGAGAGTTGAAAATCGAAACTCAGCTGCAAGCAGGTGGGCGGCAGGCACAGAGGCAGATACAAAGATTGAAAACTGAAAACGAATGGCGTTTTGATTGTGAGTGAATAAGTGTTAACGTGTGTGTGTAGTGTGTATATACATATGTATATGCATATGCATATGTGTACCCACAAGCCGTGTGACGTCGCGGCGTTTCTTCTACTGCCATCGACATCCGAGGCTAAAGTACTTGTAATAACAGGGTCTCACACTGTCGGTTGCGCCCGACTATTGCCCCTTTGACTTTTTTATTGCTAGTTTCGTTTTTTTTATGTCAGATGTGGTGGGTGTGAAATGCCGTTAGATGTGTAGAGCCAATGTGTGTGCATAAGCGTACATATACCCTAAGCTACAAGTTAACTTGAAAAGTAAAATAGTTGCCGAAAGAATTTATTTAGTTAGTTGGTTAGTGTTTTTAGAATTATTAGGTTTTTTTTTGTTTTCTTTTTTTTTTTAAATATATGTACTGTCGGTTGCGATCGACTGTAGCTATCCGGAATGCTTTTTAATATAAAATCTTATCACATTAATAATTGACAATTTAGCAAGCTAAAAATTCCTCTTATCTCCGTACGGAGCTTTAGACTGGGTGCATGTACAATTATGCTGAAGCTGTTAGGCAAGCCATGTCTCAGCTTACGTTACGGAAAATGTCGATAAAGCAGCTAGTCAGTTATTGTAATATTTGATCATAAGCAGGGTAACAGGTGGTCGGGTTGAGCGCAGTAGATTAGGTATTAAGCAGCAGGACAGAAAATGTTCTGAATGCGTTTGGATTTCATTGTCATCTTTTGTGGTCGCAGTTAATTTGGATGTTTCTTTTAGATTGCGTCAAGCAAAGCACAGAGACTGAAGCACACACACATACGTCAGGTATACTACATATATAGAGTGTGCTCTGTTTAAGGTGCGCCCCTGTCACAACTTTCGTTAATTGCGTTGGCGTCGCTGGCCAAGCCAAAGCAACCACCCACCCAACAGTTGGCCAAGACAGCCAGCGACCCAACAACAACAAGCAATGATTTGATTTTCACTTAAGTTCTCAATTAACTTTGATTTGGCCCATTTGATTTGGCAAGCGCAGAAACGAAACCGTTAACAGTTGATGGCCAGACAAAGTCGACTTTTGTTATAACAGTTGCTGCGCTTCCAACTGATGTGGTTGTAGTTGTTGCTAATACTCCAGGTGTTGTTGGCCATCCATGTGTCCAGGTCACTTCCGCTACGCCAGTGTGGCCTGACCTGGCCTTCAAATGCCCATTAAGAGGCCGAGGCCATCGATTTATGTTAGCACCAAGTGCGGCAATAGCAACTGGAACTACATCATCGCAGGGAATTGAACTAATGCCACAACTACCTTACTCTAGATATGATTATAATACGTTTGAGTATTTGATTTTGTTAGTAGTTTATAAAATGGCTTAAAGGGCTCTTGAAATTGCATATTACAGATAGTTTTTAATGGCTTAGTGTCAATGATGAGTATCAGTTAATGACTGGAAATATATGTGTATCTTTAATCCTCTGCGATATTGCTTCACTGTACATATTCCAATATTATTTTGTTTTCATATTTAATTAAAAATATAATCAAACAAAATACAATTATAACGATACACTTTTTCATTTGTAGCATATATACACATTCCGATAATGATAGAATAGTTTTAGCGACCTTTTCACTTTGATTATGTAGTAGTTTTTATTTCGAGTATATAAAATTGATAATATGAGTACTATTAATAAAATAGCAAATATAGACATTTTTCGAATGAATATGTTATAAATAAACATGATTGTAGCCTTACCGACTAAAACTAGGGGGAAAGTCGCATATAATAATTTAATATAAACTCGGAAAGCTACAATCGGATGCAACCGACAGTAGGAGACCCTGTACTTTCCTTTCCACACACACCCACGCTAACAGACACATGCACACATAGCGCAAAATCACACACAACCACACATACCCTCGCACTCCCCCCTTACCTAGTACAGGGAATTGAATCTTGAATAACTCTGGGGTTTATTATCCGATTGGGCCACAATTCACAACACTAAAGAAGGTTTCCATAAGATCTTATTATGCAGTAGCACTAGTTTGTATCTTTATAATTGTGGCTGTGGTGGTTTTTCGCGGTTTTTGGGGTAGAGGGTTTGGAGGTATCAAAATTCTGACACAAACTTGATCTGCTTGCATTATAGGAGCTTCTACGGACAGACAGACGGACAGACGGACAGACGGACATAGCTATATCGACTTAGCCGTCGTCCTGATCAAGATTATATATATGTACTTTGTGGGGTCTGACACGCCTCCTTGTGCCTGTTACATACATTTCTGACTTCTACAAACTTAATAGACCCTTTTGTACTTCTTTAAAGTACAGGGTCTAATTAAATTAAAACAAATGCTTAGCTATTACAATTTTATAGTTCACTGAATATAGCACAGAAAAATTAACAGTTTTCGTAAAAGCATCTCAAGTTAACGCGATCTTGAGATGACATCATGGTGAACCCAATAGACAATTGGCGAATTGAGTTAAATTGTGTTGGCTGTTAGGAGTGGGGCTGTGGTGGGTGCTACGATGCGAAACTGCGACTAGGTTGTCTTCGGTTTTATTACGATTATTATTATTATTATTTCTACTTTTTTGTTGGAGCATATACCGCATGTCGTGCGATCTCGTTTCGTATTTTTTGCTTGCTTTACTTTTTGTCTGTTGTTGCGATTGCGACATGATCATCGACACGATCGCTGTAAAAATTGCTAAAGCGCTATTGAACTCAAATATGGCCAAGGCAGCAGCCTTGCCGGCCAGCCGTAGAGGACGGATTCTGCCGTCTTATAGCGCGATCCTTGTATTCGCAATGTCTGCATCGTCTGCATGTCAACCATGTCAAACGTGTTGACTTTTGACTTTTGCGCTTGTCGAGGCTAGCAATGGCAACAACAGCATTACGTTCTTTTGAAAAGTGCAGTTTAATGTCTCAAAAATTTATCACTGGCATTTCGGAATGCACTCGAACCCTATCTTGGGCAATAAACCACCGCCAAAAAAAGGCATGCAAATGAAAAGAAACAAAAAAAAAATAAAACGCCAAAAAATATGTTTTGAATTCAATGTTCAGGCTTTCGTAAGATACCAAACAGTAATCTGAAATTTAATTTAGTTCAATTTAAAAACAACTAATAATTGAGAGTAAATGAACTAATAGCTCTACACGAAAGCTTTAAATAATTAAGTAAACATAATTCCAATTTTGAATTTGCTTAAATAATGCATTCAATTCCAACTTGTTACACTCGCAGTTTAATAAACATTAGACATTAACATAAACATTCTGTGTATCTGTACTAAGTATTTGGAGTGGCGCCCAACGTGCGGTTGTCGACAGCAGTCGCTCCTCTCTACACATATCTGACTATCTATAGCGCGAAATAAGTTTGCAAAGCAACACTAACAAAACTCAGTTGGCTAACGTCCCATTATATACCCTATACCCATTGAAAATGGGTAAAAAAAGAGCATAATAGCTTTGTGCAAACCTATGTATATATATAGTAGGCAAGAGCAAAAGTATACATTAGGGAAGTAGGAGGTTGTATACCATACACAGAGGACTTAATCTGTTACAATAAATTTAGATTAAAATTAGATTAACATCAGTTAATTATCACAGAAGTTATTAAGCAACTTTGCGAATTTCTCTTTGTCTGCGATGCACTTGGCAATTCAAAGAAGTGTACGATACAGTCAGGTGCAGAGTATTGTACTATCGCTGTTGCTATTATCGACGCCCAGGGCAAATCAAAGTACAGGGTCTCTTACTGTCGGTTGCGTCCGACTGTAGCTTTCCATACTTTTTTTATTTTGGCTGAATGCAAGACTGATAATAAAGTTTTTAATAGGAAAATGCAATAAACTTATTGGCCACGCGGTGGGCCCTGGACAACGGGGTCGTAGGCACAACCGCAGCCACGTTCATAACCATATTCAGAGTCAGATCTAGAGCCACAGCCAGAGGCAGAGTCGAAGCACATTGCCTGGACGGTAAAGCTGCTGTTGCACATTATGAATTCAATTGAATTGTTCAATAGCCTGGACCTGGCCCTGGAGCGACTGAGACTGGGACTGGAACTGGGACTGGCCCTGGTGCTCGGCTTGCGGCGAACTGATTGTCTTTATTTTGGCTTTATGGGTGCATTGAGTGCACCTGAGATGTAGCAAACAGCGTTCTGAATGCGACTATGCAAATGTATTGCAGGGATGCATTTCAATGAGAAACAGAGTAATACATATATGTATGTATGCTGGCTGAAGCTTCAGACATTTACTAAATAATAATAAAAATTCAAAACTGTCTTAATAATATGTTTCGCATAAGCATATGCTAATGTATACTTACATAAGTATGTATATTTCTGTATATTTGGGAGAGATTACAATATACATAATAATATACGAGTGAGTGAATTCATATCGAAATTGATGAAGATATCCTGCAAATAAGCCGTCCCTGGTTGTAATCTGAAGTAGGAAACCGAGGCTGTGATTTGGAGTCGTCGCTTGCATAATGCGGGCGCATACATACATATTTCAATGGGTATTTGAAAGAGTTGGGCGTGTCTACGGGCACAGACTTGGGCAGTGATGATGTGATCAGCATGCATTTTTGGCGATAGCGCGTCATTTTAGTTTTTATGCCAGTGGCAGAGGCAGAAGCGGAGGTGAGGATATGAATTGCATAGAGTTGGGAAGGAGTGGCGCGGCGCGTCGCGGCGAGGCAAGTCAATAGAGCTGCTGACTTTTGCAATCCTGCCACTGGGCATACCATAAAAGGCACAATATGTATAAATTTGTAAAAGTAATTGCAGGCATATGTGCCACAGAGCGAGCATCAAACAATACCACTACGCCTCGATCCGAACCGATCCAAAACATTCCATGCAACGCTACGCCACTTCAGGCCGGGCTAAACTGCATGCCAGCCATATTTGGCTTGGGCCACAGGCCAAAGAATTGTTCCCTGTGTGCAGCGCCGGCAGCGTGCGTGTTTTATGTCCAACTGCCAGCCATTTATACATTATAAAACTATATAGACAGACAGACGGACAGACAGACGGATGAACAGGCAAACCCACTGACAAACAGACAGACTGGCACACAGTCAGATAGTCGGACAGTCATACATATAAGCCAAATGTTTAAATGCAGCTGCAGTTGGATACGCACGCTCTAGGGTCCCATCGTACCGAACCATACTGTCAGCTCACCTCCACATTACTCTCTTTGCCTCTCCGGCTCTGTCACTTGCCTACTCCCCCTCCCCCTCCTCCTTCTCCTCATCTGGTAATTCGCCTCAGCCATTTTTGGCTTGGCTGCATTTTCATGATCTGCTTGATGCCATTGTTTCACATTTTCACAACTTGATAACGGACCATTTGCTGACTGCAAAGCTAAATAATTCTCATGTTTTTTTTGTGATACCCTGTAAAAGAAAACAGGCAAATGAGGTATAATAAGGTACTTAATGGTGTCCAAATAACTTCTCAATAAAGACAACAACAAAAAATCACTTATTTGAAATGGAGATTTATTGGTCTACATTTTATAATAATATCTCACCTATGTATCACTATATATATCACCTTGTCTATATGCTGTCCGATCGGAAACTATAAGATCTAGAGACTCAATTCTTTTTTTGTTGGGTTTGCGTATTGTATAAGCAGGTCAAGTTTAGTTTAGATTTTCGATATCCCCTTCCCCTCCCCATCAAATTCGCGAAAGGATTCTCTTTGCTACAGTTTTACACTCACTGACGCCTGGATAAACAAAGCGTAAGATGAATTGAATGTTTGCTGCAAGTTGCAGCCCAATCAGATAATAAATACCGAAGATAACAGATAATCAATTTTCTGTACTACGCATATCGATTGATTATCGAAAACCTCCGGTTATTAGGAGAATGGGCTGCAGTTTTCAGCATAAAAAGAAGATTGTAGCTTTAAAACTGTAGTTTTAAGTGGTAAACTGGGAGTGGGGTGGATTTTTGCAAATTGGCGACCTTAGGGAACACTTACGGCTTATAATGAGTCATATTGGAAAAAAGATTAGTCTTGTCTTACTGTTCAGGCTGTGCGTTTAAGACCAATCAGTCAGTCAGTCAGTCAGTGAGGACAACGAACATCACGTATATAGATGTCGTAAGTGCAGTCTAGCAAAGTCACTTCTTAATATTTATTCCAATTCGAGAATACTGCGACAATTTATACAATACTGAGTGCATCTTTGGTCGTAAACTTTATTTTCTAATTGTTTTCATCTTTTCGCAGGCATGTGCACCGCGCTATGTCTTCCACACGATGACGCCATCGAGGGCCTTGCGCTATGATCCCGTCGGCACCTGCTTCACCTCGCACAACTTCAAGCAATTCCACGAGATATCACCATGTCGCACAAGTAAGTGGGTTGCACAGAATTAGAACCAAACCAGTAAAAATCAACTTAAAAAAATCAAGAAATAACAAAAAATAAAACAAGAAACCCAAAAATAACAGCACTTGATGTGATTTGCACTCTCAAAGTAATTTGATCTATGCGCGACCAGGGAATCCCTTTAAACGCAAATTACACAAAAAAAAAGACAGAATGAAAAAAACAATCGCTGACAGTGTGAGTAAGCCAAGGCCAGGGCACAGCTAGAGTTTCATGTAACCTTACAAGACGAAACACCTCTATGTGAATTTGTGGCATGAAGTGCTGCATGTATTACCATAGTTTCATTCAGAGCTGCAGCACCAAATTACGAGTAGAGAAAGCTTGAATGAAATCATTATTTCTTCAAGTGGATCGTACAGAATTCTCACCTATATCTACATATATTAATTATTATATATATATACATATAGTATGTACATATATTGTAGCTTTTGTGCAGTTTCCCTAGTTTTAATTTAAAATATATATCATATAGGGGGCTTCGCCAAAATTATATGTATATAGATAACCTAAAAAGCTGTTTTCCCCATCAGAGACCCTTACCTTATGCAGAGACACAGAGACGATAGATTTATGGGACCCAACGGACCGTGGCTTACATCAAATGTGTACGCCGTAAAAACATACAGATCTATTAGTGTGTATTTCTCTAGTCGTGAATAATAATCTTGAGCTCTTAATATAGATTATTTCAAAGAAGTTGCATTAGGGCTGATATTTTTATTAAATTCGGAACTGACTGCCAATTTGTTTGCTTAGTCATGCTATTATAGGTATATGTGCATATGTTTCCTGTATCTATATATAACAAGTATACATACGCACACATATATGTGCATATATAGATGGAAATGGAAGAAACATCTGGCACGACCACGAGCCACAACATTTGTCCGATTCTCGTGAGTATATTTAGCATCGCAGATGCATGGCATATAGACCAAAACATCTCAAGTCTAAAGTATACTACCATATACATAATTAAACAGCATATATATATGTACATATGCACATCTGTTAAAAATTTATATGTATATGTTTCTAAATTGTAAAGTTGGTTTGCTAAGTTAACTTATTGACGAATCCATCGATTTTAGCAATCAAGAGAACCCATTCAGTTGATCGGCAGTGTATGTACATATGTACATACCTGATACATTCCTTTGCACGAATCAATTCGTTGTATCCTAGTATTTTTCCAACATTTTCCATAGTTCAACTTCTTTAGTTTCTTTAAACTGGCTCTATTAATCGCACTCTTCATGCAAGTCCAAAAATTTATTGAATACGATTGTTCAGTTTTTATAGCCGACGCTTTGGGCCAAGGGCATTTTAATGATTCTACACACATTTCCACGGCGCTCAACCCAATACCCAATGGTGTTGTTTATGTTGTTGTGTTTGCCGCGTTATTAATGCTGTTATTGTTGTTGTGAAATGATTAGCAGCAGCGGGAGCAGCTACTCATTACATGACAGTCTGCTCATCGCATTCCGACATTACTGGAAACAATAAATACCAACTTAACGCACAAAATACCAAACTAATAGTTAAGGCGAATCAACAGAAAAAAGTTCTACACAAAAATGCATAAAAGAAGAGAAGAAAAAACCACACAAATCAGAATGAAGGAATGAACATGATAAAATACACACGTTGTAGTAAAAGCGACTTGGAAATACTCTGTAAATTTATGTCATTTGCGTCACTGTTAAATTATAGCATTCATATAATACATTAAGCAAAAATGTAATATTATTTACAAAGGGGAGAATATCTTTATTGAATAGGGAGTTGTTCAATAAAGTTTGTAATAATTTAATTTAAAATAATCTTACAATAATAATGTTAGCAAAGGGGTAGTTCTTAGCTTACTTAGGTAATGATGGCACGTGCAAATATTAATAATAGTGTAAATTAATAACTGAGACGCTTTGCTTTTATTTCAGTATTTAAATCAAGTTTACTTAACGCAACATTTCTTTCTCTTCCAATTGAATTTCACAAGTGGCGCCAAACGTTTTAGCGATGGCCCACGCCACCAAAATTATAAATTATCGATATTTCTGTGTGCCAGTCATCGGGCACGATCTATCGCTTTAGAAATGCGCGATATATCGCTTCAGAATTTTTAGCTGCGACAAATAGATCAACCTTATTTCAAGTTACTAAATATGAGATGTAATTAACTTTAAAAGAAATAAAAAGTTATGTATTTATGTTTAGGAAAACTGAAATAAGAAATGTTACATCTTTTTACTACAAAATATATTCGTTTTGTCTTTTTGTGTTTTCAAACTTATTTCAAGAACTACAAATTCAGAGGCATTTTTATTTGCCTCACTCTGTTGTATTTTATGTGAATTAGTTTCTCCACACACCCAAGCAACTCCATGGCGTACAGGGTAGCCGAAAGGGTTAGCTACAACAACAACAAGTGCAAGAAGCGACAATCGTTGTATAGGATACCGCCAAATGGCCGTCAGTTGAGTTGGCGATATGTTGGTGCTGTCCCTGCCCCCTGCGCCCTGCCTCCAACCCCATGTCTCATGTTTAAATCCAAGTCTGACCTGAGTCTTGAGTCTGAGTGCAAGTCCGATTCCGAGTTGTCCAATTGTTGATTCTTACTGCTGCCCTTGCTAAGACTAATTGTAATTCAAGACGGGGGCGATTTTATTATGGGAATTACAACAACTGCCACGCATGGTGTACAAGTGTGTGTGTCCGTGGATGTGTGTGTGTGTGTGTGTGTGTCCACTCAGCCTTAAAAGTTGACTTATGGCAGTAACTTGGCAGCAACATTTTGCTGTTGCTGCCGTTGTGACTGCGTCTGTTGTTGTTGTTGTCGTCGCTGTTGTCCAACGTTCAAATTGAAACACTTCGGAGACAAATTGTTATCGTTTAATTTGATCAAACGCACGATCTGGCTGTTGATTTTGCGCTCAGCTGCAAAAAAAAGGTATTGCCAACAGCGCGACATGTTGCTGCTGCTGCTGCCGCTGCTGCTGCTGCTCCTTTAGCTGTAGCTGTGGCTGTGGCCGTTGCTTGCGCAAGCATTGCGTGGTTTTTATTTGGTAGAAAGCAATGCCGAAATGGACATATGAGAGCGAGAGACTAAAGAGACGCAATCAAAGGCAGAGGCAGAGGTTGGCCAACAAAGACGAACAAACAAAAGGATGTGAAGCTTGTGGTCACCAGTTTTGGATTTGTTGTTGCTGCTGCTGCTGCTGCTGTTGGCCTTTGGGCCAGCACGTCTGCAGCCTTTTGTTTGTCGATCTGCCGCTGTAGTTTATTGTATTTTCATTTCAATGTCCAAGCTCTGTCTGTTGGCAGCTCTTGCCTCCGCTTTTGTTTTTTCTGCTGCCTCCAGGCAAGCATACACGCGCTCTAATCCTTTTATGTTGCCTTCTGTACCTCCATTCCATCGCCTGACAAATCACTGTAGCAATTTATTGCATTGCTCCGGTAATTATTTGCAATTTATTCCCTCCCCCCGTTTCTCACTTTCTGGTTTTATGATGAAAATTACACGCGTAATAAGTCTTTTTGTCTCAACCCAATTCATGCATTGCACCTCGCTAATATCTTTACTACTTTACTCCTATCTTCTTCTTCTTCTCCTTCCAGACAACTGGGGTTATCATCGACAGGGCTCGTGTCAAGCTGGCTTCAGTGCGGCTATCAATAGTGTAAGTGCATAGCGTAATTTACTGGTATATTAGCCTTATTTACATATGTATACAGATTTAAGACCAAATCAATTCATAGTTTTAAAGAATTTGAATTTAATAATGTACTCAAAATAAAACAAATACTAAAAAAAACTCGGAAAGCTACAGTCGGATGCAACCGACAGTAGGAGATCCTATACTTTCCACACACACACGCTAACAGACACTCACACATGCTCACATAGCGCAAAGTCACACGCAACCACACATACGCTCGCGCTGGTCCGTCTCTTACCTAGTACAGAAAATTATTATCAAATATCTCTGGTGTTTATTATCCGATTGGGGCAAAATTCACAGCACACATAAAGGTTACCATAGGCTCTTTGTAGGCTCTATTAAAATTTTGACATTCTATAAAATTGTGGTTTTTCGCGGTTTGTTCCCTATTGCGAGATCTAAGTATTCATACGGACGGACAGACTGACGAACATGACAATATTGATCCAGCTCGTCGTCCTGAGCAAGAATATACATATACATATGTATACTATTATCCGGCATTTTTTATTCATTTTCGATAAATGTAAAAAGCCATACGAAACATTTAATAATTTAGATAAAAACTCGAAATGTGCAGTGTTTATTATTGTATTAAAATATATTATACAATAATTTAATACTTACGCAAAATCGTAGGGTATCTAATGAGTCAACATTGCATTTGCTGTTGTTCTTTTTTGCCTGCCTCCATTAAGTTATGATATGCACACGATGGCTGTGGGAATAGTTTGGGCTTGTATAAGAAATTGGCTTTCAATTTGGGATTGTGTTTAAGGTGATTTTCTTCGGTTTTGGGTTTGGTACTGCTGTTGAGCTGTGTATGTGTTGGCGTGGGACACGTTTAGTTGGCACCTAGCCTTTGGATCGTGGCATAACATTTGCATAGACAATCTCAATTGCAATCGGAATTTCGCAATGCTTATAGCATGATGTCTTACTGTATTCGAATCTGTTTTTCTTTTTGCAGAATGGTTCACGTTTGTTCATTGGCGCACCTGGCAGTTGGTACTGGCAAGGTAAGTGCACGTTCCTCCTACCTATGCCTAGTAGATACAACTCACATACGACTTAAGTAAAGAACAATATGTATTCTGTATGTATTATTTACTTGAATCAAATAAGCAAAAACATAGAAAATAATGTTATACCTAAAATAAAAAAATGTTATCCACTGTATTTAGTTTTAGTTAGAACTTTAAGTATCATTCCCAGCCAAGTCCAATTGAGCCCCGTTTACCCCTCCACAAAGTGTGCGTAGTCCTGTAGTTTCTGGTTTGATATATCTAATATTATTATTATTATAATTTGGAATATATTACCCTACTATGATATTGATACTAGTGTCTACTTATAGCTGAAATATACTGCCTTGATTTTCCGTTTTAGTTAATTATCGTCCCTAATTGATTTATTTTACTATATTTCTACCCGGTTTGCACCCACATGATTTCCAATGAATTTCGTTTGTTTCTCTTGAACTTCTTGTGTTAATTGTATTAGTTTTTCAATTGTGTTTAATTTATTGCGCATCTTTAGAATATAGAACGTCCCTAACCTTACACACCAACACACACACAGAAAATATAAATATAAATACACATAAACAAAGACATCTGGGATAACTGAAAATAACTCACAGGATTAAGTGTATTATCTGAAGTTTGAAAATTCAGGTTTATGTCCCTAACATAAAAACTATTATACAGTATTATATAAATCTTTTTTAAGTGTAGAGAACTTTAATTTAATTTAATTTTTATTGTAAAACTAGTAGTTTATAATACTGTGCATGATGATCCTATACCGTTAGCCGGTTAGAGCTGGAAGGCAATCGATGCGCATAATTATCGATAGCTTTCCACATATGACAAATTTCCCATCTCAAACTCACGATTGCAACTACAGCTACATTTCTGTTTTGAGTAATGAGTTTCTAAGTGTTGTCGAGTTGCTCACATCCAAATTTATGACATAATTGGACTTACCTGTTGTCGCTACTAGCAAAAGTTAACTGTAATTACTGATAAAAGAAGAAAACCATTTAAAATTCATAACCATTCCTACGCCATTTCTGCTACAACTCGACAGCAGATTGTCAAATAACTAACCAATCGATAAGTTTATCGTGTAGTCAGTTTACGTAATGTAATATTAGTATATATTTATTGATATTGACTATTGTACCGTAACTTAACCTCAAAAAATGAACGTCTTATAGCTGCATTCACTTAAACGTATATCGTATATACATATATCTATCTATAAATTATTGTAATCGTAATCGTAATTGTAATCGTAGCTTTAACTGTACCTGTACCTGTACCTGTATATCGTATAACGCGTCATGTTTTTTTTTCCTAATTGATTTTAGTCAAAGTTATTTTTGTCTCATTTGATTAATATGTACTATGTATTCTCTTTTCTCTTATTCTCTCTTTATATTTTTCCACTTGCTCCACTATTCACACTCGGCGCAAAATGCATGCAATTTTAAAAACAAATTTTAAAAAATATGTATTTATGCATTCTGTACCGAACGCAATGACCTGTGTCTCTTGTTCGATCCAACCACAAAAACAAAAAACAAAACACACACCCATAACTTGAACCAAATCAAACAACTTCTGCTAAAATCATCCAATAAAAATACTGTAAAACACAAAACTATGCAATAATTTAAGGACAAACCTACTCAATACCACCCGATGCCGAGTTTCCATTTAAGCCGCCTTTTTATCAGCCCTTCGGCACTGGAGGTAATAATAATAATAAAAATAATAATAATACGTAAATACGCTTCTCACACCGCAAAAAGAACTCTATAGAACTAAATAGAACTCAGCAAAAATAAATTTAAACAAAAAATACCTTTACTACATTGTTGTCAACATTAACCCTCTTAGTGCAAAGATAATTACGATATGAAATTATACAATATAATCATAAAACAATAACAGTATATAAAGCGAATGGCGCTACACCCCCACTCCTCCATAATGGTGTGTGATAATACTGCATACTATATAGTACATAACTCGAATTTATCATCTGCAGCGGGGGGCTGTCGAGACGCGCAAGGGAACGTTGCGAGAGCTCCAACTCTAACTCTAACTCGGCACTAGAGATGGGCATGGACCGTGATTTCTTCGTGCGTGTTCACGACGACCATGAACCGATAGACTTGCATTTTATACAATTGAAAAGTGACTTTATAGCTTTCTCTAAAACACGACCTAAAGGGTATTCTTGAACTCCAGAAAATAATAAACATAAGCCGTACTCGTCTATTAAGTTTGAATCATAACAAATTGGGGTCTTTATATACAGACATAAAAAAGAAACTGTAGTAAATTAGAGCAGAAACATTCAAAAACATTATTTTGGTGTATTATCAATATACATAATAATATGATCTGCAAATTTTTAAGTAACCCGTGCCGAAAAATGACAGTCAATGCCCATCTCTACTCTGTGCACGAATTATCAGCGTTCGCCAAAATATAAAGTTCTCACCACTCGCTTCGTCGACCGAAACGCTCTCCCGGCCCCCGTTCGCTCGATCGCTCGCTCGACATATCGATACGCTTCGCTAACAACGAGTGCAGCGCGGGTCACAAACGAAAAGCGTAGAAAACGCCATGTTTTACCTATGTATGCCCACAATGCCTCGTCACGCCCCTTACTCCTGGCACAGTGCAACTACAACTGCAGCTCTGGTTGTTGGCCACGCACTAAGCTAAAAAGCTCATGGTAAAAATCTAGTGTCAAAATTAGCGATGGGTGTCATGGCAATAGACTATCGCAAATAACAGAATTGCATCGATATACATACGAGTGTAATTTTAATTTTTTTAAATTTTAACAAAATTGTTTAATTCTTTTGCTCGATTTACGCTAGTGCACCATCGATAGTTTTGCACACACCAACACATGCACACGTACATACATACAAGCGTTCATCCAAATGTAAATACATACGAGTATGTATGCCTTTAGGTAGCAACATCATACCAAATCATATAGTAAGTAATAACTTACATATACATACATATCTGTCTATATGCAACGTTGCAAGCAGAGGTGACACATTATGTTTATATAAAGGACGCATTATAATGTGATTTTCTGCCCACTGTAAAACAGTTTATAACAGTTTCGCAAGATAATTAGCCAAAGCATTGATCTTTCTGCATTTGAAATGAACTGCATACTCGCAGAAGCTAAATGACATGTGCAATGCCAAGTGGCAACCTGGTTACGTGTATATCGACGAATGGCAGCTCAATACAAAGCGCCACCTACACGCACGTAAAATTTATCCTATTTACGCTGCAGATACAAATAAATATTCCAAAAATAATAAGATAGTTCATTTATCGGTCCTGTCTACCTATCTTGCAACTTGCAACGCGTGAATAAGTATGTATACTAAGCTTTAGATTAGAGGAGTGTTAAGCTGTGCATGAGTTTCCGTTTTGGGTATTTGGGTTTGATAATACGATCCTTTGCTGTTCTTACTAACCTGTTACAATCTGAGCTGATCTGCATGGATTGCACGTAGCGCATGCCTCATTTGGGACTATTACTAATCCAAATACTATATATTCTCTGGCTTGAAATCGTAGTTATCGTGCCCTAATGTAATCGTAGCGAACGTAATAGTACTGTAGCTGTTTGTCTTGTACTATATTGTTGATGTTGTACTTGATTACTGTTTATGTATGTAGTTGTTAATGTTGTTGTTGTTGTTGTTATCATCCGGCATGCCGCTATCACCGTAGCTAAAAATCAAATAAAACTTCACACACCTCACAACAAGAAATGCAACTGCAACTGCAACTGCTGATTTCCATTCGTACTCCACTGAATAAAGTCATAAATATTCACAGGTCAGGCCATATCTCAGGATGTCACCAAGCCAGAGAACCAGGTATTCTCCACAGCGGAATCCACATCGTCCAATGATGATTCTTATCTGGGCTACTCCATGATCACCGGCGACTTTGATGCCGATCGCAGCGAAGATGTAGCCATTGGCATGCCACGCGGTGCCAATCTCCTCGGCAAGATTGTGGTCAACCGTTGGAATATGGCAAATATATTCAATATAACGGGTAGGCAGATCGGGGAATATTTTGGCTACGCTCTGGCCACTAGCGACGTAGACGGCGATGGTCTCGACGATCTGATCATTGGTGCACCCATGTACACGGAACCCGGCAACGTTGAGGGCAAATATGATGTGGGACGTGTCTATGTCCTGCTCCAGGGTGGCGCTACACCCGTAAGTATAAGACAATAATCATCCGCCTGAATCCTTATCCTCAATCTTACACTTGCCCTGCTTGATTGCAGATGGAGCACTGGACCAGGGAGCACATACGCGATGGTTTCAGTACAAAGGGTCGCTTCGGTCTTGCGCTGTCCACATTGGGCGATATCAATGGCGATGGTTATGGCGATTTTGCTGTGGGCGCACCCTACGATGGTCCAGAGGGTCGTGGGGTTGTCTACATTTATCACGGTTCTGCAATGGGTCCACTGGCGAAACCCTCGCAGATTATCAAAGCTGAGCAACTGGTGGAGGCAGCTCCATATCCACGAACATTTGGCTTTGCCCTATCGGGTGGCGTTGATATGGATGGCAATACGTATCCCGACTTGGCAGTAGGTGCCTATGCCTCGGATCAAGTGTACATCTTTAAGTCTCGTCCAGTGGCTGCTGTTAATGCCGAGACGGGCTTTTTCAGTTCATCCAAGTTGATCAGCTTGGACGAGCGCACGTGTGAGCTGCTGGATCGCAAGCTGGTACCCTGTATGCCATTGAGCACCTGCTGGAGCTATACCGGACGCTATTTACCAAACCAACTGGACTTCGATGTCTCCTGGCTGCTGGATGCTAAGAAAACACGCAATCCTCGCATGTTCTTCCTGCGGGACGAGGGCAAAAACATACGTAATCAGACCATACGCCTCAACTATGGTGAGAGGTACTGCCTCAACGAGACGGTGTACCTCATGGATGGAGTGCAGGACAAGCTCACTCCACTAGAGGTCGAAGCGCGTTACAATTTGCGCAGCAGTCGAACACTGGAATCACTGGAGAGACGTCGTCGCGATGCTCTGGAGCCGGTTATCGATCAGAATCGTGAGATTGTTCTGCGCGATGCCATCAATATCCGTAAGAATTGTGGGGCTGACAACATCTGTGAGCCGGATCTCGCAGTGAAAGTCAAGTGAGTACTGCCCATGACATGACTGCGAATGGAATCTAATCTCCTTCTACTTTAGCGCCATGGATAAGTATTTGTTTGGGTCGCCGGAACCGCTCACCCTTGAGGTGATCATTAAGAACAACTATGAGGATGCATTTGAGGCTGCCTTTTACATGTGGACGCCACGTGACTTGCAATTCACCAAGCTGCAGCAGCTGGGCGAGAAGATCGACATGCCCATCACATGTTCAGCTCCAGATGGCAATAACAACTATACCATTAAATGCGATATCGGTAATCCCCTTAAGGGTGGCAATATGGTAAGCAAAGTGGTAGACAGCTCCTCAAGCTAAGGACTAAAATGTCATTTCATTGTTCTCCAACAGACACACTTCGAGATCAGCTTTGTGCCCGCCGAGAAGCACTCGAAGGCGAACAGCTACGACTTCTACTGGGAAGCCAACTCCACCAACGTGGACAGAAAGGGTTCAGAATATGATAACAAAGGCAGCAAGAGCATACTCACCTGGGTGCAGACCGAACTGACCATCAAAGGTACCTCGTTGCCCGACTATCAGGTGTATAAGGCTGATGATTACGTGGCACCGGAGAATGCCACCACCGAAGACGAGCTGGGACCACAGATGGTGCACATCTATGAGCTGCGCAACAATCTGAGCTCCTTTATTGAACGCGCCGTTGTGGATATCTATTATCCATATCAGACAGAGGCCGGTGATCCTCTGATGTATGTGCTTGACCAGCCGGAGACCGGTGGCCGCATCAAATGCGACAAGATCGAGGTCAATGATCTGAATGTCAAGTTGAATGAGAAACTCAGGAGCAAATCCTATCTACATGCCCAGGGTGCCATTAGTAACTCAGTAGCCCAGGAGGGAACTGAGAACAATGCCGCTGGCGGCGGAGGACACTTGGAGATATCACGTGGTAGTCAAATCGGCGGCAATGTGGGCGTCACTGTGGGCACTGACTCACAGCGTAGTCTGACTGCCAAGCAGAAAGAATTGCTCGAACGCGAGGATGCACAGGATGCGACCGGAGATGCTTCATATGTGCATTTGGATCGCGCAAATCAGGCTGGAGCTGAGCAACAGGCAAGCATGAATCAGAGCAGCGGTAGCACCACATTCACACGCACTGGCTTCGGCTCCGGTTCCGGCGATACCTTCATGCCCGCTGCCGAAGTGCAGGCACATAGCACTCAGGGACATATTCAAATGGCATCGCCTCAAGTCATTAGTAGCTCCAGCTCTAGCTATCAGATGCGCCCCCAACAACAGCAGCATAACCAACAGCTATACTTGGCGGGTGCTGGTGGTGCTGGTGGAGCTGGTGGTGCTTATGGTGGTGCCAATGCAGATAAGTCTGTCTATGGTGGAAATAATGGTAACTTCCACGCAGGCACACTTGATCTGGGCAGTTTTAATCGCGGGAATGTAGACAATGATCTGCATAATAGCCAAGTGCAGTACGGTTACCCGCCGGTGCACCAACAAGTGGTCTATAGCAGCAAGCCCTACTATGGACGCGAGAATGAGGACTTCTACGATGAGGACAACCATCAGCAGAAGGCTCAGGCTCAGGGACAGGGCCAGAACCAGTGGAGCAGTTCCAGTTCGAGCTCGTCGCAGCGACGCTTCAGACGTGGCATAGCCAGGCCCGAGGAGCTGAAGTCTGATGTGAATGTGAATGAAAATGAGTCGAAACCCTGCCAGGGAGTCAAGTGTCGTGTGCTGCGCTGTTATGTGGAAAATCTCGGCTATGAGGATGCCGATGCAGCCTTTGTGGCCATACGAGCACGCATGGTCGCCAAGACTATGGAGAAAGTGGCCTTCAATGTACCGCTGAACGTGTCCACACAGGCGGTGGCTAAGGTCACGCAGTTGCCCTTCATTGGCACCCCCAAGGATGAGATTAAAAAGTCCTATGAGATCTTCTACAAGGCTCAACCGGAGCCACAGCAAGTGCCAGATGTGGTGCCACTATGGGTGGTTGTGTTAGCTGCCTGTGCTGGCGCACTAATCTTCCTGCTGCTGGTTCTGCTGCTCTATAAGGTGGGTTTAAATACGAATTAGTGGAATAATCCAATATCGTTAATGGCTCATTATTTTCAGTGCGGCTTCTTCAAGCGCAATCGACCAGCGGATCACTCGCAGGAGCGCCAACCGTTGCGCAACGGTTACCATGGCGATGAGCACCTGTAAAGCCAACAACTGACATCGCATTGAACGTCAATACTAACTAAAACAGAATGTACTAAATTACGAACGCGCGAAGCCAAGACTCAAACCGCGTGAACGACAACAGCAAATACAAAAACCACTTCAAGCATTTGGGACAGAATGATCAAACAGAAAGCGGTATTGCGATGATTTTTTTTTTACACATTAAACTTGCCTAGTCACGAAATTCAGAACTTTCTAAAGCGAAAATGTTTTATTGAACTAGTTTTTCGTTATTTTTAATGCTTTTCATTTTGTCAATGGAACTCGCTAAATTTTATTCAGAAGTTAAAAAAGTGCTATATTAATCTGTACTAAGGAATATAACTATGCTAAGTGTGTGTGAGTGAATGAGTGTCAGCATGAATCTGTATTTAAGTGCTAGCTAATATAATATTAGACATCGAAACTACAAAACAAATAACAAATGAAGGGTCGTACTGCCACGCCCACGCAGACCTGCAGTAGCGTAAATATTTCAGATACGAATGTATGTGTATTAGGTGCTTCTTTAGGAATTGTTCTCTAATTACATTACAATTACAATTTAAAGTAATAAAAAAGTGTCATACTGCCACGCCCTCGACGACGTAAACGCCCACGCCAAACAGCAGTAGCTTAAGTATACCAGATACATACGTGTGATAGGTGCTTCTTTAGGAATTGTTTTCTAATACATTTGCAATCACAATTCGAACTATTATTGGACAAGTTTTCTTTGAGTGTATGGGACTGTGTGTGAGAGAGTGCTTTGAAATCGTTTTTGAAATTGTTTGCCAAACTCAAAGTTTGCCAGTTTACAAAAATATGCAACGTCAAAATGTGTTAATGCAAAACTATTAAATAATAGTAATATATATATTAATTCTCTTTTTTTGTATTCTTGTCTGTAATTCTAAAAGTCTTTGTGTATATACTAAAAAAATCAATTAAGGCGTTTATTAAAATTAATATGCATTTATTTCCATACTACACCGCAAGAAGCGCAGACTTCTTTTGGTGTATTCTCGAAATAAATTATAGGTAGAATGTAGCTAGCTTGTTACCATCCGTCTACCTGTTAAAAAAAACTAGAAACAAAAAAATAACTCGCTATTGTTTAATTTATTAACTGTACTTATAAATGCGTGTTTTTTATTTTTCGCTAATTTTGTATTACATTTAATTTTCTTATTATAAAATTATAAATAAAACGAATTGTAAACAACAAATGGTAAACGGACTTTATTTATTAACACAATAATAATATTTATAGTGTGATTTCAGATTTCAAATGTAATGTGTAACAAGCAGCTTTTGTCCATGTGGTAACTCAAAATGGCACATTTAACGTTATCGATAAATTAGCGCATTACTCATTTTGCGTCACGTTGCTCGCGCAGGTTTGGGCACTGGCTAAACTACTGCAACTACGCTTCTTTTTATTTGAATACAAAAACTGTGTTAATTAAATTTGGAATTACTATCACCAGTTACACGGCTTTTACTCTATTGTAATTCGTGTGTTATTAGCTGCTAAGGAATCAACGTCAGCAGCGCGTAACTGCATTCGAAATACTACGTTACACGATACGTCGCATAGAACGGTAATTGCGGAGTTCATTTCATTCTACTTTTCTCTTTTATTTTAGTAATCATTGAGAAAGCAACGTTGCGCGACGTTTGCGTTGCGCTGCCTTTCGACGAGCTCTGTTGTTATTTTACTGTAGTGCGCGTAAAACTGCATCTGTTTCTTGTTTTTTAAATAAAACGGAGTACATACACTATTTTCAATATTTTAAATTTTTTTGTCAGTGTTTTTGTGAAACTGCAAGAGATGCATGAGTATTGAAGAATAATTGAAGTTGCGTCTCTGTCTGTGGCCGATGCGAAAATTCAACGACGCAACAATCAAAGCAATAAAACGACACAAATGTTTAGCGTGTATTTAAAGTGCGTCGTGGAGTGAATATGTGTGTTAACTAAATGTTCCCTTTAAACAAATTGAAATACAGTTAACGAGAGTGAGAACAACAACAACACATGCACAGACATAATGTACAACAAAACCATAGGTAAAAGCAAATATGGTTTAAGCTGCGCTTCGCTCACCTCCTCCCCCTGTCCCGTCTTTCTCTCTGCCTGTCTCTTTGTGTTTGTGTTCGTGTATGTAATGGAATGCAAGCAACACAAGCACAATATAAAAATGTGGAGCGACTGAAGAAGAGAGCGCACTTTCAAGCCGTAGTTGAAAAGTTATGTGTCCCTCTATATGTGTGTGTGTGTGTGTTTTTTCTGAGAAATGCCGGCAAAACCGGTTCCGCAAGTCACCAAACTGAGGCCCAGCAACAACAATAAGGAGAAGGCGGAGAACCAGCAGCAGAGTGGGAACAGCGCAAAAGGCCAATGTCAATGCTGGCTGCTGCGCTGCCGCACAACTAACGTCGACAGCGAGTCGGGGATGCTGGACTCCGTGTTACTCTTTGCATAGGACTGTGCACTCATCACACCCACACGCACGTGTGAATGATGTGCATGTGTGTGCACATCAGTTTATGGTTATCGCTCATTCACTTCCCTTCCATCCCTGATTGCTCTGCTCGCCTCGCAGCTGTTTTTTTTCTTTCGGAAACACACGCGGCACATTTTGTTATTCACACACACACACACACACTCACCGATCGAACCTTTGCTCATCTCTAATGGCACAACAACAGCAAGGCGCACATTTCCGTTGGTTTTCAAATACCGTTTGCATTTACTCGATAAACATGTGCAAGTGCCTCGTTTTTTGGTTTTGTTGTCTTTCCCACTGCTTTTGCATTTGCATTTGCGCATTGTGACGCTCACGCACGATTTCTTGTGTCCCCTTGCGACCCCGCAACTTGCTTAGCTCTCCCCCTTTTACCGTTACTACTGCAGCACCACTCCACAGATTTCTTTCTGCGTTTTTTCGCCTCCTTTTGAGGTTGTGCGTACGCTTTCTCATACCCTACCCTATGCACAATAAAGAAGGGTATATTGAAATATCATAAATATAAATATATATGAAATATAATATTAAAATATCGAAAATATCACATCGCATACCTGAGTGTGAGTATTAGTGAGTATTAGTGTGTACATTTACTACCCCGACCCTTCATTATTTTCCTTTTTTTATGACAACTAATAGAGTTCCTTATAGGCCCAACTGGAAGCTCTAAAAATTTCGATCTGGGGCCGGATGGTGACCTGCATTTTGCCTAAAGTTTCAAAATAAGCCATATATTCAATAAAAATGAATAAAACGGAATTTAACGATACCCTAAGTTTCCCTTAAGGAAACTCCCTCTAACTATGAAAAGCCTCAGCAACCGCAATTTTAAAGATTGTATCTTAACTTAAGTTTCAGCTTATGGCTACCTTCATCTATTGCAGACCGACAATCGGATAATGCATATCGGAGATCTTTAATAATCAATTTGCTGTACTAGGCAAGGCTGTACTTTGCTTTGTGATTGCGGGTATTGTACGTATGCATGAGTATCTGTTAGTGTGTGTGTACGCCAGTATTTGTCTGTATATCGAGCGAGCATAGAGTTGCTTTGATTGCAGCCCGGAATAACAGCCCAGGTGCGACATCATCATATAAGTTTGAGAGGTTAAACGACAATAGAAAAGATAACACAGTTAGGTAAGAGGGCAGGAAGCAGCATTAGCTTATTGTTTGCTTGAATTGAATCTCGAATATCTGCGGTGTTAATAATCCGATTGCTCCACAAATCACAGCACAGATAAAAGTTGCCATAGGCTCTGCATATGCTAAAGAACAAGTTATCTTGAAATCTAACACAGGGTCTAAAAAATGATGAGAAAATGATAGTGAAATCAAATATTAGTAAATTGCGATGGTGTCCGAACTAAGCGAGTGCCATGGGTCGCTTTTTAGTATATGTATATACCTATGTATATGTGTTCTGTTGCATGTACTAATCAACCTACATACATAGGTGCATATATTTGGCTGCATTTACTTACATATGCATGTAATAAGTCAGTGGTTCTTATCAGTTGGCACTGATCAAACATAATATTCACATTGCCTTGTGCGCAGTTGACCGAAAAGCAGCGCTGCTGCAGCAGCATTCGCCGGTGACGTCGCTGGTTAGTAACTGCAACTAGGCTGACAAATTGCTGACACATATATGTACTTCAACAAGTGGAACAACAACTCAACGTGATGTTGGCGTTGTGTAAGCTCGGGCTGACAAGGTTATCAGTATAGCACAAAAGTGAAAAGTGCTATTGCAAATACCCTGTAAATTGAATGATTGGGAGTAGATGGTATGCATATTAAAAGAAATAAGTGTAAGCAATGTTGAATATGCTCAATGTTCGGCACTTGAATGAATCATCAGTAAACAGTTCATCAACAGCTGTCCAATTAACACGAGGTATCTTGTAGTCGTGTCAGTTGTACGCCCTCTTGGAGTATCTGGAAACAACTTTTTGATAATGGGCGACGCTGTTTGGTGTGCTATTAAGACAAATTAAATGTCAATACCACGACAACAACAAGAATCATTTAGTGAGTTACACTCTGTGTACAGCAAAAGCAAATGAAATCTGCTTGACAAGTGCCAAACAGCCTGCCATATGGACTGACTGACAGACAGACCGAGCTCAACAGGTGCAAACCAAATTGGGCAATTATGGGCGCCGTCAAATTGAATTCTTCATGGGTTTAATTCTATAATGTTCGACTATTGTTGTTGTGTGTAGTCAGCATTATGATTAACATAGTGGGTAATACATACATACTATATGTATGTGCGTAGGCGTCAAGTTTTGCTGTCTGCTCGATGGGTTCTCTATTTGATGATGACCCTGTAATTCGACATAATTGAATAAAATATGGAATGGATGTAGTATCAAAAGAGTATGTTAATTGTAGTGTAAGTTTCTTTACCTATATTTAAAGATACCTTTCTAGCCTAGAAATGAATGAGCCTATCTATTAGTCTAGTAAATCAATCTAGCAAAGCAAAAACCCGCGATCTAATTACATTTTCAATATGGAAGAAAGATATAAGCCCACGCGGTCTAAATTTATTCTTAACTCGCCATCTTATTTCACTGTAAAATTCTGGAATATCAATCTATATCCATCTAGATTCACGTTGAGATTGCATGAGTCGATATAGGCATGTCCCTCTGTCTGTCTGTCTGTCTATCCGTATGAACACTGAGATCACACAAGCTATAAGCGCAAGAAACTCAATTCTTTTTCGTTAGGATGGTTTGTTGTATAGGCAGATCAAGATTTTCTCTGATTTTCGATACCTCCTCTTCCTCGATTTGGTGAATATATTATATTCCTTCTTTTATTATGATTTTCAGCGATTTCTGTGACATGCAACTTTTTGTATCAATTTGAGGTCTTCACAAATGAATACACATAATATATTTCAAAACATTTAATGTATTATGAAAGTAACAAAACTATTGCACAACATATTTGCAATAATAAAATAAATAAAACATAGAATTCATTAGTGTTGATAATAGTATTCAGGACATAAATGCCAAACATTACGCATCGATGATAATCCCGATAGAGCTCCTCTGCTTTGTGGCCCTAAGAACTCCCCTACTCTCAAGAAGCGTCCTAAATTTTAGCAGCTATGCTATGCAGAGCTTGCCCTTGTTGTTCCATATTCCCCATCGGCAACTGGGTCTGACCCAGTTTAGCATTATGGCAAATAAGCAGTTTTATTTATTTGCTTAGTCCGTCATTCAAATGATCATACCATACACAAACAAACCATAAAATGTAACGATTTCTGCTTGCGTATGTATGTATGCACACATGTCCATATACATAGATATGTATAAAAAGCCCAGTGAGCTACAGTCGGACGCAACCGACAATGGAGGACCTTGTACTTTACTTTGCAGCAGCTAATGCGAACAATACACACACACACACACTTATATATATCACAAAGTTAGACGCAACCACGCATACACTTATGTACACACATTAAGCTCCCCCCTTGCCTAGTACGGAAACTTTAATCTCGAATATCTCCGGTGTTTATTATCCGATTGTGCCACAATTGATTGGGCACTGATGAAGGTTGCCATTAGATTATTGTATGGCAAGCATTATTGTTTTTCATGGTTTTTGGAGGAGGGGGGAGGTATCAAAAATCTAACATAAACTTGATCTGCTTGCACTATAGGGGCATCTAACTGCCTACTATGATGACTCTAGCTCTTACAATTTACGAGATCTAGGTGTTCATACAGACCGACAGACAGACGGACATGGCTATATCGACTCAGCTCGTCATCGTGATGAAGAATACATATTCTTTATGGGGTCTGTCTCGCCTCCTTCTGCCTGTTACACACAAATGTCAATTGCACAAGCTTAATAGACCCCTTTTTTTCTTAAGTACAGGGTCTAAAAATGGCAAGACTTTGATGAACTGCGACAAAAGCGCCGTCATCGATGCGACCCATTAAAAAGCAACTGACATTTGCATTTTTCTTCTTTACATTTTCATTTTGATGATGTTTATTAAATTTGATTCGTTTTTTGTTTTTTGCAGAAGTGTTTAGCAATGCTCGACTCAAGGCAGATAATGGCAAACAAAGAAATAAACGAAAGCAAAAACAATACTCAAAACATGACAATTAATAATAACTGCAAAATTATTGATTCCAAAAGGCGGAAATCTGTTAGTGTTAAATTAATTAATTAATAATTACTTATAATTTGTCAAGCGGGTCAACGATATGAGACTAATCATTTGTACCGCATGAATGTATTAAATGATTTATGATGGGTTTCGCATCAAGCAATTCAAATATGTTTCTTTATAACAATGAGCTATTGTGCGTGCATGAGTGTCAAATATATGTAAACTAGGGGGCTTCAGCTCCTGCGATTTCACTTCGCGAGAACGTCAGCCCCCGGGTCGCTTCGCTCGCACTTAATTCACGACGCCATAGAACATGGACCGGAGCCCCTTAGATTCTCCTATTCTATTCTTATGCTTTCTTGTTTTCATACTTTCACTTTCTCATATTTTCATATTCCCATTCTTTCATTCATTATGTTCATATTCTTTTTTCATATTCCCATATTCTCATATTCCTATTTTCTAATATACTCATCTTGTATTATCGTGTATTACATTGTCAAGTCAAATATATGTTTTTAATTTGATATCTCATCCACCTCCCCATCAAATTTGCATAAATGTTCTTAGTAAGTACAATTTTAGAGTCACTGGTTTCCTTTTTTGCATGAATAAAGCTTTAGATGCTTTGAATGTTTTGTGCGTTTTGCAGCCCAACCGGATAATAAACACCGGAGATATCAGTTAATCAATTTTCTGTACTATGCATAGAATAGGGGGAGGGGGAAGCGGCAGTGATTTGGGTCTGCTACTATCGGTTGCGTTCGACTGTAGCACTCTGGGCGTTTTGATTTGTGATATCCCACAAGCAATTATGAGCTCTTATTGGGTTTATTTAAGATGCTTTGGTAACTTAGCTAAAATAAATAATGCAAATTATTTATATAATTGAAAAAAGTGCGTTCTCGAAGCTTAAAATCGACAGAAGCAAAAGCAATAGCAGCAAATGTGTGGCTTATGTGTGTCTGCATTTGCATATTTACCATTTACCTTGGGCTCTTGATTTAGCTGAGGAAATAGTAATAATTATGATAAGTTATGATAAGTCCTCACGTCAATGGTGCTATCTTCTCAGACGAAGGGCCCTTGGGTTTAGCAATAGATAAGAGTTTTTACTGAATATATTAGCTATGCTTTCAGTTTTAATTAAACAAATCCAAGAACTGTACGCTAATAAATTTAAAGAAAAATACAAAATTCACTTCTATGATTGGCCCAAAAAAGTTATCTTAAATTGCCCTGGCACAATCGCACACATATTTTACACAGGGTTGGGCCAGATAGTAGGCATTCTTTATTGCTTAGTGCCAATGACTAAAGAGTGGACGTGAATAAGGCAATAATCGCCAGGCCGATAAGATATAGTACGTGCACCTCCGTCCCAACGCTTCTATCTTGGTTTACCCAACTTGGTTTAGTTACTCAGTGTGGGGACAGTGGAAGGTCGGATTATACTGGCCCCTGTTCCCAACTTACGAACTGACCAAGTCAGTTATCATAATGCCTAGGGATTGGCCGGGTTTTAGTAAATTATGTAATTAGTCCAGAAATAGAATTTGTGATAAAAAGAAGCGCAACATTTGATACATCCGTAGTGTAAGTTGCTTTTCGACTTGCAGTCTTTACGTCCGACTGTAGTAGGCCTTAATATGTAAGCGGGTGGGATTCGGATTGTATGACAAACTGGCTATTAGATTACAAAATGTGGGCTACAGTATATGCATCCAAGCACAGCGCAGTGGGTATCCAGCTGATGCAAACTGTGTGTGGGGTGTGTTAAGTTTTGCTTCAATCTAGATCAGATCAATTGGCAAATGATTATTCCGCTTTTGTTTCAGCTTCCAATAGTCTTGTTTTGCATGTGTAATGACTGGCACTGTCTTAGGCTGAATGTCTGTAATTATAATATATGCACACAGCTCCAAGTCTGCTCTTTATTGCTATACATATGTTTATGCATCTCGTATTATGACTGAGAACCTTTGTGCAAAAGACTGTCGCCTGAGTTGGCTGGCAAATTGCCGGCAATTGTTGTCAATTTAGACTTGAAAAAGTTAAATGTGGACAGGAATGCACACATTTATACATATATACACATGTATGTATGCTTATATGGAGAGGGAAGACGGAGAGGTGTGCATATACGTTTATGGCATGTATAAAACAAGTTTAGTTATCTTAGCCACAGTTTGGCTTATCTGTGATGCTCTCAATACTACTAGAAGAGGTTTCCATTACGCAAGTGGTGTACATAGATTCGTGTGTGTGTGTGTGTGTGTGCCTTGTATATCATGTCTCAAGGTAATCTTTTTTGATAATCAAGCGTTTCGTTAAGCTCCCCCCACGTTGATAAAGCAGCTACAATCTGTTCCTATTCATATCATATCACACACTCGTATATATGACTATCAACTGCAATATATAGTACATTCACACGACTATTATACCCTCAAGAATTGCCCAATTGACAGCTGTTTGAAATCTGAAATGATTTACTAACTATGTACGTATTTATGTTCTTCCAGTTCAAAAGATGCACTGAGATTAGTTGCGGTATTCCGACGAATTGACATCAATTGAGGATTCACTTTACAGTATAGAGACGGAGATGGCCTTAAGTCAGGGCAAATACAAACCAACAATCTGTGCCATCGATGAGGTGGACGATCGCAGTTATAAGCTACACACTGGCCAGGATGATGATCGTGTTGGTCAGAACAAGCAGCAGATCGAGGGCAGTGAAACAGCGCCGCTGACCACGAATCAACAGAAACTGCATATGGATGATGCAGGTCTCACGCCCAAGGAGCTGGAGGCAGCACGCAAGGAGGCTCTTAGTGAGGTGGCCGGTGTTACGCCCACCGCGAATACTCCCAACTCAACTCATGCATCCGCAAATGGCCTGAGAGGTGAGCATGGCCTATCCTTAACATCACTCCATATTCAACTCATTTCATTTCGTTTCCATTCATGTCACAATTCACTTCATATCGTTTCATGTTTTCATACCCCTGATGCCTGGTGTTGCACGTCTCATAGCCTTACTGCTTCCAGGACGTAGATCCTTTGATGCACTGATGAATCTGTCGCGGAAACGTCGTATTCTCTACGTGGCTACCGCATGCCTGTGCGCCCTTCTGCTGGTGATTATCATTATGCTGGTGGCCTTCTGGCCAGAGGTACCTTTCCACTTACGTGCTCCACTTTGTCTGGACCGGGAATGCGTGGAGAGCAGTCGACAATTGCTGCTGTGGGCGAATACAACGAAAAGACCGTGCCAGGAGACATACGAATGGGCATGTGGGAACTTCGCACGTGAATATGCCAATGGAGATTACTATGTGATCAAACGTGGCGAGTGGAACTACAAGACTTTTAATGAGTATCAGGGTAAGACTTCTAAGATCAACTCTCTTTCCTTTGATTAACAAGATGGTTTTTCTTTTAGAGCTCAATGAACTGAATCGATTTATTTCTATGCTGCCAAATTCGGCCGAGGGCAATTATCCAGTGGAGTCCACCATTAGCAGTCTCTATAGAAACTGTCGCGATATCGATACCCTGGATAAGAGTCAATCGGATTTGCTGCTGAAACAGGCCATACAATCTGTGGGTAAGTTTAGAAAGAAGTGAATGACAGGTTCAAGCATTAGAAGCTGTTTTTCCATTACTGAATATGACGGTCTATAAAAACTCTTTCGTTTGGTATTCAAGCAAATTTTATTTGAAAAAAAAAAAAAAGAAAAAGTGTTTTAGATTATTGCACAATGCGAAGCGTTGCCAGTTCTTGCTGGTCTAGTGACTGGGTGGCAGATAGGTGGCGCTCTGGCCGGTGGTGGTGGAGCTACCGCCGTTGCCGGAGGCGCTGATTATGCCTTGGCTACCGCTGGAGATGCTGCTGCCGCCGCCAGTGCTAATGATGCTGTGGCTGTTGCTGCCAGCTGCACTGCTACCAAGGCTACCAATGCTTCCAACTGAGCTGCCGCCAGTGTGACCAGCATCCAGGATGCCGACAACAGATTGAGCGGGTGCCACTCCTCCATTGGTGTGCTCTGAGCTGCCTTCGATGCGATCGTATTCAGCTGGAAATTCATGGAACATAAGCATGCGATTCATGTATTCGATTGTATCGGTGCGATCTTCGCCTGGTACTTACCCTGAATTTGCTGCTGGGCGTGACTAGCCTCTGCTTCGGTCTTGTACTTGATGAAGAAGACCTCCGGCTTGCTGGGAATAGTGGGCGCTGGCGTGGCAATATCGTTGACCTCCAGTGTCGAGTCCTTCTTGCTGAGCACATAGATGACAGTCTTCTCCTCCTTGGGTGCATACTCGGCGGATAGTTTCACATTAGCGCTGCTTGAGGATGGCGCCTTAATGAACACCACGCGGTAGTTCTTCTGTGGGCGACCAATGATCAGATGCTTCACACGCTCCAGATTCTCATGCTCTTCTGGTGCGGCAACAGTGATGAATTGCTTGTGCACCAGGGGTGCTTCAAAAGCGGCGCGCTGTTCCTCTTCCTGCTGCTGCTGATAGGAGGGGGCTTGATAACCTGCCAATCCTCCAAAGCCAATGTTGGGCGATGGTCCAAAGCCAGCAAAGCTGCTGCCAGCGCTGCTGCCAGTGCTGCCAAAACCTCCGGACGAACCGCCAAACAAGCCAGAGGAAGATGAGGAGGTGCGTCCGCTACTGTAGCTGCCACCACCCTGGGTGTATGAGCTGCCCAGCTGGGCTGGAGCCACTCCAAAATTGGAAGATGAGCCATGACCATGGGCAGAGCCAGAGCTGCTTAGCAAAGAGCCCACGCTGGCGCCTTGGAATGCGCCCAATGGTCCGTAGGTAGCCACGCTCTGGGTATTGCTTGGAGCTCCCACGAAGGCACCGCCACTCGAGCCAGTCAAAGTGCCGGAGACACCGCTGCCATAGTTATACCCCTGAGGCTTGGCCTGTGCCAAGGCGAGCATGGTAGCTACAATCTGAAATGGAAAGTGGGAAATACGATGATAATCCTTTTCGTGTGAGTTCTGCATTCGATGCTCCTTACCACAAACAGACGCATGTTGTCAGTGGACTTGATTGGATGTCAGTTGCTGATTAACTGTTGCTGCTCCTCGCTGCCATTTGGGCTTTTATAGTCGGATATGTAGGCCCCAGAGCGATGCCATCCTCCAAAATGTATTCACACATATTCAAAAAGCAAATTTTCATATTTTTTTGTTAGATTTTTTCTTCCATCTTCTATATCATGTTTAATTAATTGCTCAATTATTTGGATATGCCAAAACGAACCTCTGACATTTGACTTGACTCTCGATGCTCGATTGATTATGTCTCTCTCCCCCTTTATCTATTTCTGCTTGCTGACTCCCTATCGTTGTTGTGCCTCTTGTTTGTTCGCCGTTGGCCATTAATCATAGCTCCAACTGATCAGTTTGCAAGTCTTCACTACAGTTCAGATTAAGCATTGACATTGTCTAGTATCGTCAGCAACAGCAATCGATACAGCATTCCGCATTCAGCATATGTGTGTATTTAGTCAATTATCGATTAGTTTCCGTTGCAATCTTTGTATAGGTTTCTTTTGACGCTACTTTGCATCCACTGTATGCAAATTCTTGAAATGATTAACTAAAAGTTGTACTCTAAACCAATCTTTGCTTAAAATTTACACAAAACGTGATTCTGTATTTTTGTGCGCTACTGTTCTTCGTTATTTTTGCTACCTAGAAGGGCGACAGTCCATTGCATTGCAACTGCGTCGGCATTAGAAACTCCTAGGTCCTCCATTTTTCCTGGAGAGTTTTCGTTATTTAATGAAATGTCTAGGAATGCTCCAAGGGCATAGGCCAAGACTAAGGAGTCTCTAGGGCTTTCTTGACTGTAGCTTCGAGTGCATGGTTCGCCGTTTATGTGAATTTCGCTCTTGAATAGGCATGCTGCTAGTTGTACTCCACAATTGGACGGTTATTAGCAGTGTCTGTTCGCTATATGGTTAAACAGAAGGACTTCCAGGAGTCCCTCCTCCTTCATATGAGTAATGGAGTTTGATCTCTGGCGCTTGTCCAAAGCGGTGCCTATCTTGGTGCTCTCAGATGAGCGTTATCGCTTTATAGCGCTCTCTTTCACCTTTTTGGCAATTATAGGAGTGTTGGGCTTCAGGGTTTCCTTGCTGGCAATGTACTTCCTACTGATCTACACTTACTCCTTTGTCCATTTGATGCGCTCTTCTCATTTAGGTGTGGAATTTGGTTTATCCGCTAAACTTAGTCTTGTATTGGGCTTTCGGCTTAGATCCCTCCTTTCACCCACAACTATTTCACTCGTTCTTTCATATGAGCTACTACTTTTAGTTAATGTAAAAATTCTTATGTTAAATTCTTAGTCTGCCTAACTTTGATCACGCTTTCGGTAAAAAAAACTTATAAAAAACCTAAAGAACGATAAATACTTATTTTGTCTACGTCAATGGCTTAAACTAGAATCAATCAATACTAATTTTCGGCAGCCAAGAATAAAGAATTCCACAAATACAAGCACATTATTAGATACAGACTAGTGAAAACACATGAACACATATACGTAAAACAAGAATCCCATTGCGGAAGTTCTGTCTTTATACACATAATTCTTTAAGAAGAATTTCTCAAAAATTTCTGTTGGCAAATAAACATACTGACAGCATAGACGGTAGATAGATGGCAATCATTAATAATATTTAAGATTTATAAATCACGCAAACAAAAAGCACGCGAAATGACAGAATGGGTACTTTTATGTTTAATAAGTTTTACAATATAATATCACAACAATCCATATACTTTTCGGACGCAACCGACAGTAGGAAATCCTGCACTCACATGTACTCACACATGCAGACATCCCTTCAATCACATAGTCGCATACCCACGCATACACGCCTATACATTTAAGTAGTGTATCAAAGTTTAGTGAATTCAATTCACATAAGAAAACAGGAGCCAGATTTTACGGATTGAAAAGTAAGCTACTTAAAATAAGTGAGCATGCCTGATAAACATGAATATGATATATATATATATATATGAAAATTACGAATGATATCAATTAATATGAATATGAATACAAATGTAAATATGAATATAATTACAAATGTAAATATGAATATGAATAAAAATACGAATATAAAAATAAAATGATGAAATAATTAAAGTGCCAGCCAATTAAAAGATGGAAAGCCTTTGTTACTATTGGTTAAAATATATACAGTAATACAGTAATGATATCAGCTGATATCGGTTTCAGCTTGATCTAAAATCTAACATAGGTGGTTGCCTGGGCCTTGAAATCAATTTCTAACGATTAATATTGTGCAATCCAAGAATCTTGAAATTGGTCAGTTTATATTAATGTTCTATACTGAATGCTTTAGTTGCTTGGCTTTAGATGCTCAAGCAGTAGTCCTTCTCTGAGAACTGATGTATTCTACTGACATATATACTAGTTTCATGTAGTCTCTTTCACAATTGCTTGAGCAAGATTACACAATGTTCAGCCTGTGCAACGATTGCCATTGACTGTGGGTAGGTCTTACCAAATGTGACAGTAAGCAGTGTCTACCGGGTTGTCTACCAGTCTTTAAATAAAAGCATTTCCATTTGATAAGCGCCGGGGTCTGGCGGCGCGCATCTAAACAAAAAGATGACTCGATTATGTTGTCTTTTTGTATTTGTGGATACATTTGATAGGTTTTTTCTGTTTTTCTTATTCGGCTAAAAGCTGAAATTCCAGTCTAATTTAATTTATTTTGTATTTATTTATATTATCATTTTTTTTTTAAATTTCATTATAATTGGCATAATTTGAATGCGCTTTAGGGCGAGATATTTGTCGGTTCGGCTTAGATCGGGTCTTGCGTCTGTTTTTTTTTTCACTTAAGACCACATTTTATAGTATGACTAAAATGTTATGATTTATGCGCAGCTTTTTGGGCACCTTGAAAAGCGCCGATTGAAATTTAACAATCTTAACAAATACTTAAAGCTTTAAATAGCCATTTAGTATTTCAAAAATACCACCACTTGACCCACAATATAATGCTATTTTTATTCCATTTTGGGTCAAGAACAAAACTCGAAGAAAAGCAGCTAAATAGAGGAAGCAAAATCAAATGACTTAGAACACAAACTTCACTTTCAGTGTGATAACGGTCTTTGGTCTTTTTCCCCTACTGTTCATACTGATGTGTCTACCGTGTTCTGATGCAATTATTGCGTGTTTGCCTTGAAACTAGACGCTTGCATAATTTTTCCTCTATTGTGTTTTTGCTTATTCAAAGATTAATAGCTGCCATTTTGCGTGGTTTGGCTGCCAATCACAAAAAGGTCGCCCTGCTGATGTCCAGATATGACCACTGCTTCCAAAATCCCATTAATTAAATGCAAATAAATCCACACAAGACGCAGACAAAAAATCAATCTTATAACATAAGATGCATTGCCGTATTGTTTTTTTTTTTTTTTAAATTTTTTTCTTCATTTTTTTGCGTTTTTTTTCACTTTTAAATGTTTGCAAAATTTATGCAGATTAAGCGTTTTATGCAGTTAAGTCTTTTGTCACCCAACTTAGACGAACTGCAAAGCCCCTAAAAATGCATTGAAAATTTTTGCTAAAATTCTCTAATGTTTTCACTATTATTAGTATAATAGAGAGTTGAGGTCTAGAGTCTAGACTCAGATCTGTATCTTCATATATGGAAACCTATGTATGTAGCTCAAAATGTCAATCAATTTCATTCACTACTTGACTTATCGTTCAGTTTTTAAACTTATGCTATCAAACTTATTGGAATATTTAAATATGTAAGATTCTGATTCTTGCACTAAATAATTGGTTTTTTTTTTATAGATAAACACATTAGTTTATGCAAATATTTGTTTTAATTTCTGTATGGTTTATTTTTTTAAGATTTGTGAAATTTTTATAAATAATAATATGAATTTTTATCATGTGTCCATATGCTCATCATGAGTGTCATACGTTGAACACACTCGTTAGGCACAGGGTCAAAGCACTTTGCAAAAATTCGCAACAAAATAACATAAAACACAGAAAAGGTGCAAAAAAAAAAAGAAAACAAAAAAAAAATTAGATAAAAAATAAATCAATTTTTGCAAATGCAAGGCCTAACTTTTTATTTATTTTTGTGGCGATAAGCTATTGTTGTTGTTAATGCGGATGTTGTTTTAACATGGATGACGACTTTTTAGTTTGAATTCTTCTCTTTATGCTTGTTTATCTGCATTGTCGTCATGACTTTAACGCTTATCAGTTTTATTCCCGACAAAATTGGTTTTAATACGTTTGTCTAAATTGACACCAGCTAACACACAACGGACTAGGACAAGCGCGCGGCGGGTCGTTGGTACTCATAACCTTCAGCAGAAGGCGCTGCGGCTGGATAGCCAGCTGCTGCTCCATCGAGTGCCCCCACCACAGACTGCACTGGCGCCACATAGGGTGCTGCGTGCTCCGTATTGCCGCCCAGTTCATCGTATTGCGTTTGTATCTCACGCTGAGCAGCTGCCGCCTCCTCGTTCGTCTTGTATCGAATGAAGAAGACATCGGGTTTGGCTGGTGCCTGTTGCTGCTTCGCTGGCTGAATATCCTGTGCCTCGAGCTCCTGCTGCTTACGGCTGAGCACATAGATAACAGTACGCTCCTCCTGCGGGGCCAACTCGGCTGTGTACTTGATAGCCTCGTTGTGTGCGCTGGGTGCTCGTATAAAGATGACACGATAGTTGCGTGAGGCACGTCCGACTATCAGATGCTTGTGACGTGGTTGCACCTCCTGCGAATCCTCAGCCGCGGATACCGTATAGAATTGTTTGGTTATGATCGGAGCTGGTGCAGTGTTGAAGTTCTCGCTGGCCACCGGTGGCAGGTAATACCGAGAGGGCGACCCAGGAGCCGGGACTTGTAGTGACAGTTGTGCCTGCGTATGAGTACTGAGCGAAACGCACAACGCGACGGCGACTACGATTTGCGTCAACATGCTGCCACTAAGACTTTAGCTGTTTGTTGATGCCACCACGCTTGTGTTGCCATTTTTATATGTGGCAGAACAGCGTGGATTTTTGCTTGGATTTATTTTGCCCCACTTTTTAATTGGCTGGTAAAACAAAAGACTTAGGCAATGAACTTGCCGCAAATTTAATAATGCGTTGAACGGAAACAAGAGAGCCGCTAAATGCGCCTGATGATTACATCACATTTGCTACTCTTTAGATGTAAGATGTGAGATAAGTAAAACTTGTGTAATAAACCAAAAAAACTAAAAGTGCAAAAGAGAATATTTGATTATGATTCAATCTGTCCGCAAACCGCAAAACACTACCACAGCCACAATTTTAAATACACAAACTTGTACTTTGGCATACAACAATCTTATGATAACCTTTATCTGTGCTGTGAATTGTGGCTCAATCGGATAATAAACACCGGAGATAATCGAGATTAAAGTTTTCGTTCTAGGCATGGGGGAGCAGCGAGCATGCACTTAATGTATGTTTTAGTATAGAATAGATGCAGCGTCATTCTATGTAATAGATTTTGTTGGTCTTGATTTTCGATTTTCAAGTTTGTTTTAAGTACATACATTTATATCTCAAAGCTGATAATGAGGTGAATTAAAATATTTTTTTAGAATCTACCCCTGATAAATTTAGTTATTTATAAGATAAGAGTCAAAATACATAAAAATTTTAAACTATATACGTGTATTTATCGACATTTTGAACACTTTTCCGTGACAGCCGGAGTTATCTTCCACACATATAGTAGTTATCTAAGCTACTCATAGTTGATCTATGTCATTCCCATTATTTAAAACCCACATAAAGAACACTTGTAGCTGCTGCTGTTTGAGCCAAAGATAATTTCCATATAATGAATCTCTTTTCATTTGTTTGCTCGCTGCATTTCTTAATTAGATCTCGTTATGGATGTTTTACCTAATATTGAGTAGGTTCATCTATCATTTATCGCCGTGAAGATCTCTGCTCGGGGTCCGCAGCATTGTTGACTGCGGCATCATTCAACTCCCTCGCACGTTTATTTCTTTATACTAATGAGTTTCGCTTTGGTCTGATCTAATCTGCGCTTTTGTATAAATGTATATATATGTATATATATTATCTCTTCGTATACTTTCTGCTTACTTTGGTGTGTTGCGCTTTGGTCTGATCTAATCTGCGCTTTGTATGAATGTATATATTTATATATATGCACATATATACATATATATATATATGTATTATCTTTGTATAATTTCTGTTTACTCTGGTGTGTTGCGCAGCCTCGTAGCTGATTAGTAGATTAATTCGTTTTGGCTTGCCTGCGTTGTCAACAAGTCGAGACAATTAAAATATCAACAGCAACACATTCGTTTTTTGTATTTTTTTTTATATATTGGAGAATTCAACGGCATATCGTCGGCTTGACATCGATTTCGATTTTAAATTATTATCGATTCAGGTCTCGATGCGCATTCCATTTGCATAAATTGACGCGTAATTCCCACACTTTCCTGTCGCATTTGGCAAAATGGTACAACTAATTTGATTTATGATTAGTTTTATTGAGAAAAATTGCTTCTATCTCTGCTCTGTCTCTAGCTCCACACTGTGATCTATGCTAAAGGAAAATGTTTGGGACTTCGTATAATGCTGATTCATTTCAGAAGCTCTCGGGTAACCTATGAACTTTGGGTTAAAGGTTTGAGTGGAGCGGAGTACTGATCACAGAGGAAGGGAATTGATAATTAAGAGTTACACTCTATTTCACTTGTAATTGTTTAAACAATTTGTCAATATAGCCAAGGGTTAGTATTATATATTGTTATATTAAAAAGGTATATGACTACCTACCTAACCTAACCTATATTAATTGTCAATAATGTCGTTTTACACATACTATGGTTAGGATTCAAAATTACAAGTCAAGATTTGTATTTAAACTAATACTACCTAACCAATACCGCATGTACGTACATACGCCTAGTACAGAAAATTGATTATCCGATATCTCCGGTGTTTATTGTTCGATTGGGCTGCAAATCGCACAAAATATAGTTTCAAGATCTCGGAGTTCATCATTCTGATCAAGAATATATACATACTTTGTGGGGACTGCCATGCCTGTTACACAAAAGTGTCAGTATATACTAAATAAACATACATACATAGTTGTGTACAAATAAATTTGAAGAGATTTTTCAAACTTTAGGATGGATATCCATATATTTTTTATAAGGCTAGCTATTTTAACACCGAATCCACAATCCCCAATGTAATAAAATGCATATGTTTAACCCGTTAGGCTAAGTTCGGATTTAGTCGCATCTTCCTTTTGTTTTCTTTGCTTTGTCTGCCTGGTTTTTAATATTTAATCATGCAGCGTCAGTTTAACGATCACTGGATGGAAAGATGCGCTGTTTGACTCGATTATAATTAAGTTTGATGAGCTTATTTTGATTTCTCACTTCATTTAAGCTAATTTTCGAACTATTTCAGGCGCCAGGCGCTTGGCGTCGTTGTCTATTGCTTTTCCCTCGCTCTTGTTTCGTGGACATTTAAATTGATTTGAATTTGAGCTGAATTTTTTTATTTTTTTGTGTTTTTTTTAGTAGGTTTGAGCAACATTTCAATTTATTTATGGCATTTTTATTAATTTTTTAAATGGCATTTTATAGCGCGGAAACTACGCGACCTTATAGACTGCACGAATATGCAGAAGACCATTATCGCTCTGACATAGAAGAAGAAACGCAGCGAATTTTTTTAAATATAGAGTTTTTATTTCGTATTATTATTTTTGAACAAAAAGAAAACAAAAAAAAAAGTGCTTAAAACTAAACAACACAATAACAATGCATTAAGTTTTTTGAGTCGGGAGAGGGGGGTAAGGTTATAGTGGATATGGAGGGGGTTTGGAGTTGGAGTTTCAACTTTGATTATCCATTGGTTATGATCGTTTAGCGCTTCAGTCCACTGGGCAAGTACTGAGCACTGGGATGCACGTGTGCGCCACCTGGTCGGTTTATCTGACGATAGTTGTAACTGCCATCGGGATTGAGACCGTCGAGACTGCCAATAACGGAGGTAATGGGAGCATTGTTATCCTCCTGGAACTCGTTGGTGCCGCCGAGTTTATCGTACTGTCCCTGGATCTCCTTCTGGGCCTGATTGGCCTCTTCGTCTGTCTTATACTTGATGAAGAAGACCTCAGGTTTGCTTGGCTGCGTGGGTGCTGGTGTGGCAATATCTCCAGCGTCCACATCATTGTCCTTCTTGCTCAGCACATAGATGACAGTCTTCTCCTCTTGTGGAGCGAATTCAGCCGAGTACTTCACATTGGCATTATCTCCGGCTGGCGCCTTGATGAAGACTACGCGATAGTTCTTCTGTGGCCTGCCCAATACGAGGTGCTTCACCTTGCCATCGTTGCTGTGATCCTCGGGAGCAGACACCAAGTAGAATTTCTTGTTGATGATCGGTGCTTGTGTGGTGCTGGCTGGTGGCAAATACTTATCGCCGCCACGATGTGGCGATGGCAACTGGCCAACAAGTTGTCCGGGATTGGGCAGGCCAATGCCGCCTACACCGCCTCCGCCCACAAGGAAGTCTCCAGTCTGTGGCTGCTCATAGCCATACTGAGGACGGGCATTGGCCGCAGCCAGTAGCAGTAGTAAAGCCGATAGATACAGCATGTTTATAGGTGTGTGTGTTTGAGTTTCAGCTGAGTATCCTTAAGGTTGTTTATCCTTGTGTAATCCTTGAGTCGATTAGCGATAGTAGATTGTGTCGCGTTGTGGTATTGGATCGAATTGCTTGAGGGCAATGCTTGCATTTCTTGTCGCTCCACTTGACTTATATGCGCTGGCTTCCTCTGTCCGCGACTGCTGTGTCTGCCGGCAGCGCAGCCGACGTCAGCTCAGTTGGACTAAACTGTTGTTGTAATTTATGTAAATCACATTTTTTTCGCCAGCTACAAGATGCATGAATCAAGATTTAAGAGTTAAAGACCATAGGCCGAGCTGAGCGAATCAAAACGTGAATGTGACCTAAAATTTATTCAAATCTCTCGAATGCACAAATGTATCTCATAGATGCGCCAAACAGCTGCTGAGTCAGCTCGGGTGTGTGTGTGTGTGGCGTGGTTGATTCTTGATGTAGCCATGGGTTACATTTTTCGTATAAGTGCATTGTGGGGCGACAATAAAGCTGTATCTCCCTCTCTATTCATATATTCATCTATCCATCTTTTTGCAAAGTTATCTGTTTAGTATTTGGCATTGAACTTGACTGTTGCTTTGGCCTCAGCGCAAAAAAATAAACAACAACAATGATAGCAACATACAAAAGGTATCGATAGACATATATATACATATTCGTGCAGACATACATATGTCTATAAATACTATATATGTTCATATACAGAAAACTTACTTTTTGAGTTTTGCATCTGATTAAACGGCACCTTTTAGGCCTGTTTCAAGTGCCGAGTGGAAACTAGTTACCTGGGTTTTTTCTTCACCAAGTTGAGTTGATCGATTAACTTGCAAATTTGCCACAGTTAAAAATTATGATATCATACATATATATATAAAATATAAATGACAATTTTTAACTGAATACAAATCAAATATCTTAAAGTATTTCTTCCATCTATGACCGACTAACTTAATGACTGAGGGAGTTGAAACCAGCAGCTGCTTTGCGATTGCGGGTATGCGTGTATTTGTTAGTGTGTGTGCATTTGTTTATGGATATACCAAGGTATTTGATCGCATCCTTCGACCTGATCATGGCATCGTATATCTGTAAGTTTCCGTACTCCAACTTCTTGCTGCTCGTGATGAGCACTGCCTCCGGTTTATGGCCTGTCAGGTGGAGCCCTGCTTCCTACATCCAACTTGCTATCGCTCTTATAGCGGAGTTTGTGGTTGCCTCCACTGCCGGTAGCTCCTTCGCTACCACCACTATTGCTAGATCGTTTGCGAAACCGATCAGTTTGTAGCCGCTTGGTAGTTGGACTCAATGACATCATCACACATGATGTGCCACAAGAGGGGTCCAAGGACTGACCTCTGGGGAGCACCCGCTGTGACCTCATACTGCCACAGACAGTCTACCGTCTCGTACTCCAGGGTTCTGTCCGATAGGTAGCTGGAAATGATCTACAGCAGAAATCCTGGCACCCCGGTGTCCAAGAGAGCCTGCCGGATTCTCGCCTAGCTGGCAGAGTTGAACGCATTCTTTATGTCAAGTGTCACCACCGCACAGAGTTCCCAAAATGTTGACAGTAGAAATGTAAATTTGCTCGATTGACTGTTTGCAGAAAAGCAGAAAAGGTAAACAGAGCGTGTTGGATCAAATGAAGAGCGTTCTTTTGAATTCTTGAAGAGAAGTGTGAAACATATACTGATGCCAAGCGCTGTTGTAAAGTACCATACCCATCACCTGGTAAAATATTATGTTCATATTCCCGATACGGTTATCCTTTACAGAATACAATGTAAAAAGGTTTTAATTTTAACCTATTTTCTTTTATTTTGTAGAAAGACTTCTAAATAGATAAAAAATATTGATACTTATACCCAGCAGAAGATATTGATGATATCTATTTCCTTTCCCATAGCAACTATCTGTGTGATGCTCGAACAATAGCTTCATATGGTGGCCTCCTAAACCACTCAACAACACCCAAATGAGAGCAATAAATATAGCCTGAGATGAGTCAGTTATGATGGTTTGATATAGTAATGGCTTTTTGGCTTTAGTTGTACCAAAATTCCAAAAACATTCACCTGGGCGAGTGGCGCTTGGCGCTCGGCACTTTTGGGTCTTTGGAGGTCGACAAAGAGCGACATACAGACGCATAAAACATATTTTTTTGCCCAAATGTGGAAGCAGTTGATGGATAGATGTATGTATACATTTGTTTATTTTTAGATAAACATTTGCATATGTTTTGCTGTCAGCGGGTAAAACAATTTATGGGCTAATGGGAATTGCATTGAGATTGAACTGTATCAATGTCTATTGACAAGTGGGTATGGAATACGTTGAGAAGGTACGGATCATAAACCATTGGGTGAGATAGATGTTCGCTAATTCAGTCATAAGCTCACAATACGATGCGATACGACAACAAAGAAAAATGATAATTATCAATTAGGCATTCCATAATATCGCTGTTCATATCCATAATTTCATATCTTTAATGCCTCGCCGTGCAAGTATCTCGATGAAAATTTATGTAACTTTTTATGAACACTGACAGTAAAAACCAAGGGACAAATGTTTCGGATCGTATCATTTATTTAGTAGGTGTGATTATCTTTATGCAGAGATCTCACACAGCGTCTTAATATATGTAGATGCACGGGCACCAGATGAAGATAGAAAACATTTTGAATAAAATATGCCGATCAGTCGGGCGCACTCGGCAATACAATACAATATTCTACGTATGTATGTGTGAGAATTGGTTACTGTTTGTATTTGCGCGTATAAGTGTGTATGGATATGCTGCTGCTGTCGACGCCCAAGGCAAAGTACAGGGTCCCCTACTGTCGGTTGCGGCTGACTGTAGCTTTCCGCGCCTTTATTTTTTGTTGTATGTGCAATTTTTGTAAGATTTATATTTCTCCTGTTTCTAAGTCACTAATTAATTTGCCTTAGTGACTTAGCTTTCAATTATTGTCCCAAGTACAGTTTCCTCTAGAAAGTTCTTCTTTAACTTCAATTATTATCTTTTCTCTGGTTTCCAACTCAACGGACTCAAGTGTATTGATTAACCTGGACTATTTTCTACAGATTCTGCCTTCAGATGTTCAACATTTGGATTGTCAGTCAATATTGGGTTGAATCGCTTTAATCTATCTAATTTTGAATCAGCATAACATGCATAATTATGAGGCAACCGGTTCGAATTTTTATATGCCTTAAGAAATGCTTAAATTTTATTTAAAAAAATGGAAAAAAAAAATTGTATAATATAATGAAATATCGCAAAAGTTACAGTAACAAATTCTAGAAAAAATAATCACCATGAATTATTCAATTAGAAGCGAGAATCGTGCGCATGTTGATTGTTGTGTCTGGGTGTGAGAGTGATCCTTGCGATCCTTTAGTACTTCACTGAGCGAATGGGCTTGGCAGGCAGATAGGTGGTCTGGATAACTTGGCCTGAAGTGCTGCCCAGTCCCACGCCCACTGAAGATGCCTGATTGTTGCTGCTGCTGCCGTTGACATCGTACTGCAGGCTGGAGCCACCGCCGTTGCCAGATTCAACAATTGGCACGCCACCAGTGCCCACAATATTAATGCCACCGGCGCCATCGGCCAGGACACCGGAGGCGCCATTGTCTCCCAAGCTGTTGATGACGGAGGAAACGGGCACGATGCCTTCATCGCTTGTCTGCGAGCTTCCGCCCAAAGCATCATAGTTGGCTATGGAAGAGAAGAAGAGACAGGGAGTGGGAGAATGAGATTAGCTGAGCGTTTGCTGCTATGCAGACCCGATATCTCACCTTGAATAGTTTGCTGGGCATGAGCCGCCTCTTGGGGCGTCTTGTACTTGATGAAGAACACCTCGGGCTTGTTGTTAACGGGACGTTGTGTGACCACCTCGGCACTGACATCCAAAGCATTCGATTTCTTAGACAGCACATAGATGGCAGTCTTGTCCTCGACGGGTGCCACGTTTGCAATGATCTTGGCCTTGCTGGTAGTAGAGGCTGGTGCATTGATGAACACCACACGGTAGTTCTTCTGTGGTCTGCCCACATTCACATAGCGCACGATCTGTTGTTCATCATGATCCTCGGGTGCAGTGTGCAAGTAGAAGTGTTTCGTGATCTGTGCCGGCTGGAAGTTGGCCAAGTGGCTGATGTAGGCCTCCTGCTCCTTGTAGTTAATGGCGGGACCTGGATGAATGCCAGCCAAGCCAATGCTATCGCTGACTCCTTCACTGCCGCCGCTGGTATAGCCGCCGCTGGTATAGCCACCGCCAATAGCACCACCATTGGATGTAGAATAGCTGATACCATTACTAGCACCGCCAGTGACATAGTTGCCACTTATTTGGGTGGAGGGCACAAAGCCGGCATTGCCCGTGTAGCTCAGCTGTCCGACAGCAGGTGCAGCATTGAAGTAAGCGCTACCCGAAGCTGTAGGCTGATAGGAGGTGCTCGTGGTCGTTATGGCTGGTCCACTGCTGATGACATTCTCGTTCTGACCAATCTCGTAGCGATAGGCCTGACGACTGAGATCAGGACGTGCCGCTGTCCAGCGGTTGCAGCCAAGCACAGCCAAGCAGGCCAATAACTATGGTATGGATATCACATGAAGGATTCATTAGTACTCTATCCATCTATCTCTCTTAGCGTCGCTTTGCCTTGATCTGGTTCTGACTTACCATCAACTTATTCATGCTGAGTGCGTGTGCGTGTGAGGAACTGATAGGGAACGAAGTTAGCTCTGTAGCTACTGCACTGGATTGATGCGACTTCTGAAGGCAACGTTCAGTTTTTATAGAGAGGCTCGGGTGTTGACTTTAATTGAAGTTAATTAAACCGCTAGTCACTCGCATTGATTTGCAATAAATTGCTCAAATCAAATAGTCCATAACTAACACTAAACATCCACAAAATCCGGCTAGATTTAAGTCAACTATCAACTTTTCTCTGTTTGTTTCTTTCGGTTTTTTTGTTTTCTTCTCGATTTGCAGGTGCTAATTAATGCCGCAAACACAGCTGACACAATCAATCTCCAATGTATCCAATGTATCAAAATGGCTCCATTCAGATGCCTCCATCAGGTCTTCTGCTAAATCTTAAATCTTACAATGTATCGAAAATATCGGAAATATTTAGTAATCGTACTGATGATACTATAATGATAATAATTGCAATCAATCTTCAATGTATCCAATTCGTCAAGTAATGATCAAAATGCCTCCATCCTATCAGGTCATCCGCTAAGTCTTAAAATTTATCGAATAGTATATCGGAAATATTTAGAAATCGTACTGATCATAATGATAATAATTGGAATGATACTGACGATGAAAATTATAAGATATTTACATAACTTATATTGGTATCTAACTGAAGTGGTATTAATATTTTAAACGGCTTATGTGATATATATATAAATGATATGAAATGGCAATAACAATAACAATGATAATGATTACGACCAACTATCAATGACCAAGATTATATATATTTCATATTGATATCGAAATTTTAATAAACAAAGATTTTAATATTTTATATTGCTGATGTTATTTATTGTGCATTGATATTCACAATTATAATTATAATAACAATGACAATAATTCATTGCGCTAAGCAACAAAATCTATCCTATCTATCCACCAAATTTAAAAAAATTCGTTAAAAAATTGCATACTATAAATAAAAAATGTTAAAATTCGATTGCTACAGATAAGTAGGTTCAATGTTGAAGTGTATCCATAGTCTATCAGTGCAAGAAATATCCAAGTATCTATCCGTCTGAAATATCCGAGTCGTTGCAGCCAAACATTTTAGCACATTTTAATTGCTATATATCGAAATGGTGATACAAGTATATCACGAACAGACACCAAGCCATACAAGTAAATATAAATTTGTGTAGATACATACATTCTCATCTTTTAATACTCTAGCTATATTTTCGAACTGTTTGCTTTTCATATAACCTTTGGTTTTGTCTTTTGGGGAATTTCATTAGCGCCATGCGATGCCGCGTCTGGGTCATTCCCCGGCAGACCGGATTACAGCATGATATTGTACTACTAATTAATCAATATCTGATAAACCCGCTCATCCGTCCCCCTTGTCGCTCTACTCTTTCAGGTGGCTGGCATGCATTTACAGCCTCGAGTCGTTTGCAGAACTGGGACTACAAGAGTGCGCTGAAGCATTTGCAGGTAAAGTTCGGCATCTTTCCGTATTATCGAGTGACCATAGAGAACAGCTACACCGTACCATACGACTATGTTATTACACTGGATGAGGGAGAATTGGGCTTGCCAGACAGGTTCTTCTATGGCCCCGATGCCGATGAGGAGGTGGTGCGTGGCTATAAACTCCTGCTACGTGATTTCGCCATTAATATGGGTAAGTTCTGTGCACTGATTGAAGTTACTAAGCCAGGTTATCAAGCTTATACGACTTTTCCTCAATTTATCACAGGCATCGTTTCCCGAGAGGCAGATCTCTATGCCGATGATATATTCCACTACGAGCGACGCATTGTGAACCATATTGAGTCAGCTAAAGCATCTGGAGGCGAGCGGCAGTTAAACAAACTACTGCGTCTGGCCGAGTTGAAGACTATTGCACCATCGGTGAGACCTACAAAATATTTGGAATACTCATTTACCAAAGACTAGTTAGAGTACAGACGTAGGAACTAACTAAGTCTCCAGCTATACTATACCATATACTATATCCAGCTATACTATACTATAGTAATAAAAACTCAGAGGCCTAATGGTGCTACCCCATCCAATTTGATTAGTTAAGTTTTGTCACTTGTCGAGGAAAAAGAGGAGTCAGTCTCCGGCCAGAAGTTTGTGCCCGGCAGGCAACCAATACAAATGCTTAGTCTCTTAGCTTAGAGTCTTTAGACCCTAATCCGCTTGTAACATTACAAAGTAGATTTACATTCGTTACATTCAAAAGGCAACCGAAAAACTTACCAGTCTGTCTGTTAGCTAGCTTAAAATGAAAAGAAGGCATGAGCTATAACTAATCATGTATTTATCGCACAGTTGCCTATACTGGAGTCGCTGCAGGCCATCTTTCCCAATATGCCCATCAACGAGGACACTGAAGTAATGGTGCGGGATGTGAAAGTCTTCCATGAGTTGTCTACGCTGATCTCCACGTCAGATAAGAAGTGAGTACAGACAAGTTGTCTATTATATTACTTAATCTAATACGAAATGATTTTGTCTTATTTGCAGGCCAATCAACAATTTTATCATCTGGTCGCTGGCACGTCAGATGTTACCCCATCTGTCCAAGGAATATCGTTCACTGGCGGAGCATTTCGATCACGCCGTTTATGGACGCACCGCCAGCTATCCGCGTTGGCTCTTCTGCAGCAAAGTGGTACGAGACTGGGTGCCCTTTGCCGTTGATGCATTGCAGCAACAGCCAGTGAAACAGCAATTCGAGTCAGTGCATCGTGTGCGCAATGCTCAGTCGGATGCACTCAACAAGACCATGGGTAATGAAAAGTTCCTGCAGCTGATGTTCTACAGCTTACGTAACCAGCTGCAGGAATCGCTGGGTCAGGCTAGTTGGATAGAGCCAACAGCTCGTCAGTTTCTGCACAAGAAGCTAGCCGAGATGCGTCTACAGTTTGGCATACCCAGCGAAGTGTTGGATCAGGCTGATTACGTGAGCAAATACTACAATGATCTGTTGCTCAGCAATCTGAATTTTGTGGAGTTCTTGGAATCCATCTGGACCTTTCGACGTTCTCGCATGGAGGAGAAAATGAAAACGTTGAGCATGTTGGATGTGTAAGTAGTAGCAAGTGATGAGAATTGCCATCAATAACTCTATTTCCATTTGACAGCATTGTGTCCGAGATGTACACGAGGGAGCATCCACAGCCTATTGCCTACTCCAACAAGCTGAACATGCTGCTCATCTCCCGCGTGTTGGTTAACAACAACTACTATGACTATCGTTATCCAGTGTAAGAGTGCTCATAATCGCCAGCTGGCTCACTCTTTCGCTCAATCTCGCTCACTCGCTCTATCTCCCGCTCTCTCTTTCTGCAGCGCTGTAAATTTTGCACGCATCGGCACTGACATACTGGAGGTACTGATCAACAATCTGTCCACATTTCTGCTGCAATTCAACGCCCAGAGCACGGATCTAGGCGACGCCGTACAAGAGATTGAGTATGCTCTGCCGGATGTCAGTTGTCTCTCAGCCGGACAACCGCAGCATCTGGTGCACGAGCTGCTTCAGGTATCGCGGGAGACACTGAAGAGCTTCCATGTCACACTGAGTGCGGCACGGACCGCAGCACGAGCATTAAGCAGCTTCCTCTCCGCCATCGATGCTGGCACTGCCATACAGGGCGCTGGCATTGATCAGGCGGTTACGTATCAGGCGCTTGGACTGACACGACGTCTACGTGTGCCCGGCCTGCGCTCGTTCAACGAAAACGAGCTCTTTACACTCGCGTACATGCAGCAGCATTGCAGCACATCGATTGCAGACAAGAACTATGCGCGCATCAAGCCACACGTGGAGCGCCAGATAGCCGAGAGTTATCTGTGAGTGGTTGCTATAGTATTTGTCTATTATTCCAGTATGTCTAATCCATTTCTTCGTCTCCATAGATTCAATGCCACTTGGCAACACATACAGTTTCTGCCACGTTCCACTAACTGTGCTGCCTCGGAGATCACCTGTTCGAACTTACTGTGAGGCGCTTGACACGTGCCCCTCCTGCATTACAGCCACACACACACACCTACACACACACACACACACATATTTATTGTACTTTTTTTTACAGACAATCATTCATATGCTTGCATGGAGAGAGCAGAGCAATGCCACACAAATCACGCATAAACCTAGCTTGTATTTAGATATCGCTAAAACCTAGTTTAAGTCTACTTAACTAACTAGCATTTAGTTTGTACCACATGTAGCCACTGTTGACATCACATACATACATACATTGACATGAAAACCATTTAACCACTTCCACTGCTTTCAGTTAATAATTACAGTTATCATGCTTACACGACGAAACGACAAATTATTCCATAGATCCGTAGCTCTTAGTTCTTAGTTTTAGTGCTAGTATTAGGTTAGTATTTAAGCTAAGCGGTTCTCCTGTATAAATTGAATAATTCACTTCTATGCTAACAACTACTGAAATTCAGCAATCATTAAAATAAATACAAAACAAGCAATGAAAACTCAAGCGATACAAACTCATTCAAGCGGTATGACATAGCGATCTATTTCTTTCGCGAGATGATGATGAGGATGATGATAATGATGATGATGATGATGATGATGATGATGATGGGTCGTAATGTCGAATTCACTCTGGGGTCTTATGACCTTTTTAGGGCTACGATCTTTAAATTATGTTATGCTTACATCAAGAAAATAGGTTAGCCCACTTTACAGATGCAGATTGTTGATTGAATGGAAAACTTGTCTAATAAAAAGAAACTTATCATGAAAAACTTGTAAAAAAAAGGTAAAAAAAAAATAAAATAAAAGAAAAAGGGCCAATCCCAAGAACTTTGTTGAGTATTGCAACGCTAAAAGCTCGTTAAATTGTACAAATGTCGATTGAATTTATAGTATATTTAATAAACAATAGAACAGAACATAAAGAGTAAGATGAATTGAATGTATGGTGCGAATGTTACAGCCCGATCGGATAAAAGGAGCCGGAGTTATGGGTTAATGAATGTTATGCATGTGTGATTTTTTATTGCGGGTAGACGTGCAAAACTGTAACACGTTTTCGGTATGGTCATTTCAACGGTCTGTATCTTCGCTTATATTCGATGGATCTTAAAGATCTTAGTCTTATTTTGTTAGTTATATATTTAACTATGTTTTGTTAAAATTTGAAGCCATTTGATAAGCCAGATGAAAAATGCCAAAGCAAAATGTAAAAAAAGCCAAGTGTTACAGTTTTGCACCCTGGTATTATTTTAAAAAAATATTTTTATTAAAATTTTTTTAATAATATTTCCACAGGCATTTCGATTTTTTTTAGCTCTCCTATGTGATTTGGCATACTGTAGGTGAACAGTTGCCCCAATTCAGGATGAATACCCTACCAAATGTCCTTTGACCACTTTCACATCTCCTTCATGCCACTTGGAGGGACCGCCCATTTCGCTAGTTCCAATTTTACATGGATTCCAAAAATTTTCAATTGGATTCATATCGTGGGATTGTGGTAGCCACCACATGTACTGAAATTTTTGTTTTAACACCCAAATTTGGACCGAAAAGCACGTGTCCTTTGGATCATTGCCTTGCTGAAAACAACATTTTTTAGCAAAAGGACCCATATTCCCGATGATTTCTGGAAAATTCAGTTGTAATATGATTAATTATTATTCCTTTCACATTATTACATCGATTAACACCAAGAAATCAACTCCAATTTTTTTAAAAAGACCCCAAACCATACTTGAGCCGTCACCGTCCTTTTCGGTTTCCGCACATTTATTCATGACTGGCTTGAGGGATCTCTATTCCAATGCAAGGAGCGTCCGACTGACTCAAATCGATAACTTGTTGTTGCTTCTGACCTCTATGGTCAACAAAAACCCAACAAAAATTCTTCTTCACCCCTTGCATTGGAATAGAGATCCCTCAAGCCAGTCATGAATAAATGTGCGGAAACCGAAAAGGACGGTGACGGCTCAAGTATGGTTTGGGGTCTTTTTAAAAAAATTGGAGTTGATTTCTTGGTGTTAATCGATGTAATAATGTGAAAGGAATAATAATTAATCATATTACAACTGAATTTTCCAGAAATCATCGGGAATATGGGTCCTTTTGCTAAAAAATGTTGTTTTCAGCAAGGCAATGATCCAAAGGACACGTGCTTTTCGGTCCAAATTTGGGTGTTAAAACAAAAATTTCAGTACATGTGGTGGCTACCACAATCCCACGATATGAATCCAATTGAAAATTTTTGGAATCCATGTAAAATTGGAACTAGCGAAATGGGCGGTCCCTCCAAGTGGCATGAAGGAGATGTGAAAGTGGTCAAAGGACATTTGGTAGGGTATTCATCCTGAATTGGGGCAACTGTTCACCTACAGTATGCCAAATCACATAGGAGAGCTAAAAAAAATCGAAATGCCTGTGGAAATATTATTAAAAAAATTTTAATAAAAATATTTTTTTAAAATAATACCAGGGTGCAAAACTGTAACACTTGGCTTTTTTTACATTTTGCTTTGGCATTTTTCATCTGGCTTATCAAATGGCTTCAAATTTTAACAAAACATAGTTAAATATATAACTAACAAAATAAGACTAAGATCTTTAAGATCCATCGAATATAAGCGAAGATACAGACCGTTGAAATGACCATACCGAAAACGTGTTACAGTTTTGCACGTCAGTGTATGTATGTGCGAGTATTGACTATTGATTGTAATTGCGCGTATATTTGTATGTGTAAGTGAATGAATGTATGTATGAATAAGTGTATGTGTGTATGATGCTGCTGTTATCGACGCCCAAGGCAAATGAAAGTACTGGTTCTCCTACCGCCGGTTGCGACCGGCTGTAGCTTTCCCAGCTTATTTTCTCTGATGTACAACAACAACCTGTTCAAGTTGTCACTAGGGGTAACAGATGGCCTTTATATATTAATGTTAATTGGAAAAAAATCAATTTATGCATTTGCAGAAAAGTATGCTGCAAATTTTAGTTTTGTCTCTGTTTTGTAGTTAGCAATCTACTATTGTATACTTTTAGGATATGCATAATTATAAGTATGCATAATTAAATGTATTCATATATATATATATGAATATTGCACACAACTATGTCTCTCTTTATCATAAAATAATACAATGTAATTAGACTAAGCTAAGCTCATTTTAACTCGATTGGGCGTGTGTTTTTGCGATATGTGTGTGTGTGTATTGTTAGCATTATTAAAGTACAGGGTCTACTACTGTCGGTTACATCCGACTGTAGCTTTCCGGGCTGTTTAAAACTATGTTTATTATTACACTTATTTCAGCAGATGTGCTTATAATTTATTCATACTAGGGACACAATTTATAACCGAATTGGAAATAAAATTTAAATACAACTTCAGGCCGAGCATAGGAATTTAATTTAACATCGAACGATAATGTGAGATCTTGAGTGGAGTAATAAGCTAATTCAGATGACTTGATGCGTTAGTCCCATGTTCCACTAGTGTTTTGAGACAACTTTGCTAACAGCATGCTTAAGCAGATTATCCGAATTCGCCGAGCATAGGCTTAAGGTGATGCTGAAAAATAAAAAGGAGAGCGAATAGGGCATAGTGCTAAAGAACTGATGTTATTTACTTGGAAAATAGTCTCCAGGGTGTTCCACACTCGGGATGATTATAAAATCTGCTGAGCTTACAATGCCCATGGAACTGTAGACGTTGCTGGAGCAAATCGCGAAGTCGTTTATCTTCGGGTTCATGCTCGGGGTTACCCATTTGCACATCCTGTTCTTTGTATAGTTGGAACGCCCTTAGCTCACGCTGTTCACGAATCTTGTGTGCCTCTTGGAGCAGTCTATTGGTTACCGTATGCTCCCTCTGTGACTGCACCTGCTTCTTCCCGAATTGGGCACGCAATTCAGCCATTTGTTGCTTTTGGGCGTCGAGCTCCATGCGTTCGTCCATTGCCTTTTGCTGGCGTGCCTGTTGGTCCTGTGATTGAGTCTGGATAGGATGCACCTCTGCCTCTGAGTACTCAGCATCAGCGTTGAATTCATCCTCCTGCATACATCCTCCTGGATACAATAAGCAAGGGGAAAGTGTAGACTGTGGATCCTGGTATTTGGCAACTTTGGAATGCACAGTCTCAGGATTAGGAAGCCGCTTCGAACTCTGAAGCAGCTGCTTATTGGGTTCCTTTGCGCACCAGCTCTCGCTGTACGGCGAATCTTTCAGCGTCAGTGGTATCGGGCTGCGGGGTAAACATGGTGACGAGAAACATTAAAGAAATGAATGCTCATAAATCAAACGCCGAAGGAAAATAAAATACAGATATATTTCGCATTTTCCAGTTGAAAGAAGAAGCCGGCTAATTGCATCAGCCTGACACGCTGATAGCGTCATAGCATCGCCTGAAACACCCCCACTTTCCCTTCCTCGTGTCCAAGTCTACTACCAGCCCAGTGTCGTCCATAAAACAGGCCTTAGTCTATTCATATGGCCTGTTGACACGCAATTCCCTTTGCCACTTTACGCTCATTGAGAAATGCACACGCATTCCATACCCGGCACCCCTGGCCTGCCGCCCCTACAACATTTCAAGGTCACTGTCAAAAATAGCAGAATGTTCGGTATACCCTTTAATTGAGCTGAGGTCACATGGCACGCTCAAGAATTTGATTAAGTTTAATTCAAAATGAGTATCTGTATAATATATGCCTTACAGTGTTTCGGTTCGGTTATCATCGCATATTTGCTCCTCTACGCGAAGTTTAGAACAAAATATACCTACCTACAAAATATACTCAACCGAACCTGTACGCGACTCAAAGTGCACGAGTATTTAAGAATTTCCATCTGTACTTACAATTTACCGAAGCTCTAGTCGAAGAATTGAGTTCAGCAATAGAAAATTACTTTTATCTCGAATATCTTCGGTGTTTATTATCCGATTGAGCCACAATTCACAGCATAGATAAAGGCTATCATAAGATTATTGTATGGCAAAGCACAAGTTTGTATCTTTAAAATTGTGGCTGTTTTGGTTTTTCGCGGTTTTTGGAGGAGGGGGGAGGTACCTAAAATCTAATACAAACTTGATCTGCTAGCACCATAGGGGCATCTAACTGCCAAATATGATGTCTCTAGCGCTAACTGTTTATACAGACGGACAGACAGACAGACATGGCTAGATCGACTCAGCTCGTCGTCCTGATCAAGAATCTATATGTATGTATGTAGTTTGTGGGGTCTGCGACGGCTCTTTCTGCCTATTACATACATTTGCACAGAGTTAAATAATCTCTCTAACAATGCGTGCATGGTGTAAAAATGACAATAGCAGAGTGAAGAGAGTTATGTTTAGCATAAACACCGCAAGCCATGAGGCAAGCCAAATGGTTATTTGTTGGGGGCAACGCTCAAATTTATTGATCAAACAAACAAAGCGCTGCAACAAAAGCAACAAACACTGCGGAAAATATGTATATGACAAAAGGCAAAAGTATAATCATTAAATCAGTAAACCCCAAGCTTCAAGCCCCGAACCGAACCCAACCCAACACAATCCAAGACCATATCCAGATTGTTTTGCCTTATCGATAGCTGCCAAAGGGTAGAGTATGTTATGTCATACCTCGGCTCTCTCTGCTACACCACACAGCCTAACTCAATCACATTACTCGGTTTCTTTCTACATTGGACTGTACTGTATGCAACATGCAGAAGGGGGCGTGGCATATCTGACAAAGTAAACATATTCCTAACCAGTAGCTAGACTCTTAAGTGTTTGTAGAATCTATCTCGAGAAAAACAGCGTAAATTTCAATTGTAAACAGTTGTCGGTATTTATTTCGACTCTTAATCATACACTCATGCACTCTCACTGATACGCACACTTATGCAAGCTAAGGTATTCGTAGTCGTATTCGTATTTGTATTCGTATTCGTAGTCGTATGTATGCGATTACGAGAATTCCCTCATATCAGGCGAGCGCAACTGCTAAAACAGTTGGCGCGTAGCGCAGGTAGGCTCAGGTGTAACAGGAGGGGTGTGCCGGTGCGGCGCGGTGGGGTTGTATGGACCACGCACATACCCTTGAAAGTAATTGAATTATTTTTTTAAGTGTAAAAATGCAAATCTTGGCACCTGCTGCCCTTTTGAGACATTTGTTCTTGTACGACTTCTGGACAAGGGCAAGGAAACTGAAACCCGAAAAGAACCTATTGAAATGGAGAACCGAAACTGTATCGGAATTGAAATGATAGTTTCGGTTCGGAATCGATGTGCAGTGCCTTCATATTTTGGTATGTATGTACCATTATTTCTTTTGTTAGTTTTGAAATATTAATCTTTGAATACATATTAAGCATGGTCATGAATTTTGTACTGAATAAATGCTATTTTTAATATAAATTATTTAATGACTAATGTGTGTTTCATTCAAAACAAAAAAAAAAGGTTTTCAAACGTTTTTGTTGAAGTGATGTCAGGTTCAAATTGGGAACCTATTTCGGAACTAACAGGTTCCGAAATTTATGTTTCGGTGCGTAGCGGAATCCGTACCGGAACCGAATTTGGTCGTTATAGTTCTTATCGATTGGCAACCTCTGCTGTAGCCTATCGAAAAAGTTAAGTAAATGATTTTAAATAATAATTTTCTGTATCACACTAAACCCCCCATATATACATACGCACATTTATATGTATGTATATTTTGTGTATATTATATTTATAGTCCTTATCGAAATGACGGCTTGCCTTGTCGATTCACTCATTTCCGTCTGCCTCTGCCGTCTGCTTCAGTTCTAAACTTTTAACCTTCTTTTGAAAGGGGAAACTAATGCTATTTTGATGAAGAGTGACCAGATAATACTATATATGACTATGTACTATATATAGCCCATATAGCATACACATATGCATCTATGTTATCGTTTATGTTAAGTTCAAAATCTAGCTGTAAAACAGGTGACTGGAACCCTATCTGTGTGTGTGTGTGTTTACGTTTACCTACATACTTAGGTAGCACTTTGTAGTAAATATTCCTAATCGCAGCGAAGGGCGACAAACAGAAACAAAAGCAGAAACGCAAATAGAAACAAAAATCCAAATAGCAGCAGAAGCAACAATAACAACAACAGCTGTTAGTTGGCAAAACACGAACGAGCTTGGAGTCGCCGTCGCGGCGCTGTCGACGTCGATGCTGGGTGAGTAACTCCGGGGCACCGATTGCGTCAGCAGCGCGCATCGGCGGCTGGATGGGAGAGAATGACGTTACGCCAGTGGCAATGGCAATGGCAAAGCCGAAAACTCTGAAGAGCGCACAGCTGACGCTCTCTCCGCTCGCTCTCTCTCTCGTCTCGCTGAGCGATGATGACATCATTTGGATTCGCAGCGAAGCCGCCGCCGCCGCCGCTGCTGCTGCTGCTGCTCAGGCGATTACTACATGTTGTTGCTGCTGCTGCTGTTGTTATTGTTGCTTCGCAATATACTTACAGCATCTGGTGTGCGAGGGTCTGATCCCGACCCACTGCAGCCGCAGTGTAAGTGTCATAGTGTGTTTTAACTGTCTCAGGCTCATGCTTCTCCTCCCGCGCCAGCAGCTCGAGCAGACCCGTTCGCTGCTCCGGCATCAGCAACTGTGGATTCTGGGTGAGAGGCACGGCTGCCATCTGTTTGGGCCCTTCATACGACGTCAAGTCGGCTGGCCAGATAATGGTATTGGCATCGTTGTTGTCGTGGTTAGCATCGGGGCGATGAGCTGTGCTCGGTGGTCCGTCGATAGGCTCAGCTTGTTGCCGTATGGGTTTGCGGCGTAGGAATGTTCTCACCGAAGTATTGTCCGAGTCCTGCTCAATGCGCTGCTGGGGCTGGCCGTCTGCGACTGCCATGGGCTTGGACGTATCCCTTTTATCTTCTTGCCCCTGGCCCGTAGAACCAACGGCCTTGGCCATCTCCAGCGTTGTCTTGTTCCTGCAGTTCCTGTTGTTGCTTTTGATTTTGTTGGTTTCAACATCCTTGGTGACGTCACAGCAGTCGCTCGAAGGGACTTGCTCCTGGCCAGAGCCGCATTCTGCTGAGCCGCAGCATTCCTGCGGCGCCTGCGCGCGTTATCCACGGTGCGCAGCTCTGTTAATGAATTCCCGTCCATGGTTGTTGTTGCTGCTGCTGTCGCTGCGGTTGCGGCTGCTGCTGTTGCCGCTGCTGCTGTTGCTAATGGCGTCGACGTCGATGCCGCTGCTCGCCGTTTGGCGCTGCTTGCTGCTGCTGCTTTTCGATTTCAGTTTCTTTGTCGACTCTCGCCGGTTCGGTTAGGTTTACGGTTAACGGGTAACAATTAAGAGTAACAGTTAACGGTTAACGGTTAACAGTGCCCGGTTAACAGTTGCTTTTCATTCGAATATATTTGCACGTCTAATTCTCACCTATAATTTGTACGAAATTTATGTGAATTGTAATTCAAGTACATTTTAATTTTTACAAGTTTTTTTCTCCCGTTCTTGCTGCTATCAGTCACAGTTCATTTACTTAGTAATTTCCGAATTGACATTTGTTTTGCCAGTCTACTTGACTGCTACTATTGCTATTACTACTATTACTACTACTATTACTACTACTATTTCTACTACTATTACTACTACTATTACCCCTTTGAATACTTAACCTATGTCAGCAAGAGCACCACTGGGCTGTCCTTCATCAGGTGAAGGCTCGTGGGGGCAGTAGCACAGAGCTGCGAGGTGTGCTTGAACAGTTATAACTCACAATATGTAGAGCTAGAGACATTATGTTGCTACATTTCTCACTATAAATTAAACGAATCTAAACTCTGAGTGACAAGTCACACTTCGCACTTTGGGCTATTAGTATCATGGTGTTCCATGCCATACATATTTATATTTTTGATATACATACATGCATACATATGTATGTACAAAGTTATAATTCACTTTAGTTATATTATACTTAAATTGAGAGCAAAACCATGCGATGGAAAAAAGTTAGGTCATTTTTATACTCTTTAATAAAAACTCTAAGAATAAAGGATAACGAATTTATAAAGGAATAACATATAATTATGAACCAAGTATATAAGATACTATTTGCAGGAATGTGCTGAAGTTGATAACCTACATATACTATATGTCATGTTCAATAGGCTTCTTTTGGCCTAAGTGAGCTGAGGTCTATTCCTCAGGTACCGCCTAACCTAACCTATATGTCATGTTAATGCACATATATATATGAATCTAGTATACAGCTTAGTGATGCTACCAACATAACTTATACTGCAATAGTGAAATAGGTAGATTCACATGCTGAAAAGTCCACCATGGT